>JARHVA010006762.1:735000-836530 GCA_037957365.1 Torreya grandis | reverse complement strand
ATATTTTTATCTCCTTTTAAAACATTATCTTATCAATTTTTTATTTGGCTATGTTGAAAATCAACCAAATTTTTTTACTACACCTATTGAATAAATAAGAAGATGTTTTCCTCCATTTTCAAGTTTTTGTGTGAAGTATATGGTGATTTCCATTGATATAACATTGTGAATCAATAGCTTTCCTATGTTAATGTCTAGTTTTTATACCTTCTTAAATAATATTTGAATTTTATAAGGTCATACTAAGTGTCTAGGTTTAATCTCAATCTAGTTTTGGATGTGAATTCAATAATCTTTCATTCCTTCCATGCAAAGAGTGAGTTTTGTCAAGTCTTTTATATGAAACACTATTGTAGAATCCATATATCTAAAGTGAAGAGAATGTGTAAAGGATCCTTTCATTCATAAGAGTTTCAATTGTAAGTAAAATTGGTTATAAACATTGGTTCATCATTTTTATTACAAGATTTCTTTTCAATTCCAATGCAAACATTATTCTTTCACCTTTTCCCTTAGTAAAAAAATTAGTAGTTAATAGGATTATGATCATATTTAGTAAGTTCATTAAGGGAACCATCCATATATCTAGATATTCTCTCCATTTCAAATTCATCCACACTTAGGAGAGATTCTATTGTTGTAGTAGGAGTGGGAAGTAGAACACATTCTCACATGGGTATCACTCTTGATTGGTAACAATAACTACCCAGTTTGGGGTCTTAGTCTCCTTGGTATGTGATAATAATTATGCTTTCCTAATTTCAAAATTTATAAAATTTGAATAAGACAACAAAATTACACTGAGGTTATCATCTAATCACTATTTTCAAGGAAATAGATGGGTGGATTCTACCATTAAGAATCAAATAGATGCCATCAAGAAGTCTATTGGGGAGAAACATTTGGTATGGCACTAATTTTTAAAGTTCACTTTATGGGTTGAACACAACAAGTATAAACTATACTTCAATATATCTCCTTTCATTTTAATTTATGGATTTTATCTAATCATTATGGTCATACCCAGGCTACCAACTTGTAATTTCATGTAGCAAATTATGGAACTAATGATAGAGTAAACTATAGTTTCTTAGACATCATTCAATTAGAGGAAACCCAAGATGAATCTCTATTAATATTTTAAAAACATCAGGGTACTCTCAAATTATGGTTTGATAGAATGGATAAGATTAAGACTTTTATAATATCTATTCTAGTATTAATATGGGACAAGTTTCATGAAAATAAAATCCAATGCTCAAAGTTTGATCCTCTTTATATCATCCCATATCATATAGCCAAGATCCTAGGCTAGAACACCTTTCACCTCAAAGACCCTGAGGGTAATGACCCACCATGGCTAATAAATGGACAAGACTTGAAGCACTACTTCTCAGCTGCCCCTTCCAACATAATTTGAGTGTAACCTTAGCAACAGTGTAAATTATATATTAGACTAGTTTACCTTAGTTATATGTTTATTTTTATTGTAGTGTGTTTATTTTTACCACTTTCATTTTTGTTTAATTTTTTTGGTGTCTGTATGTTGATTCATTTCCCAAGCCAACCTTTCCCTAGACCTAGTCCTCAATTGAAATCAATAAATCCCCACCACTAGGAGTAATCCTCTAGAGAACTCAAAGTCAATAGCAACTCGAAATAATTACCAAATCTTGGAAGGTACTTTTGAGTTCTATAATGCCAAATTTGAGCCCTTGATTCAATAAAATCATAGATGGTATCTCTATTGGGGATATGGATGTATAACTAGTAGGAGAGCAATGCTTTCACCATTCCCTTCCAAGCCATAAAACCATCAATGAACTTAAAGAAACCTAATGCCTAGATCAACCTTGGTTGCTTGATTAAAATATATAACTAGATAAATCAATTAAAAATAACTTCTCACACACTAGTGGTCTTCTATGGGATAAAAGCTTAGTATGAATTTAGCATCTTCTTTTGTAATGTCTAAATATCTCACTTGTAACATATTTTTTTGTATAGAAATGAATGATAACTTTCTTGGGTTATAAGTGATTGACACCAATTTCTCATGGAAGATGCCATTTATTCTAGCCAATACACCCTTTTTTCATAGAAATGAGGGACCATTCTTTAAAATAATATGATTTAGAGTTCCTAAAACTATTATCTCATTCTAATTAGCTCTGTTTAAAATGAGTCTTTAGAATCCTATTTTTCCCTAGTTTTATCAAGCATGTGTTATATTTATAATATCCTATCAGCCCAAGTTAGGAACCTCAAGGGTATTTTAAAGAAAATAATGCCAAGTCCTAATGATACTCCATGGTTAAGATAAAATTTATTGATTTGGAGATTTAATGCACTAACCATTTTTAGGATTGTTCTCACTTATAGTTCCCATAGTTTTAGATTCTTAGAGTATCAGACCTTGAAGTCTGATGTGGAACCTTGTAAGGATTAGCTTGAAGACAAATGATCATTTAATTAGGTCACACTTCGTTTATTTTCACTTATTATTTTTTTTGGTTTTTCATAGATGAAAATAAGGTAATGAAAGGATGTCATGTGAAGGGTTATTATCTAGGTTATAATATGGAAGAACTAAACCAATCAATGCCCCCATTGTTAGATTTGTTAGTCTCCTAGCCCTAAAAAAAAAGTTAGAACTTAGGAGAACATGATGCAATGAGCACACACCACATGGAAAATGGTCAGAACTTGTCAAGACTCTAACCTATCAGCTCACTCCAAATTTAGAAGGGCCAATCTCTTGGTGTTAAAAAATATGTTAAAGCCCAAGAAATCCTAGCCTAATGATAATATGCCATAATGACCATAGGTAGAGTCATCAGTATCTTGGTCATAATAGAGATGTCAAATACTATGAGAACCTAACCAAATGGAAAGATGCCACATAACCCAATTGTTAGAGTTTTAAAATTCCCTAATCTATTAGAGATGTTAGATCTTGAGAGAGCTTGATGTATCATAGAGTACCACATGAGAGATATACACATCATGGTAGGTAGGGCCCTAAAGGTCCCATTATTGTCAAAATGAAGTATATTTAGAATTATGAAATATAATAAGAGGATAACACACATCCCTAGCTAGCATCTACCCATCCTAATTGTAATAGAATAGATCACTGGGTCATGCCTAGGTGTTGGATGTTGCTATAGAATCTAATAAATGTAGAACACATGGAACAAAGAAGGAGCTACCTAGGAGGATTTAGAAATGATGTGGCTACATGCCTACCACACTCTAGATGTTAATGAATTAGGAAACTTGGCCCTGATTAGATAGTTTAAAATTTCACATCACTATAGTTGGATCAACCAGATAGTACATGATCATGAGCTCTAAATTTAACTCTAGATTAGGAAATAAAGGGGAATATTGAGACACAAAATCAAACATAAATACAAAATGAATGATTTTCTAAATGGCATTAATGTAGAAGGGTGACTGTGTTTTTAATAAGTATTATGAGGGAACCCATTAATGTTTATCACTCCCATACTCTCTAAAATTTACTCCTTACTTTCTACTCTTGAAAAGTACCCTCTATGTCTTTCCTCTTTAATCAAAACTCTTCCATAGGTTTCCATCCTACTACAATGGATACATTTTCCTTAAATCCCAAAGTTAACCTCATGATCGACTATAGCCTGGATGTAAGTGGTAGAATTAAAATGGATCAATCTTGGTTGTAATTGAAAGGCACCTAAAATTAATACAAGAATGATTTTCATGGATTCATGCATACACATGTCATTTTTTTATGTCTAAATTTTTTGATCGTCTTGAACAATGAGAAGGAAATAATATCATATACACTTTTCAACCAATCAATGTATGTGTGTGTGTGTGTGTGTGTGTGTGTGTGTGTGTGTGTGTGTGTGTGTGTGTGTGTGTGTGTGTGTGTGTGTGTGTGTGTGTGTGTGTGTGATATTCTCAATTAAAGACTTTAAACTTACCTATATAAAAATTTTACATATTTCAAAGCATGCAAAATGGTGACATGAGAGGTCTAAGTTTAATCACATGTTACAAAAAAATGATCACATAAATATACCATTTGGGACTAATAACAAGAACCACTAGTATTTAGTAACAACATAACCAATAGTAATTCGTCTAAGGTGTAAATTCTTAAAACCCTTTCCCAACTTGTGATTTATTGGTACAACTACTATTTAGATGTCGAAAATGTTTCAAAAATGGACATGTAGCTATGGATTGTCAATTCTCTAAATAGAAAAATGAATCCTCTTGGTGGAAGTATGCTCTTCACATCCATATTATATGATTTTCATCCAACACCTTGAAGACATTTGTGAATGAAGCAAATTCTGGTACCTACATAATTAGCAATGGATAAGTGTGTGATGAATGCTAGAATAAACTAGTTAAAATTGGCAAAAGAAAACTATGAAGTATCCTCTCATGGCCATCAAATATTTAGTGGAATTGAGTTAGCGGATTTATGGGGATATGATGATTGGACACTAGTGAGGAATAATAAGAAAGTTCTTTTTCTCCCTTAACCATCCTTTAGGTCTTTGCATTCTCACAGTGAGAAGGATGAGGGTGGGATGTAGTATTTTTTGAGGGCCTAGTTAGGCCATTGTCTTTTTTGGACCATGTAATATTTATCATGTCTGTGGGGGTCAAGGGGACTTGTTCCACTTGTTGGGTTTTTTGAATAATTTTATGGATGGTTTGGTCTTGTTTTATGCTTATTTATTTTAAATTATTATAATGGGTAGGGACATGGTAACCCTCATTACTAAAAAAAACAAATGTTTACTTCATATATGATTTAAATGTTTTAATTAATAAAGGTCATGTAGTGGCTAGTCCCTACCTTTATGTTATAAATAGGTAATTGAATAAATGAAGATGAATTTGGATAAGATTTTTTTGCAACACATATTGTGTGGGATTAAAAATAAATTTTAAACATGAGGATTATGTTTTATTAATATTTTTTATTGACTTGTAGAGAATTACATTAATTAAATCTACTTTGTAGATATGTACTTACTAGGTTATGTGTCAATTTTGTGGTTCCATGATACCTATCTTAGGTAGAACATGTGATTAAGTTCTTAAATACTAGTAATATTTATTCAAAATCTATAAATGAGCCATGATAAATGTCTCATAGTTTTAAAACTTTATTGTATATAATTTACTATTTTACATACATATTTATGATAACTAAATATTTATATATATTTTCAATGTGATATTAGCATAGGTCCATTTATCCATAATACAAATTGAAGCTAATGGATAATTATGTCATAAGATAAATGGACTTAATGAGTGGTTCAATTTTTAATGTTGGTGGTATATATTTATAGTCCAAATAAAGTTATTTTAGATAATATAGACTTGAGAAATTATGTTAAGGAAGGCTTAAATAATTTATCAATTTAATAACAATGACCAGTATTAATAAGGGATGTGTACTGGCTACTTCATGTCTTTGTATTTAGAATTATTTGTGCTTATGTTTGCATGTAAATTTTTAATGTAACCATGTTTTAATAATGTTAAATTAAAAATATAAAGTTAATATTGTGTAATTAATTGTTGCAATTTAAATTTAATTAACAATAATTATTTTACATGTTTAAGTGTTGGATAAATGACATTGATAAGAACATAGTGTTAACATAATTTTTAAGCACTGATTACTTATCAAAATCTTCAAAAATACTTAATATTGATCAAAACGTACCAAATAAAATGTATATATATATATATATATAATTTACTCAATAAAATTATATATATATATATAAAATTTACTCAATAAAATTGTATACATTGAAATAATGGTACTAAAAAATTATTCTAGATGAGTGATAAATTTTCTTGGAGTAAAAAATGGACTAATAAATAAGAGATAAAACTAAAAATTACATGAACATAAATCACTGTGATTTGAATTAAAGGTTAAGAGTGAGTATAAATTGAGAAAGTATCCAGCTTAAAATAAAAAAAAAACATTTGATCTTGATAGGTTTAGATGAGTGAAAATAGTGATTATAATTCTTTAAGGTCATGAAATTATCTCTATCTTATAAATATTAATATTGAATTAATCATAATATAATTAAAATTATCATGACTATTTATATAAAGATAAATATTATATTATTATATTAATAACATTCATCACCAATTAATGAGAAATTGGTGAATAAGGTAATGGAATTATTAATCAATGTGTTGTAGGTAAAATTTAAGATAATAAATTTAAAATTGATACATATTGACATACTTCAAATATTACATTTGACACTATATGCATCCAAATCCACTGACTTCATTTAATGTCACTAATATTCTTATTAGTTGACACTAATTACAATCATCTCATTTATATTCATTCTATTAATTTATCCCCCCTTCCTATCCATTTATCTAACATCCCCATCAATATTTATTCATGCACTATCCTTATTCATCCCCACCAATCAATTAATTTATCCTAAATCCCTATTATCCCATCTTAATCAAACTTACCTATTATTTAAAAAATTTAAATTCCCATGACCCACCTATCCACCTACTAGCCTATTCCTAGGCTCTTATACACCCATAGTCTCTAATAAACCATCTAACCCCTATCTAATCCATATCTAAGCCTAATTACTCCTTAAGAGGATTATAGAAATAGAGGATTCTATAATCCTCTCTATTCTCACCTCTCCTCTCTAGAAGCCTCTAAATCTAGAGGCTTCCAAAGAATTTTATATTCCTTTTTATTCTCCACCATTGATCTCATTCAACCAACTTCAAATCTCATCCATAGATATTTACATCCTATTTCTATGTAAACCACTCCTCTCCTACATTGGACCCATCTTAATAATACATATCAAATCCATGTATAATTAAACTAGCAACCAAACATTAAATCCATGCCCATGAATCACTCATCAACTATCATTGATCAAGCAACATCACTATGTCAAATTTTTGAGTCAAGGTAAATAATATCATCATCTTGTCTTTTTATTCCATTTGATCTTGGTTTAGATCATCTAGCTTTAGGATTTAAGTGTATGATTGAATGGTTTATTCATATAATTATACTTAATTATAAATGGATCTAGAATTTAACTAAGTATTTTGATGTTTGAGTGTTTAAATTGAATAGTTTAAACCATTAAGCTTAAGCTCAAAAATCCTTCTACAAAATGGAGACCATGATGATACCTTCCTCTAGGGTATAATGAGCCAAGGTTTTTAGTTTTGGAGACATCTAGGAGAAAGATTCCTTATTTGGTGCTAAAAGTTTTCACCCATGGTAGGTTGTATGCTTACTATTTTATATTTTCTGATTACTATAATGCATATCTCAACCCCCTCTTTCTGTATGTCCTAGCGAGATATTGATAATTTTAAGGCAATCTTATCATATGTTGGTATGCATATTGCATTGAACTTGATAACATTGGAGGCCATTATTTCTTAAAAATTATATATATATATATATATATATATATATTTCAAATCAAGGATTTATAAATGAAAAACAAAAATATTTATTTAATATTCTATTCAACAAGTTTTAACTATGTAGATAATTTTGTATAACGTTCTATCCAACAAGTTTTAAATATCTAGCTAGTTTTAATTTGGTATAGCATTTTCTTTGAGCTTTCTATCATGATTTGTAGTCAGACACATGTAAGTGTTTCATGAATTAACCTCCAAAAAACACAAAGGCTAAATCTAACACTCATAAACAATGGGTATGCTCTACAAGAGCTTATTCTAGTTTCGTGTTTTGTTGTTCCTATGGACCTCAATAGATACATGATATTGATTGTTGGGCAAGTTAGCACTTTGAGAGTACTAGAAACACCATTTTCATTTAGTGTATAAGAAACACTTTCCTACTTACTACACTACTCCACAACACAACACATGTTAGGCATTCTGCTCTGTTATTCGATTAAACACTGCAAAATGTCTAGATTACCCTCATCATTGTTGGATTTTTAAACTTATTCAAACACATTGGTGACTTTACTAGGGAGGAATTTTTTCTTATAAAATATGGATTTATCAATATAATTTTCTTTATTGAGACTTTTTGACAAGTGGAACATATGCATCAAGAATTATGGTCCATGCATGCTAACCAAACTTTTGGGTTCATTTTAGTTTTAAATAATTGAGTTTTTTTTCTTGTATTGTAGGCATTTATTACCATGATCTTGGTATTTTAAAATGTCAAACTAATTGGATCTTCCCCATACAATAAATTTATAGTAAATACCAATGATCCTTCTAGATCCCTCCACATTTTGCAAATGTCTTTACTTAGAAGTGTACCATCTAAACTACCCACGTCATATCATGTCTTGTCAAACATTTTGTCTAACCCTATCAGGTCTATTAGTTACAATATCTATGATAGATATATGTTTTATATTATATGTAATATGATAAAATTATAATCTTTATTTTTTTATAAAATAATTTAAATAATAATATCCTTTTATCATCAGTTTAGTCCTCTAAGTATATAGATATTATTTAATTTATAAAATAAGGACAACTTTCTTTAACTTACAGGCGTATGATCATCAAAGGCTAAATTATCTTAACTACTAACATTTTTTCTACAAGTGGCCTTTCCAAATTTTCCAATTTAAACTTCTAATCATTTGATTTGAAGGTTGATTAGTTTTGGAATAAAGGAAAAACATCATTCATCTGATTTTGTTGAATAGGCATGTCCCTATAAGATATTTAAAAACTACTAACATAATTTGCATAAAATTAATTCGTCAAACTCATTGATTTACTTATAAGACAAATTATCATCTGATACTAATCATTAGTCTTTCAAGTTACCTTTTTTTGGAGTGCCAAAGTAAAATTACTAATCCTGTGCTTGCAAGCCACTTGTTAAAGCTCCTTGTGACACTTTAAACATCATTTTGAATAATTTTCATTGCCTTATATTCTATACATCTTGTATATATATATATATTGTTATATTTTATATTATTGTCTTTCATATTATAGATACATCACACTTAATCTCAACCAGTAAATTAATCTTTTGGTTTACTTGATTATATCTTAGGGCTAAGATTGGTGTATGCTCTCCTCCTTACATCCTTGAGATGATTCCCAGAGGATAAAAAACCACCTATAAACTCCATTCCATTTTATTTATTTAGGTGGCTAGTAACCATGGATTTCACCACCACACACTAGTCTAATCTCAATGTTCTAGTGGAGTGTAAAAATTAGGAGAGTATCAGTATGCACTTAAGTATAATTCCCAATAAAGGGTTCTATGGAGTGAGGGGAGGTTAAGATACAATACACAAGGTGGTCAGATAGCATCTTATATGGACTTTGGCATCATCGTATCTTCACATATATAGGGGACACACCTAGAAACCATTTTTGTATACCTAGATTAGGAACCTTTGATTGTAATAGGTGTACTACTACAAGAGTCAGTATCAGCTCCAAAGTAGTCATTGAGTGAAAGTGAGGTTGAAATGGTTTAGTTGATACTATAATATATTACCAATCTATAGCCTCACCCATGAATCTATTGGATGGTGTGAGCATTAAGTTACACACTTGTAATAGTTGACTAATTTAGGATTTGTACTTACATGTGTTATTTGAGTGTTGTGTAAAAACCCATATTATTTGTAAGTCAAGTTGGCCATACCTTTATTTTGTAATACCTTAGACACATTTTATGTGAATACTCATCATTTCATCATATTACATCCTAATATTTCATCTACCAATCCACCTTATATTATCCACCCATCCCATAATATATTACGTACCTATCTTGTACTAATCATCCATCCCCCATTTGATACCTCTTATTCCACATATAACATCCATTAATCCTATATTTTCTATCACACCCACCTAAAACCTATTTTATATCATCTACCCATCCCATATCCATCTCATATCATACCATCCTTAACTACTATATTGCATCTTAAAATCTTGTGTGGAAAATATTTATATTCATCTCATCATCTCTTATTATTTTTAATTCGCTATACCCAAACCTTCCATCTCTCTTCTAATCCACTATCCATAGCTACTATCCACCACACTTTACCCATCCCATAACACATTCTCATAATATACCCCACCTATTTTTCTTCAACATCCATTTGTATATATTTTATCTTGAGTGGTTATCCTTCTTGTCTAATCATACATCTACCACATATCTACCCACCTAATACACATCCTATTTTCCATTCTATATATCATATATCTCCCATACCCCATCCATATCATCATCTTTGAATATTATATTTCATCTTAAAATCAAGTTCTAGTGGTCATTCATCCTCTTTAATAATAATTTGTCACTTTCTACATCTTCTAGACTAGGTATCATCAATATACATAGTCTTATAAGATTATATTCTAGCACCCGTCACTCATCTCTATCATATTCCTTCTTCACTTAGCACCCATCAAATTATCTCTGTTTTAGTGAATAAGGTATTTGATCCTATTACTCTCCTTCATTCTTTCTAGATTAGTCTCTTACAAGACTTTGTCTTTTGGTAAGTATTAGTCACCCCATCACTCATATATCCTAAACATCATCTTGTATATGCTTATCTTACCCTCTTATACATATATTTATTATATTGTAAATCCTTCTAGTTATATCCCATCACTAGACCTACCTATCACTTGTATACACTAAACATCATCTTATATATCCCTTCATCTTTAATACCCTTGTCATCATCCCTTTGTATGTATTATTTTTATATATCCCTTTCATTATCCTATCCCATCTCCCATCCTATCTTTATCCTATCCTAAGTCTAGTCATATCTATTCATCATTGATCATCCCTCATCACCTATATATTACAATCATCATCTTGTATATCCTTGTCTAAACATCTTGTACATATCATTATTATCTTATATATACTTTTATCCCATTTTTCTCATTATAACCAGTCATCATTAGTCACACCCCCATCACCAATGTCTCATCTTGTACATCCTAGACATCATCTTACACCTATTATTCTTTTGTATTACTTTCATCCTAGTCTTACCATATCTTCCCATCTTTGATCATACCCCATCACCTACATATTCTAATGATGTATTTCACATCATTATCATCATCCCATTATACATATTATCCTTATATTAAATCATATCCCATTCCCCATGTTGTCTTAATCCTATCCTAGGCACATTTCATCACCACCTTGTCTTCCCCTCCTCCTAGTCCAACCATTATCCACTCACCATTGAACACATACCCATCACCTATATATTGTCTCATATATAATTTTTCTCTTTTAAATCCTTCTAGTAAAATCCTATCTTGTCTCACTCCTCATTAGTCATACCCTTCACACATCCTAATCACATTTGGTCTTGTCATTTACATCTTATCCAAAGGCCACATCTTGTACTAATAAACCTTTTATCTTGACCTTGACTTAGCCTAGTCACCTCACCACCCATATAGTCTAACACCATATTATCTTATCTTAGTTGGCTCTTTAGGTCATGCTTGGGTTATAAACCCACCCCCATATTTTCCCCTAATAACCTTCATCATCACCCATATATACTAGCCCTTATCCCATTATCCTTCATCACATAACCTTATCCCATCCTATCTTGAGAAAATTGGTATAAATTTTTGAGATAGTCTTATCCATCTCTATCATCCTACCATCCTAGTCTAATATCTCTCATCATACATACATATCTCATACCTAGTTGATATCTTGCTATCATCTAGTCACCTTGTCAGTATCAATCTAACAAACCCATCATCATCAATTTAGTCTAATAATTTTTTCATACTCTTAACTAGAACCCATACAATCATTTTCTTACTAGTTTTGGAACCTAGGTACCCATCATACCCTCAATCCCTTTTTATAGCTTGACACCTCGACATTGTGGATAGGCCATTAACACTTGTTATACTATCAATCTAAAATCTGATCCTAGTTTTTTAATCCATTCATCCATCATCACCTAATCATACTAGATTAGTAATTTTGACCTATTTTGTTCAAGAATCCTATACAATCCTTATCCTAACTTCATTATACATCACTCCTCAACCATCACCATGGAGATATACCCCACATCCATAGACCAATATATAGTTGCCTATAAGGATCAGATCCTGTTGAAGTTTCTTATGATGGGTGTTCCACTTATTAAATGTGTTGATCCCCTTCAACTCATTTCTCCCCCCATCTAAGCCCCTTCATGTAATTCCTATACCTATCCTCCACCCACTAGCCATAAAACATCTATTACCCATTCCCATACTAGTAAATGGAATCCAATCTTGGCCACCTCAACTAATACTAGTCTATCTATCTAGTCATGTTAACAATCATCTGATATAAAACCCAATGCTTCCAAATCTAAGTAACATAATGAAATGGATCCATATACCCATCTTCTTATTTCTTATGAAGTCCTTTTCAAACAACTCATCATTGCTAACAAGTTGATCTATCCACCTATCTGACATCTTGATCCCACTAAGCCTAATCCCTCTTGGTAAAAAGATAATCAATATTGTGCATATCACCAAACCTAGGGGCATACCATTAATCTATGTCATCTTTTCCAAGACTTTGTCTAAGACCTAGTCAACCATGGTGACATAGTCATTTAGGATGAACTAGACAAATCTATGTCCCTGGGTGATCAAGAAAAGGAATGCCAAGATTCCATTATCAATCATGATCAAACCCTTCCCATTACAATCCAAGGTTAAGACACCACACCTATCTTCCATGATTAGTACCCCCATTTACCATGAATCCTTTCATGTCCCTCTCTTATTCAACTCCATCATCCCTCTCCCATCTTCTCCCCACCCATCACACCAAAAACCCCATGTTGAGAGGTCAATCATGGATAATCACTCTCATAATAATAGCATTATATATTGTATAAAATAGCCAACACAAGTCTTATCATCATCATGATCATGTTAAATTACAACATCCAAATCAGATTCCTCATCAAAAAGATCATCCCTTATCGATGCTAATAATGTATGTCTTCTTGAGAATGCCTCTAATCTATCACTAGGCATACCTTTAGATCCCAGTCAAGATAATAAAGTCATAACATAATTTTTACAATATTTATATATAAAATATAATTAGAGTGAATATGATCCTCCTTTAGATTCATATACTACAACTAGTCCTCATGATCTTTTTGCTGATCTTGAGGAAATTTTATTTGATGTCAAAGCTGGGTCTCCTAAGAAACCTTATGAAGACTATGCTACTATATCACCACTCATTGACCTCATTATGCACTCACCAACACCTTCATCTATCATGGACCCTTTTATCCCCATCAACGATTACTTAATCATCTCCCTTCATAAGGATGAATAATACATATATCATTGGATCCTTACATAATATAATGTGTGATGAAAGTACAAAGGTCCAATACCACATTCCAATAGTCATAAATCATAATCAAGTCATATTTGATCATATCTATAAAAATCAATAAGAGTCAAATAATTATCCTAATCTAAAAATATCTTCTCCTAGTGAAGCCCAATATCTGGCACAAGGGGACTTTCAAAGTCAAAATAATAATTATATATCAAGTCAAAAATAAATATCCTCTAGTGAAGTCCAAAATCAGGAACCAAGGGGTAGTCAAAGTCAAATACTGTCTCAAAATAAAAATAATATAACAAGTAACATCTAAATGGCCAATCATACATCAAATAATTAGAGAAAATATGCATCATAGAGTTATAGTGTTTTGGATCTCTTGTAGTCTTTTCTCAAATGAAACTGATCAAATGTAGAATGCCCAACATCTCCAATGATGTATATGATTATTAGTCCTATTCCTACATCATTCATCACATCATCCTCTTATGAATGCATAAACCAAACAAGTCCTATCATCTATTCACATACCATACATCCCTTTCAAGATCTAATAAAATACATACCTCACATCACCCACCTGTGTAATAGAGTCTCTCCTAGAGGAAACAAAGACACCTAGTCTAGATATCTAGAGGGATGTCCATCAGCAACAATGAAGGTCAAACAAACCCTCATACATTTAGTAGCATGATAACATCATCACATATTCCTAGAACATGTGTTGGTTGAATATCACAATAATGAATGCATCTTACATATCATATCCCTATCTAATAAATTGAGATGCCATCCAAATGTTTAAAAAAAAATCATAGAAGTCAAAAAAAATTCATTCATCCAATAGTGAAAACTAGTCTTATGGTACCTTGGGCAAGTACCATGATGAAAACCAATTTTTGGAATCATGGTAAAATAATATATTATTCACATTATACCTCAACACTTGGGGGCATAATCCATCCCCTTCATCTCTATAGTTACATCCTATCCCTTGTCAATGCCATCCATCTCATCCTTATCTATTTGCCATCATATTTTACATCTTATTATATCCCATTACTTCAAATATCGACCTTCATAAATAAGTGGAATGTATATTTATAGTTATTCTAAAGTCATCTTTTCATATCCTCTAATGGACACTCAGGCAAATAGCTATTTGGTTCTTTCACGATGTGATTATTGGCTATGCCTAGTCCATTCTTCCTTGGTCCTCATCTCCTCATCCCCCATCAACCTCATCCTTATATCATCCCATTCATCATTCCATCCATCCTCACCCTATTGTCTAGGCTTATTACTCCCTTTTTTAGTAACCCTATTTGTACAGTGTACATACATATTTCAAAAAAAGCCCTAAAAATTGAAATATGTTAAAAACACTAAAAATCATAAAATTTTAAAAATACAAAAATCCCAGTCCATGGTGTCTTGTATTATATGTAATCCCATGGTCACATCCATATCTTTACCATCTAATATTTTTATGTAATAAAAAATGCATCATGTCTATAAATAAATCTTGACTAAGAGAAGATGGAGCATACCTATACTTACGATTGAGAATACATTTGTTAATCAAGAGCATGACTAATATGGGGATATAAGAGACCCAATTAGGTTAGTACTTGTCATAATACACTATGATATAAAGGGTTAAAAAGACTATAGTCTAACATAACCATGAAACAACCCTAAAAGAGTCATAGGTTTAATGTTCACTCTATTCTAATAACAAAAAAGTAAATCTAATCTAGGGCATGCCAAAGCTTGTGGAATAACATGAGGGGTTAGTAAATCAATAAAAACATGTGTAAGATAATCTAAATTAAGCTAAGTATGATTAAGAATCTAATACATGAAATATGAAGAGTAATATTATTTGAGCCAATAATTATGCTGCTTCTATCTACTAAAGAGAGGAGAACAAAGTTAAAATACACTCATCTGAATGTGAACCTATCGAGACTCAGTCTCTCCCTTATCCAAATGGTTTTCACAATAGGTTGTTATTGTTTTTTAGGATAAATAAGAAAGGACAAAGCATCCAAGACTTATCGATAAGATTAGATTCTCTAAGTAGAAACCCTAAGCTAAGACTCCTTAATTAGAATGATGGAAGAGCATATTGTAAAGAAGCATGAGAAAATAATAAATATTTATTACATATTAAAATAATGATGAAATGATCTTGTATTTATATGTGGATCTCGCCCTAATTCCTTATAAATATGTCAATTGTATAGGGTTGACCTAGTCAACCCTATATGTTTTTAAGAGATAAATCACTAGGTCTTCAGCTAGGTCAATCAAAGGGATAATAAATTACTCAAGTAAAACTACCCAAAAATAGTACATGGTCAACTAAGTCCTCCCTATATAGTAATTAGAGGCTAAAAACTATATAGGTTCAACCCAATCAACCTAGTAAAGTCAACTAGTAAAAGGGGGATCAATGTGAGGAAAAGAGGGATGGAAAGAGTAAAAAGATTGGAGGAGTGTTCAAAGGAGGAGTAATAACTTAGGTAATGGTATTAATATTTGGTTGTATTGGTAATAATGTGGTAATAAGGGACAACAATCCTACAAATAACCAAAGGTCTGCCCACCCCTTTCCCTATGCACCCTTTAGGGTGTACACTTAGAGAGATTGAGTATAGATGGGTTCCTAAAAGATGTAAAGTGTTAGTATTTGATAAAAGTTAAAAATATTATGTGTATACATATTCCCCACTCGAATATCATCATGTGTTACTAAGGTGCAATAAGGGATGGTGGTTTGAGAAAGAACATAGTAACACACAATGCTAATGCTAAAAACAAATTTCAGTATTTTAAAGCAAAAAAACTAAAAGTAAATGACTAAAAATTAAATAACTAAAAATTAAATGTAATGCATACCTTGAATTACCTTTATCACTAGATTGTTGTCTTCTATTTTTTTATTTTTTATTGTTTAGGGTGTAGAGATTACTTTCAACAAATCGAATAATACAAAACGAAAGAGAAAAAATGATTAAATGCAAGACATTCCAAGATATATAGTGCTATGAGGATGGGACATACTTGGGAATTTTCCAATCTAGGGTGATAGGTGCTATGTTAGAAAAAATGAGCAAGTCAAACAACAAGAGTAAATGGGTAACCAAAAAGCTAAGTCTACTAAAGATCAAACAACTCAAACAAGTAAGTCTTAAGTAAGAAAGGCAAACTCACCAAGTCAAACCAAGGATACATGTTAAAAAAGATGGTAATAAAATAAAAAAAATTGTAAAAGTAAAAAAAAATGGTAAAATAACATTGATGACTGAGCAATAACAATCCTTATCTCACTCAACAATGGAAAAAAGTTTGAACTCATGTGGCTGTGATAGCATGATAGTACAACAAATGACAAATCATAAAATAAAAGTAAAACAAGTGTATAAATATAAATCATGATGTAAAGAACATAATACATAGTTACTCAAACATGTCATTTCAATCTAAGGATAGATAAAACTAAAGCAAAGTAGTGATAGCATGTTTTTAAGAGGTGAAGAAGGAATTAAAAAATAAGGGAAAAAATATTTGGAATAACAATTTTCCTGTCAAGAGTGAAATGAAATGGGTGGAGGGAAGAATTAAGAAAAAACTAAGGTAGAGGAAATATTTATCAAAGTTAAGACACTCAAATTAGTTTTGTCAAAAAAGGAGGACTTTTAACCTTAAGGACTCTAAAGAATTTATCTTAGACACACAAGTCTTAGGTCAATAATGAAGTATATAGATCATCCCATGAAGGCTATATGCATGAAAATTAAAATGGACCTACCTTCCCACAATGTGTTCCCCATTCCTTAGGACCCCTTATAGAGCCATTGGTCTATTACAAAGATTAGGTACTTCTATGAGAAAATAGGTAACACCATAGATTTTGTTGAATTATCCTATTCTAATCTACTGGCCTATTACACCCCAATGGACCTCAAATCTATGTGAGGAAAACTATGGACTTTTAGCTTTGATTAGAGATAGGAGATGTCCTTGGAATCATGTCTTTTGATGTGATGTTAAATTTTTAGATTTATATGTTCGATTTTATATATCAGTGCCTTTTGTTTCAAATGATTTAGATTTTGAATTTCTTTATAGATTTTTCTATTCCTCCTCCATACAAATTTGGAAAATCAAACATGGGTGCTAAATATGACTTTCATTTTAATACTTGGGACAAGATTTCTAAGAGAGAGAACTTCAAAGAGGATGGGGTCTAAGAGTCTCATAAATCAAGGTGAAATAAAAGTTTTATCTCAACTTTGACCTTGTTTTATCTAATATGGAGTGAAATAAAGAGTAAATGAAGAGGAGTTACACATAGAAAAATCTGAATTACTTCAAATCATAAAAAATGTGACAAAGGGTAAACAGGGATAAAATGACAGTAAGGTGTGATTCCTTACCATAAGAATGAGGTTAATGGAGGAAGACATGCTAAAATAGATTGTTGTGTAGATTCCATCTAACAAATGAAGCAAAAGCTAAAGTTTGAGAATAAAGATCATATAAAAACATGAAAATATTGCAATTTTATGAGGAGGGTTGGGTCTTATCCATGGTCTTACACTGTAACTTCATAAAAGAGAAACCCATGAGGTGTCCAACAAGAAAATTAAATATAAAGTGAGGTAAGCACAAAGATGTTAGTTTTATGAAGAATGTCAAGTCCTATCCATGGTCTTACAAATCAACTCACAAAATAAAAATATAAGGGGTGTCAAAAAGAGAAAATGCAAGAAGATAAGGAAGACTATGGTGTATCAAGAAACCAAAAGACCAAAAAGGAGGACTAAAAGTTTTTGAAAGGAAGGAACTTATTACAGAGGGAAAGACCCATGTAAGTAGCCTTCAAAAGGTGTTCGATAGATGTAGATAAAAAAACATGAAAATAAGGAAATGTTTAAATAAAGTACTTTTTGATAAATTGTACATTAGTGGGCTCTTTGAAAACATAACATTTATTGGTTTTAAGGTGGTAGGTGATTAGAACAAGAATATATTTGAATAAATATGGACCCCACCATTTTTGGGTGTATTTACCTTCTTTATCATTGGTGTAGTCTAATTTAAGGACAATATCACCAACATTAAATGTGTATACTTTAACATGTTTTTTATGTTGTTTGGTAATACAAACCTTTTATTGGTGGTTATTTTTTAAGATAAAAATATGGAATTCATCAAGTAGATCAAGGGTATGAATATGAGATTCACATAATTATCCATCAGAAATAATATCTTAAAGAGATATATGAAGAGAGGGAAGCTCAACTTGTAAAGGAAGAATTGACTCAGAACCATAGACTAGTGAGAATGGAGTTGCCTCGATGACAATGCATATGCTAGTCCAATAGGCCCAAAGTGTAGGGTAAAGATGAAGATGCCAATCCATGTGGGTTTCATATATTTTATTTTGGATAATTTTGTTAGTGGACTCAGCTTGGCCATTGCATTATGGATAATATGGCATGGAAATTTTTGATTGATATTGAATTTATTACAAAGTTTTTTAACATGTTTGTTTTTAAAATTACGACCATTGTTTGAAGTGATGGTATGGAGACAACTAAAGTGGTAAATGATTTAACTAAGAATAAATTTGGAAATGGTAGGATTAGTGATGTTAACAAGGGGCATGGCTTCTATCCACTTGGTAAAATATTTGGTAACATTGATGATAAAGACATGCCCATATTGGGAGTGAGGTAGTTTTCCAATGAGATCAAATCCCCATGTGGAAAATGGCTAAGGATATTTGATAGTTTGAAGTTTGACTAGAGATGAATGGATTAGAACATCATGAAGCTGAAAAGGATTGCATTTTTTTAGCATAATCGATTACATATTTTTTAAGAGTAAGCCAAAAGTAACCCATATGTAGGTATTTATGTGTTGTATCATGTCTACTACAATTACCACCATAAATGCCCCCATGTGCTTGCTTAATAATAATAGGGACCTCATCTTGCATAATACAATAGATCAAGGTACCTTTAGTATTGTGATAATAAGGATGTTGTGTCAAAATACATACTTGAAATCCTATTTACAAATACATGTCTTTTCATGATAATCTAAATTAGGAGGATAAGTTTGATATTCAAATAATTAAATGATGTCTTGGTACCATGAGCTTTGTCGAATTGTAATAGCCTCAATATGATAGATAAATGAATCTAGTGGTTGAGTAGAAGATGGATAGTTTCTTATTTATATATAAAAAAGTAAGATCGAAAAGGACTTGGTGTGGATAAAAGAGAGATGAAGAAGAGGCAAGAGAATAAATAATGTAATTTTTATCTCTATGAATAGGATCAATAGTGAAAGAGATGAAATCCTTAAAAAGAGTGGTTACAATTTGATGATATGTGATGAGGTTCTCACTTTTACATTGATTATCACCATTGACTAGGTGGAAAATAAGCTAATAATCACCTAAAGCATGAAGGTATTGAATATCTAAATCAAGATCAGCTCACATGCCTAAAATGAGAGCTTCATATTCGGTCATATTATTGGTGACATTAAAGGTGAAGAAACAATCTAAAATAATGATCTTGCCAAGAGGACTTGTGAGAATGCAACATATCCTAGCTCCTTGAAGGAATTTGGAACCATCAAAGTGAAGGGTCCAAGTATCCTCATGCAATTTAATATTGATTTTAGGAAGTTCTTTAATAACTAATTTTGGTTTAGTAGTACTAGAGGGAGTACTGGATTGATCAAGATTATTAGCTTCAAAATCGGTGTTAAAGTTATGAAAATAATCTTTGAGCGAAATAGATTGATTAAGACCGTCAATGTAAAAGATATTATCATCTAGAATATTATATTGAAGAGAAGAAGTAGCTGGTATATGATCTACAACAAGTTGATCACCTATTATTTTCCCTTTGACAAATTTTTGAGTGACAAAGCAGAGATCAAATTCCATAAGGAGGATCATCCATTTACAATTTCTATCTCTAGGAAGAACTGATTTGGATAAGAAATGATGAAGGGGGTTGGAGTGAACAATGACATAAGTAGTTTGGTAAAGGATATAGTGGAAAATATTTTTAGTTATGAAATATGGTGAGGTAATCATGCTCAATTTTGGTATAACATGTTTCATAATCCATGAGGTCTCAATTAATGTGGTAGATAACATACTCTTTGCTCGTATCATCTTATTGATCAAGCATTGCCCCAACTAAAATAAGTTTGGAAGAAGTATATATAATTAATGGTTTATCATTTGAATGAAGATGAAGTGTGGGTGGATGAAGAAATGATTATTTCATATTATCAAAAGATTTTTAACATGGATCTATCCATTCTAAAGAAGTACCTTTCTTGAAAAGTGAATTAATGGAGTGAATTTGATATGTCATTCCAGGGATGAATCATCTAATTTTCCCAAGTTTACCTAAATAAGTAAGAATATTGGGAATAGAATGAGGAATGTGCATGCTGATGATAACAATAATTTTGGTAGGGTCAACATAGATGCCATGGAGAGAGACTAAGAATCTTAACAATTTTCTAGATGTGACTCCAAAGACAAATTTGTAAGGATTAAGTCTAACTTTATATTTAAAGAGGTGGTCAAAGATGATAACAAGATCAGAAAGATGATTCTTATGATTTTAAGATTTAGTAATGAGATCATCCACATAGGTTCCAATAATTTTGTGAATGAGATCATATTTTTTCTCATTAGTAAGTGACTCTAGCATTTTTGAGGCCGAAGGGAATTTTAACATAGTAATAGGTACCCAATTCCATGGTGAAAGTTGTCTTATGTTGGTCCTTAGGGAAATATGAATTTGATTGTATCCCAAGAATCCATCCATAAGAGATAACATTTCATAACTAGCTATGGAATCAATAATGGCATCTATTGAAGGTAAATGGAATTTGTCCTTAGGACAAGAAAGAATAAGGTTATAAAAATAAATACAAATGTGAATGACCATAGTGACGTTCTTCAAAATGGGAAAAATGTAGGGAGACCCATTCAGAATAATCCATTGATCTGATAAATTTATCATCAATTAATTTGATGATTTCCTTATGACATAAAGTGGAAACCTCAGGTGGAAATTTTATTTGTTTTTGATGCATAGTCTTAGCATCAAGATAAGTAATGATGTTATGCACCACAATTATAGGGTCAATACTAGGCATGTCCTCATAGGACCAAGAGAAAGCCTCATGAAATTTGTCAAAGAATAAGTTAAAATTATCATTTTCAATAAATGAGAGTTCCCAAGAGATAGTAATTGGTCAAAGACAAGATGGAGTACCATATTTGATGTGATTGGTTTCTTTAACAAGCATGGAATTGCCATCTTGAAAGTGGTATGGTGCATTGGGTTAGGAAAAAAATGGATTTGTTTTAAGTTTAATGCTAACAATGAAGTTGTTTAAGCAAGGAGTTTTAGTTTTGAAATTCCCAAATTTATGATTTTGTCAAGGAAGTTAAGGTTCTCAGGCATAAATTAACTCAAGGATAGCTTTGTGACTAGGCAAGGTAGGAAGAGGAACAAAATACTTGACATCTACTTCAAGGTCTAGAATTTTATTGCCATGGTGATCATACTTAGAATGTATCTAACTAACATCAGTTGCCTTGGCATCTAGTGTAATTTCAAGAGTAGAAGAATTAGATGGATTAGAAGGGGTTGGAATATCAGTGGGTTCAGTGATGGGAGAAGGGTCAGAGGTAATGATTGGATTGATATGTGGTATAAGAGATATAGAGATTTTTTGAGGTTCATAAGGTATAATTTTCTCTACCACCTAAGGAGTACCGACAAGAAGAGAATTGGTAGGAGGCACATGACCTTTGGGATCTAAATGGTATGAATATCCTAATTAAAATCTTAAATTTGGGATAAAGTATTTTGATAATGTTGGACATCCAAGTATTTAAATTAATCTTGGGTTATTATATAGTTATCATTATGTGTTGAAGAAATTGTACATGATTGAGAATTAGGGGGAGTTTCAGAGGGTGTGATATATATATTAATCAATGTACGAGGAGACATGATGAGAGGATCTTGAAATAATTTGGCCACTCCAAAATCATTACCAATGAATGCATATTAAAGTAAATAAGGCTCCTAAGCATTGCATGGAGGAGAAAAATTGATAATCTCATTAATAAAAGGAACAATACAATCCCTGGGTAATAAATAAGAAGGAAGCCATTGTGAAATGTAGGATGGTAACTTGGTAGTATTTCAAGTATATTGTAAATCATTGGGATCATCATCATCATCAAAATCTATAAAAATAACTTGTAAATTGGGATTCATGTTGATGAACATGGGTAAAAGAGAACTATTGATCTTAGGAATGGTAAGAATAAAATATTTTGATTTAGGATATGGAAGCTAAATGTTACATGGGTTGGGATTAGTTTCATATTTATACCATTTTCCATTATGTAATAATTTAATACATTGAATACCAAAATAAGTAATGACCCTCATTTGATGAGTCCATAGATGACCAAGGATTATGTTGGAATATAAGGGTAAGTCAAAAACCATAAGCTTTGTTTGAATAGTCTTAGATGAAATAATTAATGGAAGCCAAATGCAACCAAATGGCTTTTGATTGGTCTTATCAAAGCCATGATAAATAAGATGGGTTTGTTTGAGATGATCCTTGTTATCACTAAGTTATTGGATGAGCCATAAAGATGTTACATTAATAACACACCCATCATCAACTAGAAATTTAATGATAAGAGTGGTATTAATGGCTACTTTGATGAAAAGTGGTAGATCATCATCATGAAAGATAATTTCATCATTGATCATGTCCTCTTCAAGGAATTCAATAGAAGGTTTGGAAGGACACATAAATTCAATGGTATTTACATTGGTAGGTTGAGATTCAATATAAGGTGGTTCTTTATCTAAGGAGGATGGATCATCAATTTATTAGAGTTATTACATAAGGAACTTATGATGATAGGGAAAAATATGAACCAACTCCATAAGTGGAATCTTACAAGGCATAGAGTTGAGTTCTTCAAGAAAGTTCTAATGAGACTTAGAAGAAATAGCATGAGGTTTAGGAGATAAATTATATTTTGGAAGAATATTTGTCGTTGGAGGATTAGGAGGAGGAGATTGTTCCTCTTGGGCTTCTAAATCAAGATTAGTGCTGGTAGTATATTTAATAATTTGTTCCTCCAAGGATGGATTCTTAGGATTGGTAATGGGATCTTTATGAGCCAATTTGCGGTGGTAGTTGACCTTAGCATTATTGCCATATTGAGAATTTTAAAAATATTGGTCATAATCGACATCAATGACATAAACATCATTGGTATTTGATTGATTATTTCAAGAAGATTTTTGGTTATTTGAGGTAGAAGCATTGGAAGCTTGTCATTTTTGAAAAGCAACGGTGTATTCTTGATGACAAAGATTGATCATACATTCATGATTGAATGAATCACCAAGCATATATGAGATAGAAAATGTATTTATCCCTCTACAAGATTCATGAGAATGCCTAATGTTGACATGAAACCAACAAAATATATTGGGGTCATACCACTTAGGAAGAGCATTAGAATAGGTGAAAGCTTTTGAGGGTAGTAAAAAATGTTTCATTTCTTGAACTAAAAGAGGTTATGAGAAGGTGAAGGAATATCGGTTATGGAAAATCCTAGTTTGGTTTGTGGAGAATTACTAGTGATAACATTGCATGTTTATAAATATCATTTAATAAGTTTAGGATTGGGTTTGAATTGCTTCATAAGGAAGTCTTGACATTTAGATTGATCAAGAGCTTCATTAAGTGTTTGGGGAGCAAAGGTTTGAACCTTATACTGAAGATTTGGAGTCAAAGTGGTGATAAAGAGTTTAAATAAGTTATCATTAATCATATTATGGTTGGATTTATGAGCTAAAGGTTTCCATATTTTGATAAAATCATGAGTTTATTTGTTGGGAGTTTTCTTAGCATTAATGAAGTGGCTAAGATAATTTTTGAGAAGATCATTGTGTTGAAACTCTTTAACTAAGGGATTAACCAAATCTTCAAGTTTCCAAATAAAATGTTGGGGAAGTTGATTATACCATTATAGTACATCATCATTGAAGGTTTTCACTAAGATTTTAGTTGTGTGAAGGTATGCTTTTTGGATCTACTTTTTGTAAAGGTTTCCAAAGGCTTTGAGAAATGAGGTAGGTATTTAGTCCCATCATACTTGATAGTTGGAGATATATTACTAATATCAATGGATACAATGAAGGGGGTAAAAATATCATTTTGAATGGTTTGAAGCATCTTGTTATTCATTATGGGTTGAGGAATAACATTTCCTGAGGCATCTCAAAGAGGTAGAGGAATGTAACTAGGATTAGCTTGAGGATGGATAGTTAGAGGTTGATTAGCCACATTGATTAAATGTCATTAAAGTTACATCATTTGATTTGTGTTAGAATTTTACATTATGTTAATTTGTTGGATAAATTGGGCTAAACAATGAGTTGTATCAGGAGGTGGGTAGGTGTTGGCAGGATCACTCCCCAAATTGGTGTTAGGGGGAGGATTACTAAAAGAAGGATTATTAGTGGAGTTATTATGTAAACTTGTATCAATTATTCCCACATTAGTTTGAAGATTTTTAAGATGAGAAGTTTCTTGATAAGTACTAAAAGGATTAGATCCATAAACTTCATTTTGAGGTGTTATTTTCACCATATTATATTTCATGGATGAAGGAGGAGAGGAGGTACCCCAAGAGTGATGATGTTCGTGGGAGGAAAAGAGAGGGTGGAATGAACATCCCATTTAGTATATAAATAGATTCAAGCTATCCAAGAAGATTATGATAAGAAACTTCATTATGATTGAAGAGAGATGAAAAAAATGCAAAGAAGGAAAAATAGATAAATAGAATGACAAATAGGGAAGGAAAAAAGCAATACAAGGTCGACTGGGTCAACCAAGCATAGAAAATAGGGCCTATAAATAGTATAGGGTCAATTGGGTCGATCCATGAAAAAAATTAAAAGAAGGAAAAATAGAGAACTAGATTGATAAATAGGGAAGGCAAAAAGTAGAACAAGGTTGATTGGGTCAACCAAACACAAAAAATAAGGCTTATAAATAGTACAAGGTCAACTAGGTTGATCCAATATAGTGATTTGGAAAAAAATACAGGGTCAATTGGGTCAACCTAGTATAGTAGGTAGGGAAAATTAAGAAGCCTATAACATATTGTGAATTGAAATAGGATAAATTTTGCAAGAAATTTGAAAATAAATAACATAAGGGTAATAAAAAATCAATTGGATTAATTTTGGTCAATCCAATTGAAGCACACAACACAAAACCTTGGAACAATGCTATCTAATGAAATTTTTAGCAATACAAAATATAATTGAGCAAAAAATAAGAAACCAACTTGGAAAGTAAAGATCTAACTAATTGGTCAACCTGAATGTTTATTAGATTATTAGAATATTATTTTAAATGTGATGGGAAGTTGGCTATAAGTAAGGAACTAGAAACCAATCTAAGGATGGTTTCAGGTAGTTTGGGCTTAAAGGGATCTATAGTGGTAATGATAAAATCTTAGTATTGCATCCTACCCCTTCACTTATCACACTATAGTGATAAGGGTGTTGGTTACTTAGCCAAAATATACCATTAAACATGCTTTATACTTAACCAGAACATCAAGTCAACTTCTCCCTTGGTGATGAAATCTAAGTAGGTTTGCCTTGGGTAGACAAATGTTACAAGTTTTGTTTAGATTTTGTGATTTGGTCATGTGTGCATAAAATATAAAATAGTGAAGCTAAATTATTAATTAAAAACCACCTAATTAAGCTATGTGATCTATTCTAAGCATACAAGCAATAAGGAATGAAAGTGTGAATTAATTACTAGGATATAAGGTTAATTCCAACTTTGGAACAAGGTACAATGTTGATATAGTAAAAAGTATATATACAGAATACATAATAGGGTTGACAAGGTTGATCTTATATTGTGGAAGTAAGGTCTAAAAATGAACATGGTCGACCTAGTTATGTAGACAACACACATAACACAAAACTAGGTTGATAGGGTTGATCCAGTTGACTGTGTAGGGGCAAATTTAAATACTACAACTATAAAAGGAAAGACTATAAAAAAGAGATAGAGAGATAAAAATTAACCTTAGTGGATCAGAGATGTAGAGAATGAAGATTATTTTTCAAGAACCTTGATATATGATTACAAATGTTGCTAATTAGGTCAATTGATTCGATCAAGCTTTGCATAAACCTATTGCTGAGTGCCTAGAATGTACAGGGTCAACTAGATCAGCCTAGTATATTGAATAGGGATGTCTAAAAGTTTGAAAATTGTACTATGTCAACTAGGTCAATCTAGTAGTATGGGTTGAAAACCTACTCACAAAAGTCAGAGTTGGGTTGATGTAGTCAACCTAGTATGGCAATTATATGATATAAATAATGATGAAAAAGAATGAAATAAGGTGAAAAAATAATATGAGGCTTAGTTCATGTCAATTTCAATAGAATGTATGTAATAAAAAATACATCATGTGTATATATAAATCCTAGTTTAGATAAGATAGAGCATACCTACACTTTCGATTGGGAATACATTTGTTAAGCAGGATCTTGACCAATATGGGGATCTAATATACCTTATTAGGGGATCACTTATCACAATACACCATGTTAATAAGGGTTCTAAATCCTACAATCTAACACAATCATTCAACAACTCTAAAAGAGTCATAGGTTTAATGCTTACTCTATTATAATAA
The DNA here is from genome assembly GCA_037957365.1 of Torreya grandis. Classification (NCBI taxonomy): domain Eukaryota; kingdom Viridiplantae; phylum Streptophyta; class Pinopsida; order Cupressales; family Taxaceae; genus Torreya; species Torreya grandis. The sequence goes on along the minus strand of JARHVA010006762.1, from coordinate 809,222 downwards.
TAAGAAAGTAAATATAATCTAGTTCACACCAAATCTTGTAGCACACCATGAGGGGTTAGTAAAGAAATAAAAACATGTATAATATAATATAAATTAAGATAAGTATGAGTAATACCTTAATACATGGAATATGAAGAGTAATATTATTTGAACCAATACTTATGTTACTTTTATCTACTAAAGAGAGGAGAACATAGTTAGAATATACTTACTTGAATGTGAACCCATCAAGACTCAATCTCTCATTTGGCCAAAGGGGACTAAAAATAGGTTGTTGTGATTTTTAAGATAACTAAGAAAGTCTAAATCATCCAAGACTTATCCACAAGACTAGATTTTCAAAGTAGAAACCCTAAGCTAAGTCTCCTTAAGTAGAATGGTGGAAGAGTATATTATAAAGAAGCATGAACAAATAATAAATATTTATTGCATATTGAAATAATGAAATAATGATCTTGTATTTATAGGTGGGTATTACCTTAAATCATTCTAAATATATCAGCTATATAGGGTCGACCCAGTCGAACCTATATTTTTTTAAAGATAAATCACTAGGTCTTGAGATAGGTCAATTGAAGGGATAAAAAAGATCTCAAGTGAAAATACCTAAAAATAGTATAGGGTCAACCCATCAACCCTATATAGTAATCAAAAGATGAAAATTGTATAGGGTTAACCTAGTCGACCCAATATAGTCAACTATCAAAAGGGGGATCAAGGCAAGGAAAATAGGGATGGAAAGAGGAAAAAAGACTGGAGGAGTGTGTAAGGGAGGATTGATAACTTAGGGAATGGTTTTAAGATCTGGTTGGATTGGTAATAATGTGGAAATAAGGGATAACAATCTTGTGAAGCATCAAAGGTCTTCCCACTAGTGCACCCCTTAGGGCATGCACTTAGAGAGATTGAGCCTTGACAGGTTCCTACAAGATATAAAGAATTAATATTTGATAAAAGTTAAAAATATTATGTGTATACAATATCCATCTCTATGTCATTTATCTATCTTCCCATCTATCATCCTTAGATACAATATTCTATCTTGGAACCAAATTAGAGTGGTCATCCATCTCCCCATATGTTCCTCATCATTTTGAATAACTGTCATTAACATGCATCACCTTTTTAAATATTTTAATCTAGCACCCATCACTTTCCTTATCAATGCATTTTCATACCTATCACCCATATAATCACTCTTTTGATAGTATGGAAGGTAGTTAATCCTATCACTATCCTTATCATTGCTTTTTCATCCCTAACACCCATCCAATCACTCTTTTGTTAGTATGTAAGGTATTTGATCCTATCATTATCTATTATTATTGATAGATTATACTCTTATAGGGCATTCTCTATTGATAATCATTGGTCATCTCTTTTTTAAATCACCTTCCTTGGTCACTCTTCTTATCGATCTCAAGACCAAATCACTATTCAAAGACCTTATCCCATCATCCATCCTTCTAATCAAATCTAGGGGCACTATCTCATCCTACTCCTCATGATCATCCTATCCAATACTAAGTCCAACATCACATCATGTTCATCCTATTCCAACCCATCACTCAATCACTCATCCCATCATTAGATAAGACTTTGTGGAATTACCTAAAAAAACATATGTGTGTGTTGGTTATCTATTCTGTTTGGCTTGTTTGTATGTCTTATATCATGTATATATCTATTTTGTTTGTTTATTTTCAATCTTGAATCATTTCTCTTTTTTTCCACTAGGAAATTAATAGGGATGCTATGAGGACACCAAAAGTGCCCTCGAGGATTCAGATTTTGCTATTTACCCATGCACTTTGGCATCATATCCTCTTAGTCATGCTTATATCATGGGACATACTACCAAGTTCCATATTTAGTGGATTTATTAGACTATGATTATCCTTGTGATATTTGTTATGGATTTATCACCTAGACCCTCATCATTTATCTAATAATCTCATCATCCTTGTTCCCATCACCAATTTAATCCTCTCAATCCATTCAACTAACATCCAATATTTTATTCTCATCTCATCTTTTGATTCATATCCTTTAATCTCTAACATCTTCCTCTAATCACTAATCATTTTTTCCATCATCATCTTCTACTCTATTAGCATCATCATCTTTGGGTCAAAACTACATTAGTCTGAGGTCTTTATAGACTATGTAGGTCACACTTGGCCACTATCTCTTCTCTCATTCCCTTGCATGTGTCTTTTTTAGGGGCATCATTTCTACTCATTGGTAACTTGATCATATCAATTATTTTATATCATCATATTTATCATATTAATTGATTTAGCTTTGAGATACATCCATCATTAATCTTATCAAATCTTATCCTAGCATATTACTCTCCCTTATATATGTCCTTTTTTGGGATACCTATAAAGATTTTGGCCTTTCTTTAATCATCATGTTATGGTTTATTTCCCCTTGGAATGTGTCAACAACCATGACACAAGTGTTTCTACTCCTTGTGCATGTGTCCTTACTAGGGGCATCATCATCAATTTGTAACTCATTTCTTATATCAAATCTATCTTCTACATCTTCTATCTCACATTCGACATCCCATACCCTTATCTATACATCACATCACATCCCACCCCTTATTTCTTATTTTGAGTGGACATCCATCTCATTCTTCCCTACATGTGCCTTAAGGAGGCATCATACCCACTTACATCATCTACTAACATCATATGCTAACATTCATACATGACATGGTTTTTATTTGAAAGACTATTACTCCTTCGAATTCATCAATTCATAATGCCATTTTAAAGAGGGAAAAAATGTACTCATATAAATCCACTTGCTTAATTTAATGTCACTAATAATCCTATTAGTTGACACTAATTATGCTCATCTCATTTATATTAATTTTATTAATTTATACCCCCCTTCCTATCCATTTATCTAACATCCCAATAAATATTTATTCATTCACTAACCTTATTCATCACCACCAAATAATTAATTTATCCTAAATACCTATTATCCCATATTAATCCCACTTACCTATTATTTGATAATTTTAAATTCTCATGACCCACCTACCCACCTACTAGCTTATTCCTAGGCTCTCCTACACCCCTAGTCCCTAATCACCCTCTTAACCCCTATCTAATCAATCCCTAAGCCTAATCAATACCTAAGATGATTATAGAATTAGAGGATTATATAATCCTCTCTATTATCACCTCTCCTCTCTAGAAGCATCTAAATCTAGAGGCTTTGAAGGAATTTTATATTCTTTTTTATTATCCACCATTGATCTCATTGAACCAACTTCAAATCTCATCCATAGATCTTTACCTCCTTTTTCTATTTAAACCACTCCACTTCTCCATTTGATCAATCTTGAGAATCCATAGCAAATCCATGTCTAATAAAACAAGAAACAAAGCATTGAATCCATGCCCATGAATCAATCATAAACTATTATTGATCAAGAAACACTACTATATAAAATTTATGAGTCAATGTAAGCAATCCCATCATCTTGTCTTTTTATTCCATTTGATCTTGGTTTATATAATTTAGCTTTAAGATTTAAGTGTAGGATTGAATGGTTTATTCATATAATTTTACTTAGTTCTAAATGTCTCTAGACTTTAACTAAGTAGTTTGATGTTTGAGTGTTTAAATTAAATAGTTTAAACCATTAAGCTAGAAAATCCTTCTACAGACACTATTAAATATCTTTAATATATTTATATAAGCATAAGAGATACATAAATATAATTAGAAAATTATAAATAAATACATAATACTAAATAAATATAAATTTACATGATTGTGAACAAATATTGGATATATATAAATATAAAAATAAAATTATAATTAAAATATGCCACATATTTACATTAGGAATTTATATGTGTTTACATTGGCATTGGTATTTATATTATTATCATTGACTCAAAAGTTTTAATAACAAATTTGACCACTATTAATCAATTTAATGTATCTAATTTAATTATTTTTATATACAATAAAAATAAATAACAAGAAACATATAAATTATAAAATCTTGAGCCATATAAGGGGACACATTTAATTACTTATTGTTCATGAATGATAGGAATTTACTATTGTCTATTTATATATTTTTATGATAATGTATCCATTGTTACTCAGGTGCATTATAATGATAATACACATATTTTTATAACAATGCATTATTGACAACACAACTATGAAATTAGTAAGACATAAAAGGAGAGAGAAAATGGGAACACAATATTGAACCAAAACATGAACTAATAATACTTAATTTGTGTTGTATTTCTCTAATAACTCTAAACTTCCAAGATTGAAAGAAAAACTTAAAAGTAGGTGAGGACAAAATTACAACAACACAAGTTACATCAAATGCATCAAAATTTTCATTCATAAGTTAGCCAAAAAGTAAAAATGATGTACATTATATAGTGAGAGATTAGGTCAAAAAAAGGTAACACCTTAACTCACTATTATAAAACAAATTAAGGGTGTTTTACCCTAATTACTTAAACAACCCTAAGCAAGCTCACTAATAATAATGTAGATAAAACCACAATGGTAAATAACCTAAAACAACACCCTTTGAAGCATAGTTGAGGTGGGTAGAATAATTGGGTCCCAATAATGAGGCTTGATGAGGTACACAAGCACACTACAACTCCTATAAAGGGGAGAGAATGAGAAAAAATGTAAGAAATAAAATAACTCCCCAAAAGAGAGAAAATAATTAAATAGGGATAACAATATCCACTAAAGTATACAACTATTTTTAGCTATTCTATATCTTATACTAGAGTTCTTAGGGGTGGTTGTGGATCAGAAGTAGATGTGAAAAGTGGATCACCATAGAATAGTGAATGTATCTACCAAGTACTTCATGGAAATTTAACCAAGGTCTGATTCCTATAAAAATAATTTTTATCCTCATGCAAGCTAGAAGTTCAAATGCTCTATGAAATGAAGGTAGAATAGGAACAAAGGCTGAGAAGGACTATGAAATACCCTAAAACTATGGAATAGATTGCTCGATGTCTAATATGTCTTAGATCATTATACATGTTTCCTATAATGTCTGAAGTAGATCAGAGGTAGGTTGATCAAGAAATAACTCCTCAATATATGGAAGGTGATAAGGAGATGGTGGAGGCATGTCCCAATCACTATTGTAGTCTTATTTGCTAAAATAAGAATCATCAGTATCAGAGGTGTGCTTAAGCCTAGAAATGTCATCAAGTTCATTTCATTATGAAGAAAAATAATTTGAAGGAGATTTAGAGTAAAGTGTGAGAATTCATATTGTGTATTCTAATGATCAGTCATTCTCACTAACAATATAGTATCATGGTGTAACTATCTAACACATACTAAATATGAAGTGAACTCAACTTTCATGCCTACACTAAGGTGAGTGATCTAGTAAACTGATAGGAGATTAGTTAAAAGTGAGGGAACACGTAGAACATTATTTAATGTTATACCATTCACATCAACATACCCTCTCTTGATAACTTTTATAAAAGTGTCATCACCCATTTTTATAGAGGACATGTCACATGGTTCTAAGGAACTAAACTCTATCTATGAAGAGGCCATGTGATGTGAAATACCAGAGTCAATGACTGATGTAGGATTTATAGGTATAACTATAACTAAGGCCTTGAATTTTATTTTTAAATTACCATTCTCTTTTTAATTTTCTTTACCATTTTAATTTACCTTAGAATATTCTTGGGTTGATGAAGATGGTTTTGATAGATTCAGGAACACCTATATTGTGCTTCTCAAGGATGCTTGTGAGGTGATAAATTTACCTAAATAAAAGTATTTCATCATAATTTCTTGAGCTAAACACAATTTTGATTCTATATTTCTTAGCCTTAATAATGGAAAAAGAGGTCTCATTGTTTGAATTATAGGTGAGAGGATTTACATCCTTGTCTTGATCCTTTTTGTTTTGTCTATTCTCTTTGTTGTTTGAAGTTTTTTATTTCTTAACAAAAAGTGAATGAGATTATGAAGATTTCACTATACCAAGTTTTATCAAAATATCTTACTCCTGGATCAAGTCAACAACAAATATATCTAAGACATCTTCCATGTAACTCCAAGAGTACTTTTTATGGAATGGAAAGTGGACACAAATACAAAATAGTCTAGACCTAGATTGGTGAATATAGAAATAACACAATAATTTTTATTATCTATTATACATTATTTTAACTATAACCATAAATATTTAAACATGGTGAAGAAATTATGCATGGATTCAAAATAACTTGGGCTCAAACTAATGATTTCATTCTATAACTCATGTATTCTCATAACATCCTGATTCCCAAAGAACATTTTTAGTGTGGTCCATACTTCATTAGGTGTTTTAATAGATTATATGTGAAAGAGTCAATCAAAAGAGATCAAAAAATAAAGTAGTCCATAGAATTTATCACAAAGGTTAAACCATTTAACTTTCCTTACTTCTATTTTAGCTTCAATCTCTTTGCCCATTGTAATTAGATGAAAACCCTTGGATTTCAAGATTATTTCCATTATATATTTCTATTCACGATAAGTAAATGGTGTGAGAGGACTGAATGAACATGAATCCATAGTGTAGAAAAGATGTTATTTCAAAAATTAAAGAAGAAATACATAGACTAAAGTTGCACAAAACCACACAATACCCCCTTAGAACTATTAGGGTAAACCCCCCTTAAAGTTTCAAATACAAGCACACTTATATAGTCATTAGGCACAATTGTTTTGAGTGATTAGTGCATAAGGATAAAAATTAGAGGGATGTCAAGCTTAGTCAATAGTGTATCCATGAGAGTTCAATAGTTTATTTTAAGGGAGTTTTAGTGGGCCTAAGATGACCACAAATGTGTAATTATGAAAAAATAGGCACTTTTGAAGAACGTGACACTCAAACCTAAGCTACTAATCAAAATATATGTGTTTGAAAATCTTTCTTGCATATAAAATTTTAGAGGAAATAGTGGTGAATTTTTTTGATTGATTTCTCTAAAAAATTTTAAGGCCACTTTAAGAAAAAGTTAAGCAATTTTGGGTTGGAAGTGACCATAGACTTAACTCCCATATGATTAATAGATAAGACCTTTTGTGAATATTCCCCCTTGATGATGTTAGTTTACACTATGATGTGATTATAGGAATGATGTCACTCTCAAAATGCCTCAAATTTTAAAATGAATAGTATCACTAACATCCTAATTAAAATTGATGGCCTCCTAAACATCATAAAGTACTAAAGAAAACGTGGGTGAGAAATGATGATTTTTCATGTAGGTGGAATATTCTACCTACCCTTCACATAGGTGTGTCAAATTCTAAGGTGTGCTTTGGCACATGTCAAGGTATGGTTGGTGATCAAGCACCCTTCAATATTTTGATTTATGTTTGGACACCCTAAAATGTCTATTTAGTATCAATATATACCAAAGGAGTTACTGATAGGTGTTTGATTAGAGGGAAGGTAGAGCTTGAGAGGATTATTATCATGAGGTTTGATTTCCAACATGGGCGCAAACAAGAGTATTGAGCTATGATAATGTTGTAATCAAGTGCATTAAGTTTTAGTGATGTTGTAGGCAAGTGCATTAGGTTTTGTCAATGGTGGAAATATAGGTGTTAGAGTCTAAAATGCTTGCACACAAGGGGTAAAAGTCTGTCAGGGTCATAATGTCCCCTCAAGATTATTTTTCTACCACCAAAAGTATAACCAAGTCTATAAAATCACCAAAATTACTTGTAATAAGAAAAACCCCTAAAATATAGTTTATATATGGCTCCTAAATACCTAGACAAAAAAACCCATTTCATTTTTTGGATAAACCAAAAAACTCAAATTATTTTTTGATTTGAGAAACCTATTTTATGGATATGTGCAAAGACTATGTAAAGTACCCAAAACCCTCTAAAATTGGTAAAAAAATAGATATCACGAATCTAGTAGTGTTTACAATTAATTTTAGGGTTTTGATGCCTTTCAAATTTCATGGTGCTATTTGTTTAGAGATTGAAGACTTTAGATACATAGTTTACATGGATTTTTACAAAATTCCACCAAACCTTTGAAAATACTAAAAAACAAGAAAGCCAACAAGAATTCATACAAAGCATATCTTACCAAGGATTTAATAAATGACAAAATGGTCATCTTGTTAACTATGATACCATGTTGTATTTATCTAAGATATTTGAACATTCAAGATTGCATGAAAACTCTAGGATTAGGTGAGATAAAATTTTTCACAACATAAGTTGCATCAAACTCTTCATTCAACGATTATCCAAATATTACAAAGGAGGTACATTATATAGTGAGAGATTAGGTCACCAACAAAGTAACACCTCAACTCACTATTAGAAAACACATTAAGTATATTTTCCCCTAATGACCTTATCAACCCTAACGAAATTGAATAACAACCATGTAGGTAAAATTACAAGTGGGAAACAGTCTACACCAACAATTTTGACCAAAAAATGACAATGTACCTTAAAAAATAAATACATAGCAACCATGTTTTGGTGTGTAATGCTAATAATGTATTCATAAGTTGTTTACATTTAAATGAAATATGATAGATTGAATACTTTAAAGTCTTCTATGAAGGGATCATTTTATTTTCACTGATAAACTTGTATAATGTAACCATGGATTCAAGATCCATATATGCGCGTGGTACTGGCTTAGCTGCATTACCCAAATTATGTGTATCTATTCAAAATGTGAATTACTTATATAATATATATTTTTTATTTTGAAAATGTTAAAGAATAACTTATAATTTTCTAATTTCTTTATTTTTCTCTTGAATGAAGATGACACAATCTTTTGAAGCTAATAAAAATCATTAAATTTTGCATCAAATATGGTAGTGTGGGTCTCCTCAACATCTAATTTACTTGTCACACATTTTTGAGTATTTTATTTTTTCCATGATGGTGTTAAAAAATAGAGTTTTTCACCAGAAAATTATGCACTAGCAAATAAAAAATAAAACTACCCAAGTTTTGATGATTAATTGTCAATTTTAACTTTATTATTATAATTGTCAAATTGAGGATGTTTAAAGTTACATTTAATATAGATAAATATGATCTAATAACACCTAAGGAATATGATATTATTTATGTGTCAAAATATATAAAAATAATATATATGTTATCACAATCTATATTGTAATCAATTTGATTAAGTGATCAAAATCTAAATAATTAAAAAATGATTCTATTAATCTAACATTAATAGGTCAAGAGAGTCTAAGACATAGTACCTAAAACTCAGTCCCAATTTGTGATGTGGTGGCATCCTATTGGTCCCTCCTTTACAAATTGTTAACTTTATAAGCACCCCCTTCCTTTAAATGATTACACATCACTAAATAGCTAATCAGATTTAAATCAAATAATGAGAATGATGGCCTATCATGCCTTTCATTATTCATCTACACCAGGGGAAGATTTTACTACCCATGGGGTAGATTTTACCCCTACCATGAAACAAAGAAAGGTGTGAATGAACAAGATAAGAATATCTTTGCCAATTCAAACCTTGAAATAGTAGTTAATGTTGATCCTCATGTGAAATGTGCTTGTACTATGCACACTTAGTCAAAAATCAAGGTAAAACAACCCAGGTCCATTAAAATGATTTAGACAAATAAAAATATATGTGAAGTTTAATATGTAGGGTTATATAATGACACACTTCACACTCAGTATTTTTATCTCTTCCTCCCTTTCCTTGCTACAAAATGGATACCTTATATTTGAATGTAAATATCCATGAGCTTATGCAACATGAGTCCATACATACCACTCTCTCCATCACCTTGATAGCTATAGCCAACATTTCTATTATTATTCTATTCCTCCTATATCCCAAACACCAACCCTCTCATAAAATTGCCCCTAGAAATTTAGGAATCCCTTTAGTTAGGGAGACCTTTTAATTCTTGGGATAACTTTGATCAAACTAATCCTAATAATTTTTTGATGAGAGAATCTCAAATTTTAGTGATATCTTCATGACTTCACTAATAGGCCATCCCATAATTGTAGTATACGAACCCAAGAGAAACTGCTTATTCTTCTCCAATGATAATAATCTAGTGGTCATATCATGGCCCAAGTATTTTCTCAAATTTATAGGATGATACTCTATTATATCTAAAACCAGAAAAGAAAATAGGACCTTACACTTTAGGCATAAACACTTTCATTGGCCCTATTGCATTACAAAATTATGTTACTAAAATGAGCTGAGAAATCCAACATCATATTAATGAAAAATGGAAGGGAAAAGATGAAGTGTGTATCTTAGGTGTTATAAGAGTAAACTTTATGTAGATTAGTCCCTTGTTATTCCAAATGATAAAAAATCAAGCATAATAATACACTAGGACTAAACAATCTTACCTAAGAACTAGGGAGAAAATAACACAATAAGCAAGATCACAAAATAGAGATGAAGACATTAAAAATTTCTTACCTTCTTTATGGAATTTGATGCATACTTATTGGCATAAGGATGTTCATGCTTAGCATATGATTATTTGAGTCATATATCAATGCTCATTCATGGTGGTATCATCTCTTCAATAGTCACTTATGGCTTGGTGTGAATCTTGGCATTATAACACTACTCTCAAAGGCTTTAAGAAGGTATTCTAGTAGAATAACCTTACACACAAGATTTTTTTAGTATATGGTGCGGGAAATTATAATTATATCTCAAATAACTAACTCTAACAATAGGGAGGTAAGGTTAAACTCTAACTTTGGCTGAGTCTAAAATAACATAAGTTGAGTCAGTCTAACTTTGGGTTGGGTTACAAAAATCATGAAATTTTGATACCTTAGCTTCAGATGTTTGTGAGCCATGGAAACTCACTTTAGATACTTTTTAGGTATGAATCATAATTATTGGAATATTTATGAGATAATAAATCACTTTATTAGCTCATTTTCCCTATTTACTTCATTTTTGGCTAAAAATTCCATTTTTGGTAAATGAAATTCACTAATTTGGTTTGGAAGTTTTTAGGCAAGTTAATTAATATTTTTAATGTAATTAATCTTGATTAGTGATTTTTGGAAATTATTTTAAATTTTATTAATTAATAGATTGATAGGCCAAAAGTGTTAGATTACTAGGTCATAATTTGAATAGGATTAGAACTAAACTAGGTTAGTAGTGCATATAGGGAAATACGCTAAATGAGATAGCCTCATCTTGTTTCTAGGTAACTAAATCCCTTACATGAATTAATTTGGTAAATTCAAGATATTTCTAGTCTTAATTTGTGTAATTTTATAGAAATTAAATTGAATCCCAATTTAGGCATGAAAGTGACTAAAACTATGTATCTATAATTTACCCCTATTTAAGGAGGCATTGTGAGACACAAACATAATAAATTATTTTAAAATAATGAAAAAGTTATTAATTTTAATGGTTCATGATCTAAAGGGTAGTCAATAATCCCTTGATTCCCCATTGTGGAAGTATGTGATAAAATAAAATCATTGAACATTCCCTCGTAATAAAGAAAATGGCATGATCAAATAGTAACAAGGTGGCAATTACTAAATTATCCAAAAGTGGTTATAAATATTAATATATATAGAGTAAATAATTTATCTAAAAGTAATTATAATCAATAACATAGGGTGTGTGACACTGGTTTGCCCATAGGTAGTTATAAACAGTGGCACAAATAGTTACCTCTATAGGGTAGAGGGACAGATAATGATTTTCCCAAAGATGTTTATAAATGATAACCAAATGGGAAACACTTATTTTACCAAAGGTAGTTATAATAAATAATGAAAAATGGGAAATATTAATTTTCTAAAAGGTGATTATAATCAAGAATGAAAAATTAGAAACACTAATTTACCCAAAGGGAGTTATGATTAGGAATAGAAAACATGAAACATTGATTTGACCAAGGGTAGATATAATCAAGAACATAAGAATTTAACCCAAAATGGTGGGTGGAGTGTTTAAAATAATGATTTTCCCATAATAAGTTGTAATCATGAGCATGGGATACAAAAATAATGATTTGCCCACATGCATTTATAATCATCAAATTGGTCAAAAATAGAATTTGCTAAAACATGGTAAATTGGCAAAGGATAACAACACATTTTGAGCCTAAATGTGAGATTGAAGATGAATTTTGAAAAAACATGATATATAGGTTGATAAATTGTGTATTTAAATGGGCCTCAAGGGAGGCCCAAAAAGATGGTAAATCATGTTGTATGCTCTGCACATGTATTTCTTATGCCATGTTATGAGATGTGACACTATTATTTATCATTTTATTATGTTGGATGGCTGATATGTGTGATTATTTAGTGATTCTAATTTGTATAAACACCTAATAGATCATTTGTTGCTCTTATTTATTACTCATGGATTCAGGCATATGTTTGGGTAGTTGTTTAGTTTTGGATATATTAAAGGAAGTATTGCCATTGCATTGTTAGAATAGATTTTATGATTACAATTTATTTATATCTTTTGATATTATGCATGATATATATGGATAACTAAAACTTAAATATATACCCCAAACATGGAAAACTTAATTTAAATATAAATATAAACAACTTAGGAATAAGATATGGATAATTAAATCCCAAGAGTAAATATAAAAAATAAATCAAGTGTAAGACTAAATACCAAAAATTCACAACCTAAGTACATGATATGGATAATCAAGACTTAAGTTTAAAAAATTACAACACCAAAGGAATACAAAGGAAAAATAAATCACAAAAGAAATAAATAAAAGAAACAAAAAGATAAAGACAAACAAACAGGTAAAAATAAACAAACAAACAAACATAAACAAACAACAAAATATAAAAAAGTAAGGTTATACAAATATAAAAAACACACAAACACAAACAACCAAATACAAAAAAACATGAATAAACAAACAATAACACAAATAAACAAAATGCAAATAAGTTATACAAATAAATAAAAAATAATAAACAACATAAACAACAAACTATAAATAGGGTATACAAACAAACAAATAGTACTAACAAAATAAATAAAATAACTGTAAAAATAACAAAAAAACTAATAAACCAAAACAAACAAAACATAAATAATAACAAACAAAATAGAACATCAATAAAAATAACAAAACACCAGTCAACAAAACATTGATAAAAAAATAAAACAACACTTGAACAAATAACTAAACAAATATGAAACCACAAAAAAATAATAATAAATAAAATACAATAAAATAAAATAAACACAAGAAAAACACCAATAAACAAAAATAAATAAACAAAAGTGACACAGATACAAACTAATAAATGAAATAAATATATAAACAACACTAACAATCAATGCAACAAACAAAGTGAACAAAATAATCAAAAAAACATAAACAATCTAAAGTAAAGGAAAGTGAAGTAAATAAACTAATATAAACACACAAAAATAAACAAAATAAGCTACACAAACAACAATACACAAATAGTGGTTAATAAAAGTGTTAGTGCAAACAGAAAACAAACTATTAGTATATGTGTAATAAAGGTGTTACTCTTAGTAACATTGTGAACCCTAATCTAAGTAGAAATGACACTAGTAAAATAACACACAAAAAATTAGCGCAAGGTTACCCCTAGGCTATAGGGCACAAAAAAGATGACAAATATTGCCACTAGGCTATAGGAAATAATGAAACAAACAAGATGGAACAAATATCACCCTTAGGCCATAAGAGATAACAAAACAATCATAAATAGAATTGGGGGAATAGAATAAAAGGAATGGGTAGGCAAGTTGAGTCTAGATGCACTAAATAAGTGCACATTACCTACATAGTTCCATGGACATAAGATCCAATGTGAACTTTATCCCCAATGTAGTTCTCCTAGGATATGAGATAGAATAAAATGGATGATAAGAAAAACATGATTAACTAGTAGAGGAAAAGTGGGAACGATCTCACAAAATGGAAAGGTTGTGAGAAAAGAGGGCATGACCCTTCAAAATCATGAAAATTTTAACATAAACAAATCACACAAGTTTGAGGGTATGGTTTAGGTCAAAACCACACTAAAATTCAAGAGATGTGTATCCATAAATGAACTGAATTGGTAATTTATAGTGTCTACTACATCTAAGGCTTTGAATGAGAATGAGCTCATAAAATGGCAAGATCATTGAGATAGAGAGTAATCATAAAAATTCAAGAGAATAAGATGAATACAAGTGGTCATTAGTGTATCAAAATTGAATAACTAATGTGTACAACATGAACTCACAAAATGGTTGAAGCTAATAAGGATGGGGAATTTAAATGACAAGTGGTTACTTTTTATATAGTTAGGAGGACCAAAATCCTTAAGGTAAAGAAGTGGTAGAAAAATAAATGAAGGTGCAACTGAGCTAACTTGAGATACCCCATGTAGCCAAGTGTTGCCTACATAGTCCATGTGGACCTTAGGCCGATGTAGTTATCCTAGATGGGAGGAAAAGACCAAGGTGGTCTATAAATGAAACTAAATAGATAATATGGTCCATTCCATAAAATTTTGATGGATTTATATCTCATGTGGAAATTCTAAGCCAATTTTCATAATTTTGTAATTTTAGGGTTTTCTAGATCATTACAAATGTTTAGGGGTTTTAAAATTATTTCAAATATTTTTAGAATTTTCTAGGCATCTCAACTTGATCAATAATTATGAGATATAAAATTGTCTAACTCATAAAATAGTGAGAGCATGGCTTAATTTAATCATAAAATGGTGAAAGCATTCGAACTTAAATTACTCACAAAATAGAAAGAGTATTACAAAGGGGTGACTGAGTTGACCTCAACATGAATCAAGTGATACATAAATAGTCCCACAAGACCTCAAGTCACTGTAGTTTTATCTTCAATGGTGAAGGTGGTAACTTAAATCCAATGTTTTTGTGTTTTTAGTATCTCAGCTCAAATGATAATTATGAGATACAACACAGTACAAACTCACAAAACAGAGAGAGCACACAAAAGGGGTGATTAATCTAACCTCCATGTGAATCAAGCACTACCTAAATAGTCTTATAGGAACTCAAGTCACTATACTTATGCCTTCACAAAATTTGTCCAATTAAGTAACAAGTTCTAGATATAGGCAAATAGCAAGGCAAATGATAACAATAATGGCAAGGTGATGTGGCAATGCATGGTAAAGATGTTACTCCTAATTTACCCAAAGGTGGTCACAATTAGGAAATAATAGAAAAGGGTTAGTGGTAATAATTTTCCCATAGGTGGTTATAATTATTATCATAAGGTAACAATATAAAAATAAATAAAGGAAGAAATTGCTAGGACCATTATCATATTGATTTCATACACAACCATTTCAACATGTAATTCTATAAATAACTTCTAGAATTGAATTTTCCATCAACCATTAATGTGCCTAAAGTAAAAATTAATTAAAACCATGACAAACGTGATAGGTAGGGTTAAGTAAAAATAAATGGCTAATGAAGGGTTAAGGGTATGGTAAAATAGTAAGGGTTTATAGTACAAAGAATAGACATAAAGTGGCATAACTCAAATGATCCTTACAGATAATAATCTGAGTCCCTCAAGTGTAGAATTATTTTGAGGTGAATTATTTTCATTGGTTCATCAAATTCATCTCCCTCTGGTGTACCAAGCCTATATTATCCATAAATGTAATTGGCAACAACTACATAGGTTACTAAGTAGTTTGGTTAGAACTTTCCTTTTTATTTATTTCAACATTTACATTTTTCTGATTCTCTTTTAGCACAACATCACCAAGATCAAATTAATTATACTTAATGTGCCTATTATATTGACCCTTTAGTCAGTTATGATAATCCTAAAGAAAATTCAAAGCATCTAAGATTTTACCATCAAATAGGTCTATCTCTTTCAAGCAATCTACCCTATAGTCTTCATCATTAATGATGTGCTGAAATGAAATTTGAAAAGAAAGAAACTCAACCTCAATGGGAAGAATGGATTTAGTTTCATAAACAATTGAATATGGTGTAGCCTTATTAGAGTACAAAATGTGGTACAATATTCCTAGATGGCAATAAATAACTTCAAGTACAAATTACGACCATCATCATTGATAATATTTTTTATAATATTAACAATGGTTTTATTAGAAGCCTCACCTTGGTCATTACCTTGAACATAGTAAGTGGTAGATAAATGTTGTTTGATTTGGTATTGAGAACATAGTGCTTTCACGTATTTATTATTGAATTATCTACCATTATCATATATAATGTTAGAGGGGATGTCATAATGATAAATGATATGCTTGAATATGAACTTGGAGATCTATTTACTAGTGAAATAAGTGAGGGTAATGGATTCAACCTACTTAGAGAAATATTCAATAGTAGTTATGACATATTTATGGCCATATAAAGATATTAGATTGATCTTCCCAAAAAGATCAAGTCCCTATGTTGAGAATGGCCATGGTGTTGTCAATGGTTTGAGTGTCTTAGCTAGATCATGAGTCAGGTTGGCATGCTTATGATAATTGACACACCTCTTCACATATGTATTTGTTTCTAACTACATTATTGGCTAGTAATAACTTGTATGTAGTAATGTTTTGTCTACAATTTCTCCACTAGTGTGAAATCCACACACTCCTTTGTGGACTTCCCTCAATGTTATTCCATATTCTACTGAAGGTAAACAATGAAGAAGAGTTCCAATAGAGCTTATACGATAAAATGTTGGTCCAAGTAGGGTATAGTGAGAGGCTTTATGGGTTAAGGCTTTTTTTTGTGATAAATTGGGAGGCATGGTTTGGTCTTGAAGATAGGCATATATGTCTAATTACAATGAAGACATGGGACCAATAATGTCAAAAACCATCTTGATGGTTGATTATTCATGTGCCAGTGCTAGTATATATGTTCAATAAGAAGTTGATCATCCCTCTCTTTATTAGTGATTTGGATCATGAAACTAATAGTGGCCATGACCTAAGTTATTTTTTTATTGGCCCATGGTATTATTTCAAATTAGATGTTGGTAATTTACTTCTTGAGAGTATTAACCATCTCTTTATAGGGTACCAACTTCTCATCCTTGATTTGGTATTGGTTCCTAACCTAATTCATGACTAACTGAGAATTACCATACACTAGTAAATATTGAATGTTCCACTGTACTACTTGATGAAATATTACAATGAGTGTTTTGTACTCAACCATATTATTGGTATAGATAAGTAAACACTAAAGGACTTGAGAATGAGATCATTTTATGTCATAACAAATAATATTTTAACCCTTGATCCATGAGTCATGAATGATCCATCAAAGTACATATTCCACTATCCAGTCTCAAGAGGTGCATTTGCTTCTTCAATGGTCATAATGGCCTCATATGGAAATCCAAATGTAAGAGGTTGAGTTCCTTGAAGAGGAGATTCAATAAGATAATATGTGGGTACTTTCCCCTTAATGTCCTTCTAATTGGCATATTAAATTTCAAACTTGCTCAATAAGATGATCCATTTTTCCATACAACCCTATAGAGCTACTTTAGAAAGTAGATATTTGAGTGGATCTACTTTGGCAATAAGAATGGTCTTATTATTCAACGTATAATGACACAACATTTGGGCTAAAAACACCATTGATAAACATGCTTTTTCAATTGGTGTATAGTTGTAATCGTACGTGACCAATGTTTAACTTAGATAATACATGGCATGCTCTTTTCCCTATTCATCATGTTGTGCCAAAAGTGCCCACTAGGGAATTATAAATTGATGATAGGTAAAGAAGTAATGGTTTGTTTGGATTTAGTGGTAACAAAATAGG
The DNA here is from genome assembly GCA_037957365.1 of Torreya grandis. NCBI lineage: Eukaryota > Viridiplantae > Streptophyta > Pinopsida > Cupressales > Taxaceae > Torreya > Torreya grandis. Next base: position 791,311 of record JARHVA010006762.1, on the reverse strand, counting down.
TGGGTTGGCAAGATATTATTTAAATTAATTGAATCCTTGTTGACACTTTTTATTCTAGGAGAATGTAACACTTTTCTTCAAAAAGTGTTGAAATGGATGGTATTTATGTATTAATTATGAGATGAAGCATAATATATATTGAATCTTGTTGTACAAATTTCATAACTACTTCAAGGTAGATGGTGGTGGCATTTATGTAATTGCATGAACTTTGGTTAGGTCGACTTCAATTCCTTGAGAGAAAATAAAACCTAATAGTTTTCCAAAATTAATTATAAATACACATTTATTTAGATTAATCATGATGTTTTACTCATTAAGTCTCTCAAATATTATTTTTAGTATGGTTGGGTGATTAGCATAGGTATTTGATTTACGCAAGATATCATCAATATAGTCCTCAATAATGTCATGGAAGATAACTAGCATAACTCTTTGGTAATGTGGATCTGATATTATTAATACAAAATGACATCACCTAATAACAAAATGTTCCTCATGGAGTGGTGAACATTATCTTGTGTTGGTCTTATATTTTAATTCTAATATGATTATACCTTGAAAATATATCCATTAGAGAAAACATTTCATAGCCAATCATTGAGTCGACTATAATTCTAATATTAGGTAAAGGGAAATTATATTTTGGGAAAGATTTATTGACATCTATGAAATTAATGTAGATCCTAATATCTTCTAGTTTATTACTCACTGGAACACTGTTTAAAATCCACTCTAAATAGTCAATTAGACTGTTGCATTTCATCTCTAAGAGTTTTTCCAACTCTTTCTTTACTAACACAACAATATGAGGATGCATATTTCATAACTTATTAATATGATTGGCATTAGGATGTAAAATGTGATGGTGTAAAACTAAGATGAGGTTAAAATATGTCATGTTCAAATAGGCCCATGTAAATATGTTAAAAATTTACCTCAAAAAGGATGTAAAAACTTCATATTCTTCCTCAATGAGGAATGTGCCTAGTTTAATCCACTTTAGATTCTCTAAAGTCCAAATATTCACCTCTAAAGTGTCCTCCACAATAAATTTAGAACCATCATCTATAAGTGCTGGCAAGGATTTAAACTATTTGGCAATGGGAAAGCCCTCTAGATTTATTGGCTCATATAATTCTCCTAATGTTATAATCGACCATTATACAAATATGTTAGGGTGCTATTAAACAATATGTTCAAAAGATTTTGGTCCTTAGTATTGATATCTAATCTATAAATAGACTATGGGATATAGGTATTTTGTACTTCATAGGAAGATGGGTGAACATCCCCATCTAATGGCATTAAAAAATAATTTTCACCAAGGGACTTGCCTTTCTCTTTACCATTTCCCTAGGTAGAAAGTGCCACAAAAATGTTTTCACTTTCACACCTCAATGTCTATTTTTGTTTTTATTTTTGGATAGCAAAGTTCACCTATTCTTTGAAATAGGAAATAGGATCCAATCTAATAGTAAATCCCTAATTTTAATTTCCAAGAGGAATGTGAATCCTCAATCCCAAAAAATCATATATGGCCTTATCATTTTCAAACTCATCTAATGACATTGTTGACTCTTGCTGATCTAAATCTATCAATTACGGATGGTAAAGGGTGAAATGTGAATTTTGATAAATAAGGACAATGGCTTAAATGGCATGGGGATTAAAAGAAGGTGTAGTTCCAAGGTCATCATAGATGTTATAATTAGACCATGCATCATTGTTGGTATTATTATCACTAGTAATTGGTGTTAGAATGAAAATAAGGTATGTATGGTCACCCCAAGTAGTTTATATCTGATACCATGGGTTCCCTTTTACTTGATCATTGAGACTGGTTCGATGATGCCTTATTGATATAGCCTAAGGCCTCTACCTTCATAATATAGTTGATCCATAATTTTATTGGGAATAGGATGCTTCACACTTTGTTAACAATCAACTAACTCATCAGTTAGATCCATGAATCATCTTCTACTAAAGTGTCTTATTCTAGTCTAGAGGTTGGTTTAAAAATTATTGGCTTATTCAATTGGTATTTTCCTTTCCTTTCCCACTCCATATGAGGAGTCTTGGCGTTAAGTATCCCATAAGATTTAGGATTTTATGAAAATTTACTAATATAGAATGCATTACAAGTGTTATATTCTTTAAGACCTTTGTTAGTTATATAAAGGTGGTTGGAAACTTCTAGTGGAGGCATGGCTAAGGTAGAGGCTAAGTTGTCTGGGTTACTGTAATTATCTTTTAGGCCTAATTGAATGGATTTTCACTTTTTGTATTTTTATCCATCTAACTTAGGCATAGGATTCATACCAAATTGGTAATTGTATATTTTATACTCAGCCTCAAGGCATTTATAATGCTAATATGGATGAAGATCAACATGTATTTTTACTTGCATTCCTGAATGTGGAAATTTAATACATTGATGTAGTGTAGAACGTATATCCCTAATTTCATGGATTTAGGGTTGGACAAATAATAGATTTTGACATAGTTACATGTATAAAACATGGCACAAAGTATCATGGGTCAATGGCCCAATGAACACTTGTAATTTAATAGTACCTTGAGATTCCCATTATTTGTTACAATATGCCTTGATGATGATGGTATCTACCTACAAGTTAGCTGCTATATATCCAAGATGTTTGACCAACTTTAGAGACATAATGTTGAGATCCAAACAATTGTCTATAAGGACACATTTAATTCTATGATTCATTATACTAACCTCAGTATATAATGGGTTATTATGTAGAGGTCCTAGAGAAGACATATAACTTTGGTCAAATTAAGACATTGGTCAGAGGCCAAGTGTCTTACCATGGCTTGGAATTTGTTTGAAGTGATATCATCTATCACAAAGGATTGGTTAAATATTCATTGAAGATGTCTTGATAGATGGTAGATGTACACAAAAAATACATGATAGATATGTGTGGAAGTGTATTCTTTATTTATTCCATAATATCATAAGTCTTTCCCTCATTTTTGTTAATTGGTTATTTTAGGAACTAAAGGTTGATTAGTCTTATTTGTAGTTTTTGGTTGCAGTCCTTTGATAGTGACCTTGGCTTAATGAGTTATGATTGCGTAATCTCAATATAGAACTTAGATTTGGTAGTTAGTTGGGTAGTAATTTGGCTTGGAATGATGATTGTTATATGGTATGGTACCTGACTATCAACATGGCCCATAGAAGAATCACTAACATAAGGAGGTTGGTGGGTGTTATTTAGAAAATAGGTATTATTGGGTAAAGGTCTATGTTTGTTTGTAGTTGGTCTGGTGTTGATAGTGATATTGGTAACATGACCACCTAAAACATGTCCTATAACATTATTATAGGTATACACAATGGCATGATGACCTCCTTAGTTGGTTTGATCATTTTTCCCTTAGTTTTGACCATTCTATTATTGTTATGGTTGGCATTGTTATTGGTGATTTATGATGATGGTATTGGTGTTGTTATTGCTACTAGTTATTATTGTTATGTTGGGGAAATAGATTTTGTCAGATACCCAAGTTATAATTTTTCTTAGGATCATGGGTGTATCTTTTTATCTCTCTATTCTCAAACATGATCTTAATCAGATGTATAAGTTGGATACACTGTCTTATGATATGATGGTACTCGCAAAATTCATGTTCTTTATACCAATCAAGAAAAGGGATTCCATTAGGAAATGGTTTTGGTATTGGATAGGTAATCATTGTTCTTAAACAAATCTTACTCAGAACACAATTTTAATAGGCTCACCAAGGTCACTGAAGTTTATGATGGGTGTTCATCTCCTTGAAGGAGGTGTCTACAATTAGTTTTTATTTTGTGGTGGTTGGTTTTTTGGAGGTCCTGGTTGAATCTATGGAGGAATTGGTTGTTGAGTGGGTGTAAGTAAACAGATATCTAGTGTTTTCACCACCTAAATATGGTGTGATTTTGTAATCCCATTTGCAATAACATTCTTATTATGGTTTTAGGGTTTAGGTCTCTAATTATTTTTGGCATAAGGTGGCATTAAATCTAGTATTTGAATGGGGTTTTGATTATGTTTTTGGCCTTGATTTTGGTTAAAAAAGGATATCTTGATTATGCATTTGTTGATAAGGGATTTATCAATATATATTCCTTTCACTATGACCTATTTGAATGTATGAGCACATTACAACTCAAGATGGTAGGATATTACATTTTGTAAGCTCTTAGTAAATATCATGGCCAACTATTTATCTAGTAAATTATGAATAAATCATCTTGCTAGTGATATCTAAAGTTGTGTGTAGCAAATATTTTACCATTCTTCTATTTTAAATGGCCTAGATCCACAATAGTAATCTCATTCTTGAGATTATATGAAAAGTTTTGTACAAACTTCTCTAAGAGATAATCAAAGTCAGGTATAGAGTTCTTTGATAATTTCAACAACCATTCCAAGGCTTGTCTAGCTAGACCCCTTGGGAAGAGTAAAAGAAAGTATATGTTGTTATATGTCACTGGCTAGCAGGCAATACATAATTCATTCAAATGATCTCTAGGGTCACCTTTGGCTTTGTATTTGTTAAATTTAGGCATATCATAACCTAAAAAAAATGATATTTATAGATACTCCATCTTAAATGGGTAAGATCATATCTCATCTAGTTTGAATCTATTCATTTATTTTCAAACTTGTATAGGTTGAATTACATTATTTATCTATTACAACTCTTGGGTAAGGAAATCAAAAGGATTGGCATGTTGTTGTTGAGGTTGTGTAGTCAAAGGTGGATTACCCTAACCAGGGTATGTATATTGTGGGATGTTGGTTGAATTGTCTGAATGACCAATTATGTGTATCTATATATTGGGACTATACTATGGATAAAAAATAACTATTATTAAAGCCCATTTTTTTTGGATTGGCTACATAACCCCATCCAACAAATTATGGTTATGGTAATGGCATTTGTCTCTTTATAACATGTTGGTATTGTGGGGTTTGGGAGGGAATTTATTGCTTACTTGTTGAACCATATTATATATATGGAACATGTTTTAACTATATCCATAATGTTGGAGGTGTTGATAGCTGGATCTTTTTTTCATATGGGATACCCATTGGGTGAAAGATAATTGTTAACTAGCTCCTAGTGCCTTATGTACATAAGAAAATTTTTATTGGTTGAGCAGATGTTATTGGATACACAATCATTATTGGATTGACATTTTTTGTTAGATTGGCACTTGTTATTAAAAAAAACACTTATTTTTGATTAGATAACTATTGGGTGTTTGGCATTTGTTTTTTAAATTAATTGACACTTTTTAACCAATAAGAACACATTGTTGGTTAGGCAACATTTATGATTGATAAGGTATATTAATTTGTGTTTGTTGTGGTGGAAAAGTCACTATTAGCTATTGAGGTGGCATAATTTTTTGCACTTATTATGGTGGTAAGTTGGTATGTTGTTGGTTGGTTGCCCACTGTTGCACATTCAAGGAAGTAGTTGATTGAGGAGTGGAAGTTTCTTGTTGATTTTTATTAATAGGCATACTTATCCCCTATTATTGAAATTCACCTATGGAATTATTTGTATGAATATATTGGGTATTTCTTAGTGGTAAAATAAACCTATTTTGGATTAAATTGAAATGCACTTGCATGATATCTATAACATTTTGACTAAGGTCTTCTATTTTATTAGCATTATCATCCATTAAAATATGGACATTATACATATCACCAACCAACATGCTTTATATAAATGGGTCTATGTTTTGTCTTGTGTAGCTTGAGGCATCTATTTTTCCCCTTATTGATGGACCTATTTCAATAAGTGGCATGTTATAAAAAACCCTTATGTTAACATTGGGATTTGTGTTTAGATAGGTTTGTTATGTTTTTTATACCTATTCTATTTATTTATCCATAATACCTTTCCATTTTACAAGCCTATTTTGGTCTTTATATGGCATTTAGATTAGATCTTGACTATAACTAGTTGATACCTATCCGAAAGGTTGAATTCGAGGCACATTAATAGGATTTCTAATAAAATTAATCAAACTTCCATGTGGGAAGTCTAGCATGAAATTATCTCCTAATTTGGTATCTCTAATGAACACTTCATCTTTGTTTTCTAAAAAATGACATTTTAAACAAGTATAGATCATATATTGTTTTTTTTTGGTGTCATAACATAGTAGCACTCTTATTATTGGTTTTATTCAATGTTAAGCATCATTTGATCAAGGTATTGTGTTTTTTTATATACCTCTTATCCTAGATAAGGAGGCATAGTCACCAAATACTATGATAAATGGTCATGCCTTTGTTTAATGTATGGAATGTTATAAGATGGATATGGATCCATCTCATAAACTACATCATCATATGACTCTTGAATAAAAGGGTAATTGGTCATAAAGTTATCATATATTGGATTATACATGGTCTCACTACACTTGTAATGATTCATGTTTATATCCATGCATAGGTCTCATGAAAAAAAAAGGTCTAAAGGTAACAAACAACCAAGGTCTAAAAACAAAAAACCTTGGACTCTATAAAAGAGACACAACTAAACTACGCAAAGGTAGAACAAAAAAAAGGTGAGACCAGTCTAAAAAAGTGATATTGATTTTCCCAAAGGTGATTATAATTAATGGCAAAAGTAATACAAAGGTTCAAAGCTCATCTATGGCTTAAGTATTGATTTTCCCAAAGATAGTTATACTTAGTGATGAAAGTGTCTAGATAAAATAAAATAATTACAAATTGGGATCAAAATATAACAATGATTTTCCCAAAGGTATTTATAATCATTCTAATGTTAAAAACAAGGCTAGAATTAAAAACAAAGAACTCAAACAAGAACTTGAAGGTTAACTAAGCTAATGAAATTGGATCAAATGACACTTGGTAATTGGCTCACTAAGGCTCAATATTTGATTCACGTGAGACTATTAGAATAGAGTAACTAATACATTTATATTTTAGCACAACAAAATTCATACAAAACATGTGGAAATAACTTATCTCAAAAGGATGCTCTAAATAAGGTACAAAACAAATAATAATCGCTAGGTCTAGAAAAAGGGTCTTTTAGATCAAATAGGAAAACAAAAAATTAACACAATCCAAACAAAAAAAGGTAGATTACCTAAGTCCAATTTATATGAAGCTTTGGTGTAAACCTAATTATTATAGGATTTGCACTTCAAAAAGTTGAGTTTCAAATTTAATACAAAAAGACTTGAATGTTTTAAGGCAAAAGGGTTAGACCAAAATGGGTAACGTAACCACATTTTTGAAATAAGATAGATAAGACAATAGCTTGGAATTTGGTTTCAAAGGTGACAAGATATTGGAATGATTTAATTAGTGTAACAAATCTCCTTCAAAAAAACATCATGGCAAATGGTTTTGGACTAGAATATGAAAGGCAAAAGTTTGGGATAAAATGGGAAGCATAATGATGCCATGTTTAAACAAGTGACACAAAAATGGTTTTGGAACAAATATCTAAGGAAATAAGTGTGACACAAACAAACATAATAACACCTATTAGGCTAAAGTGCTGTGAAAATGACATGCTATTTTTGGACTTGTTTTGTTATCATAATACAAACAAATAGTTTTAGCCTAAAAATAAACATGTAAATCAAAGAAAATATAATTAATAGTAATGGCTTGTCATATATATAAAAATAACATGGGCGTGCATAGCTTCTACCAAATTTTACACTGATATACCAATGATTGTGAGGAATTAAGCATTAATCCAAAAACTAAAGTACACATTTAGGTAGAGTTTATATGCCCCCTCTAACTCTCAAGCATTGATACCTGACACAAACTTAGAGTGAGGAGCACTGGCCATTTAGAAATAAATTATTATATAAGTGGGGTTTTGACTAAAATATATAAATCTTGAACACACCAAATAGACCCAACTGTGGCTAACATAAGGGTGAAATCATGTCAATTGAGTATAAATTGCCTATGTTGTTCTATAATGGTCTAATAATTTGTATAATGAATTTATTCATGTAATTCTTAGTTAATTTTGATGTCTAATTTCCATATTGCCTAAGTACCCATTAGGATGGTCAAGCTAACCACTAACCACTGTCCCATCCAATAGTTTGCTCAATTTATACACCCCACCATGGAGTGGGGTTAGTATGATGCTGGGAGATGAAACCCCATGTTAACATACCCCTAAATAACTCATGGGGAGGTGATGAACTCCTGAACACAAGAAAAATTCATATAAAGAAATAAATGAAAATGAAAATACTTTAGAGATCATTTCTAGGACACACAAGTCACTCAGATCTTGGGAAGAGCATACACAACATTCTTTATTATACAAATTCTATTAAAAATGATAATAAACAAAGTGATTTTGATCACCTAACTTCTTTAAAGGGGATGAGGGAGAACATACACATAATAGTTTCTAATTTTCCACAAACAAAAAAACTAGTCTAACAAACTTAGAAATTTAGCTAATAACAAATAACAAACATAAAATTAAATACCTCTTAAGAGATCTAACTACAATGTATGTTCCTATTGTCACTCAATTTTTCACCCTTGTAGAGGTATTTCAAGCCTATTACAATTGAGTGAAACAATGAGATTACCTTTGGGCCTATGGATTTCCTATAGTAGGGGTAAACCTCTAGATTGAGGGACTAGCTCCCTAAATTTGTCTTGATCACTCATCACCTATGTTACTAAATTGTTTGAATGAAAAGGGAGAGAAAACATAAAATAAAGCTAACCTAATGAAGTGATACATCAAATGTAAATTGATAACTACCAACAAAATGCAATTCCACTTCAAATAAGAGCCTAACTTACACATGACACTAATCCAAATCTACCTTTCTATATAAGTACTTCTCATGAAGGTTTGTGAATCAAGATTAAGCTAGGAGGAATAAAAAAGAGGTCATGAAATAACACTGGTAAAGAGATAACTTGATAAACCCATACACACTTCATTTGAACACTTCAAGAGCCCTAGAAAAGACTTTCAAAACTGAATATGATTGCTAACAAGGACAACATACCAAGGAAGTGAATCTAATACTTAACAAGATTGACTAGTATAAAATGCACATTAAAATAGTCCATGGAGAAGGTAAAACAAGTTTTTATACATTTATCAAAGGCTAAAAATTATTTTGGAATCACCATAATTAGGTGGAGGATAACAACTTATCCAATTAAGGCTCAATATATAACATAAGTGAAAGAGAAGAAGAGAAGGGTGTATGAGAGAGATAGTTGACAAGTGTCTCATGAGTTAAAAATAAGAGAGGATTTATGAAACTAATTCAAAAATTCCAAAATTACATGTTTATCTCCTATAAATATCATCCCTTAATCTAATTGGTGTAGGAGTTAGAATGCTTGCTTGACACCTTGACTAGCTCTCCAAAACTGCCATTTGCTTTGGCATGTTGAAGGATAAGTGGAATTTTTGATGGTCATATTAGGTTCTCTTACATATTTGATCAAATCTTGACACCTCTTAACTAACCTCTTCAATTTCTCTTTGACACATCACTTCCATTTCTTGATAGGTGTCTAGAGGACTCTTTATCTCCTTAGGCCAATTTTGCATACAAGTGTCAAAACTTGAATTCTTCTTCTTATTCTAATATTATATTCATGGATGGCATATTTAACTCATTTCATACCTACAACATTCCATTTTTAGGTATTAAACTATCCCTAAGAATACTTTCTCTACCAAAACCCTCAACTAGGCCTCATTCTTTATAATGCTAAAATTATGAAAACCTCCTTGTATAGAGAGTTGTGTGGATGATATTGGGAATATGAAGGCATATTATATGATTTAGTATGGCCTTACATATTCATGTTCAATTTAAATATTATAATGTGAGTGTAAATCCATTTTTTATTTCTTCTCTCTACTAACTGGGTCTCAATTAGGCCTCCTTGCTTAGAGCCTGAAAAATGACTATAGGATTCACACATGTGCCAAAACCCAAATAAGCATTCCTCCCTATTCTCCATGATAATTTTTAAGTCCTAAAAACTATATCTAACCTCATGAATAGCATAAAATAACCCTTTTAACCTATTACATACATTTCTATACCTATAAGTATGAACTAGTGGCATGGGATGATTCTCAGGGGAGTTTTGAATATGTTTCAACTCATTTTAGATATTTTCCAATCCATATAGAGGCATATAATTTCATTTCCTTTTCATCAGGTCCTTTTCGCTCTCCTAGGAAACCTAAAAGTGCCTCAAGATCTTAAGGATTGTTCATAAAGGGGAGGCTTAGATGAACAATAAAATACCATGAATCTTAAATATACAAGGGTGCCTCATCATGCCTAGAATATTGAGCCACCATGTAGTTTTTCATGTGAGATATGAACAAAAGCTGATAGCCTTACAAGTTGGTAGGTTGTCCTAGTGAGGTTTAGGAGATTTTTGGCCTGAAAGTGAAAATTCTCTATTGGATTAAGATCTAAACACCTCAAAGGTGTATAATGTTATCCTTAACACCTTACACTGATTCTCTAACCTTATATCTCCATTCAACCCTTGAAATCTCATTAGTCAAGCCTAGGGTTCTTAAGCTAAATTTCCCAACTTACCCTAGTTGATTGTATTTATCCATTTCTCTCACTATTGGATCTCTAGAATCTCATGAAATACCTATGCATATCCTTCACCATCTTCTTAGGGTCTCCATGGTCTCATTCCTACTCCAATTGACTATTATATCTTAATAGACTACCCATATAAGCATATGTATGCCATTAGGTCTGTTTGAGACATAACAAGGTTTCCAAGTTTTGTTGCTTGAGTTTGAAGCTTTCATGAAACTATGTCATCACCCTAAAATCATGTTCAAGTACCTCACTCTCCCTTAGATATCTTGAAGTCTTTTAGACATTTCAAACAAACATAGATTTCTCCAGAATGAGTAATCTTATATCTTTCATTGGAATGAGTGTGTAGGGGTTTAATAATGTTATATTATCTTTAGGTCACTCATATATTTTTATGAGGATCTATTATCATCCTGATACTATTTTCAAATGTTTCATATCCCTCTTAGATCTTCTGAAGTATTTTACTCTTCTCAAACCAAGAAAAAACTCAATTAATTAGGAAAAGTTTGAGTTTTTTATTAGGCCTTGTCTAGATCTCTTTAAATAGCCTTTACCATCATATTTATTTTTAATTTTCATGACTTACTGACTCCCATCATCCCCTAAGTCAAATATCAACTCTTTTAAATTACTCTGCTTATACCATTACGCCTAGAATAGCTTGTTCACCTTAATAGACCTATAGGTGTCTATCAGAGAGGTCTGAGTGCATCTAGGGCTTGTAGGAATTCCATTCCATTATTTGACATATCAATGAGTCAGTATCATTATTTAAATGTTGGAATCTTTGAATTTGAAATCTTAGACCACCATGGCCCTACAGTCTATAGTACTTCTTCTAAATCTTTCCTAAGTCTTGATTGCAGGTGTCAATTTTGAGAATTTTGACTGTGTTTTAGAGATTAATGGCCTTATCTTGTCATTATTTTAATATGAAAATATATCTAGAATTATATTGATGTTTTATAACTTTCCCCAATTCCTTAAAACTCAATACTTTATCAATCACTATGTAAGACAACTTCAATATAGGTGGTTGTAGGTGACTATCTTAAAGGGTTTGATTGTGTAGTTTTGAGTTGGCCTTTCTCAATTAAATTTTGACACCTAAAGTTTTCAAATATAATTAAGGGATATTTATTACTACCTTAATTCCATTATAATCCTTAGGGAATTTCACAACCTCAGTATTCCCTATCCACATACCCATTCATGTAGGTGTGTCTTACTAGGCTTGTTAGCTTATCATAAACTTTCCTTAACTTTAGATGTATTTAGAAGTCCTCATTTATTTACATCCATTTTAAATTTTAATCCATCACCATGATTCATGAAAATATAACATTAATAGGCATTGACAACATTAGATTTCTATTGAATTTTTAGACCTACAGGTTTGGAGATCTATAGGTCTATAACGCTATGTTTGAAGCCTTGAAAAGTGAAAATATGGTTTTTAATAATCAAAGATAATGTTTTCATTGAATCCACATATTTATCAATAAGTCACAAGTTCTCAATATCCTTGTAAATACATGTTAAAACCCACTTCAAATCAACTTGTTATGCAAGCACACAATCCACAAGGTGACTCAATATGTGACCATATTGAAACTAGTACTAAATGTTTGGATAATTAGAAGGAAATTAATGGATTTAAAATATGTTATAATATAATTTAGAATCACTTAGATGAATTATACCACATAGATAACTTTGAAACACAAAAAAATGATAGTTAGTTGTAAACTATGCACAAGAAAAGATTTTCTTACCGAAAGACTATCCACACATTCCATCATTCTAAATGGATATGTATGAAAGATATACATACCTATAAAAAATTAATCTATTTAGTTTTTTGCAACCAAATAACTCACACTTATTCTGTAGTTACACAAAACTTATCCTATGGGGATTTGAACCTTCAAAAAGATATCTATCTCCTTAGCAATTGTTCATAAATCTAAGAAAATCAATCCAATGACCAATGCCATGAATTGTAAGCCCATATGGGTACCAAAATTTGGATAAAATATTACCCCCAAACTCTACCTATACATCCTATATCATGGATTTGAAAATGGCCTTAAAGATCATGTGAATGAATCAACGGAGGAGGAGAGAGATTTATGAACTTATTACACTCAAAACCTATTCTCATGATTTTTTATGACCCATGAAAGCTCAAAGGATACCTTTTCAATTTTTTCACTTGAAAGTGACTTCAAGAAGTCCATACAAGTCTCTTAACTCTTCAAGATGGCATTTAAACTCAAGATTATGACCTTGATCTTAATTTATGATAAGTGTGGCAATTGTGTAACTACCCCAAGGTCCTTGGAAAGTGTTTGGTATGAATTTTTCACTTAGGGAAAATTGAAATACATTAATGTTAGCCAAAAATCACATTTTCCTTCATTTTCACCACCTCCAAGTTTACAAGTGATCCTTAAACATTCCAAAACATAATGAAATGTTATGAAAAATTGGTTAAGACATAAAATGAAATTGAGAGACCCCTAAAAAACTATGAAACCACTTGACCAAGCCTTATCTCTCCATAACATGTCTCGACAACAATATGACCAAAAAAAGACATTACCTTAACTTCTCTAAACTTAACTTAAATAATGGTAATAAGGATTTATGAAGACTTTTAGGGACCATATAAGTAATTATAATAACATAACAACCCAAACTAGAGTAATTTTTGAAGCAAAAAATGAGCATGAGGGGTTACATTAGGTCCCACTTGACCTCCTAAGGTTATTCACATCTTTCAATTTTCCCTTGAACCTATAAAACACCAAAATATATCAAGAAAACCAATTTTATACCCTATTCATAAAGATAGGGCACAATCCAATCATATGGGAAGATTTTTGGTGGAGTTATCTACAAGTCCAAAATCATTTCCAAGTCATACTATCCCTTTTGAGTGAATTTCTATCTACTTATTTCCCATCAGGTCATGAGCAAGGGTTTTAGAGGGTTTTGATTCATTTTGACTCTTAAGGATTGTTCATATAATCATGACATTTAACCCTAAAAAAAAATTCCACTAGAATCATGTTTAGGATCTTATTCAAAATCTCTCAACTCCTTGGAGCTCCATACTAAGTGTTCATACAAATAAGATCTTCCAAAAATGCCTTCTCAAGATCTTCCCTACATTATGTGTATCATGTCATGTTTCCAATCTAATAAAAGACTTCTTTGTGACTTTCTCTATAGGAAAATGGTTCTAAACACTCTAGTACCCTCTCATAAAGGTGATAAAATGCATTGGAATGCTCACTTGGCCCTAGAAGTGGTATTTATACCCTATTAGGCTTTAGTCTTAATAGTCCTAGTCTACATTCAGGGCCTAAAACCTTATCTACATGCTTATTTGCCAACTCTTAACTTGCACCCTATATTGACCTAAGCTTAGTTTACATTCAACTATGACTGTGTGCTTACTCAAAAAAGTCATGCCTATAGGTGAACCTTTTGTATTAGACTCATCATCCTCTACTCCAAGATCTCCTTTAAGTCCTTGAACTCACCTTATACTTGTTTGGGTTCAGATCAACCATGATTTGGAGTTTGACAAAGTCCAAACTGCTTGTTTCAACCTACTATCACACTATATTAAGCCTATAGATGGTTATTTTTAGAGCCAAATGGATCATTTTCATGTTAAAACATGTATTTTTATACTTTAAGTTATTCTTGAGACCTCCAAAGCTCACTTTCATTTATATTTATGAGCATAACATGCCCAAAATTTGAGCTAATACCCAAATTTTTCATGTTTTAACATGTTACTGTCATACTAAAATCAAGATTTAGTTGTGAATTTGTGACCAAAAGGAGACCTGTAGGTGATGGTCTACATCATGTATTAAGTATCAACACTTTTGATTGTCTTTTGGGAATCATAGTATAATCTCCCTTCAAAAGGAGTCATTTTCCCAAAATCTATTCTTTTATTGTATATATTAGTGTAGGTTTTTATTTTTCCCTATCTTTTAATTAGGGAAATTGTATTTTTGTGCATACATGGAGTTTTCCTACATTTGTGGGATAGGCTAGTTTATGTGAAGATGTGTGTCATAGATGTGTTATAGGTGTCATAAGAATGTCATAAGTAACTCCCTTGTTGGGAGTTACTTCTCTATTCTTAGCACCTTGCCACCACCTTTCATGGAGGAGTTATAGTCTATTCTTGGGGTGCCTTTTCCACCTTTTGTGGAGGAGTTACTTACGTACTCTCCTATATGTATTCTTCACTTTCGCCATCTCATGTTAATCAGATTTTAGTTTTCTCCATTTTATCTTGTGCAATTTATCTTCTTGTATAATTTCAAATTGCTTTAGCATCTATGTGGTGTGCACTTGCTTCATCTCATGTGATCACGTCTCCATTGCATTCGCATTATCTAGATTCTGGCAATAACTCTGATATGGTATCAAAGCCACTCTGGTAATCGTGTGTTTGGTTATGCTATTAGTTTATTCTAAAATTATTACTTTGCTTCCTTAGTAGTTTTTTTGTTTAACTCCATTGCATTTGAGAGTTTTGGTAGAGTTTTTTGAAAACTCATGCAAATCCATACAGAAACTTGTTCAAAAAATTACTTCTAAGTTAAAAATTTCCAAGACATCTTATTTAGATCTGTTGTGGCTTTAGCAAGGCAGTGGAATTTCTTTTTTTGGTCACTCTACAGGAAAAAGATAGATCTCTGCAATCTAGTTCTACTTCTTGGACGTTAGAGGGGCTAACTTTGTTGCAAGTTATTGGGTGCCATTGTTGTGTGCAGGGAGGAGCAACACTCCGCGTAGTTAGTCCAAGCGTAGCACTCCACGTAGTCAGTCTAGGCACAACACTCCACGTAGTCAGTCTAGGTGCAACACTCCATGTAGTCAGTCTAGGCACAACACTCCATGTAGACTATTCTACAATGCCACACAGACTGGTCAAGCATCCTTCTGCAATGCCACACAGACTGGTCAAGCATTCTTCTGGTCATGACCTGAGCTTCTGGTCATGGATCTAAAAGTTACAGCCATGTGGAGGGTGGAGAAAAGCTAAAAGAAGTCCATGGTGACTTGAACTAAGCATTGGTAATTGTTTTTTTGTGTTTTCTAACTTTAATGACTTTATAGTGTCATTTAGTATGTTAGAAAACAAGTAAGTTGAAAACATTTTTAAAAAGAGCAATTTAGAGTTTTTTTAAATTTGTATCTTCAACCTATGAAGATGAAGGGTGAGGCCCGGGTTGGTGGGAGGCCAATTTCCCCTCACACAAACCTCCTTTGGATTCCTCATTTTGTGCCAAATCTAATGAGTGGTTGGAAGACCACTTTCTCTCTCAAAACAAGCATTTCTAAAATGTTTTAGTACTTTTTTTTGCAAAAACACTAGTTTACGGGAAAATTGAACTTTTAATATCTTGAAAATGGTAGCTCAATTTTGGGTGCCATTTTTTGTATAAGTGTTTGTAATTCAATTCTCCATAGTGTAGGCTTGTTATTTGTTAAAAATTTAGTAGTTTATAAAGTGCCAAAATAATTTGGGTCTCCCAGGACACATTTTTGGCTGAGTCTGACATCCTATTTGCTTTAAGTCTTGCACTGATTGCTCTAAGATGCATTATCAGCTGAGCTCAATGTCTTTTGAGCATGCACTTGCATATTTGGGGTGGGTGTGATTGCTTTTCACAACTTGAAAATCTTTGCTTTCATTCTCCTTTCTGCATAAATTCACAACTTGCAATCAACACAACTTCACCTAAATTCAGCGTAAAATGGACGCTTCTCAAATTAAACCCCGCACACCCTTCAACTATCATGAATGGAAGGTTAAAATGTCAATCATTCTTAGAAGCAAAGGGTTGTATAAGATCACCATGGGTACTGAAGTAGAACCCAACATTGATGCTAAAAAGGTCAAGTGGTACACATATAGTGATGAAGCCTATGGATTATTGAGCTTGTCCATGTCTCTAGAACTTATCTTCCATTTAGAATCTACCAAGACTCCCAAAGACATATGGGACACCTTAGAACTCTGATTTGGGAATCTTGATGAGATGAGAGGTCATGAGCTTGAAAATGAACTCATAAGTCTAAGTCCTAGCAACTTTGACACTCTACAAGAATTCTTCACTAAGTTTAAGGCCCTTAGATTGTAATTGTAAGAATGCGGGATAGAGAAGAAAGATGATCAACTCATCCTTTCTATTCTCAAAAAGTTAGGTCCAAGCTATTCAGTCTTTGTCTCCACTTTCCTAGCCACAAAAAGAGCCCTTAGCACTACATGGAAAATGCCTTCTTTGGATTCATTCGTTATCGACTTGACTAGGGAGCAAGATAAGCTAATTCAAATGGGCACAATGAAGTCTACTCAACCCCAAGCTTTGATATCTGGAAATGGTAAGGATCAGACTTCAACAAAGGAGAAGAAGAAAAAGAACAAGGACCAGGAGAAGAAGAAAGAAAACAATAATCCTGCCAAAAACAACAATGAGTCTTCCTTTTCCAATGCTAAACCTAAGAAGGAAAAGGTTAAGTGTTCCTATTGTAAAAAGATAGGGCATGATGAACACAAATGCATGAAGAAACAAATATATCACCTAACTCATCTTCTTGAGAAGCACAACATAGGTGTTCCTGAGTCCATCAAGAAGAATTCATCTACCCAAGATTCTACCAAGGCAAAAGGCAAGGGCAAGGAGAAAGAAAATGGCAAGGCCCTTGTAGCTACTACAGCTTCTACATCATCATGGGTCATTGATTCAGGTGCTTCTCACCACATGGGCTCTTCACTAGTTGAGTTTTCATCTTTAGAGCCTTGTAGCATGAATTCAATTAGTTTGGGTGATGACACATCAATTTCTATTGCAGGGAGAGGGTTAGTTGAAATGGAAGGAGGAACATTCAATAATGTTCTAAGTGTTCCTTCTCTTTCAACCAATTTGCTATCAGTGTACCAAATCACTCACATTGGTTAGGGCATGAGAGTTGAGTTTTCACCAAATTTAGTGGCTATCAAGGAGTTGCATAGTAATACTACAATGGTAGTGGGTAGGGCAGATCACCAAGCAAGGTTATACACCTTCTCACATTTTGCATCAAATTCTTCTCCAACATCATTCCTAACTCATTCAGATGGAGTTAGCAAATTATGGCATGAGCGGTTTGGCCACCTTAACTACCACTACCTTGAGCAACTTTGCAAACATGACATGGTCATTAGCTTGCCTCGTGTCCAATTCTCAAAAGGACTTTGCGAGGGGTGCTCCCTTGGGAAGTATCCTGAAGTAAAATTTGATAAAGGCAAAGCTTGGAGCACTTCAAAACCTTTGGAATTAGTCCACATTGATGTATTGAGATCCTTTCCTAAACCATCTTTCACAAGGGCCAAGTACATCCTCACTTTCATTGATGATTTCTCTAGGTACACTTAGATATATTTTCTCAAACAAAAGTCTAAAGTGTTTGAAAATTTTCTAGACTTCAAGGCTCTTGTTGAGAAATAGAGTGAGAAATCCATCAAGGTTCTTTGAAATGATAATGGAGGGAAGTATGTTAGCAACAGGTTTGAGTAGTTTTGCACCATAGAGGGGATTGATTTACAATGCACAGTCACTTACAGTCTTTCACAGAATGGGGTTGTAGAACACAAAAATAGGTTCTTGAAAGAGATGGGTAGCTGTATGATTCACTCCAAATCCTTAGCACCATAGTACTGGGCTGAAGCCATCAATTGTGCTTGCTACATTCAAAACAGGGTTCCTCACAAAGCTTTGAAAGGGATAACACCCTTTAAAGCTTGGCATAAAAGGAAACCTGACATTGAGCACCTTAGGGTTTTTGGATCCCTAGCCATGGCCTACATTCTGAAGAAGAAATGCAAAGCTATGGAACATCAATCGAAGCCTTGCATCTTTATAGGATATCTAGATGGTATTAAGGGGTATTGTCTTCTAAATCCAGTTAGTCATGAGTTGTTCATCGAGAGAAGTGTCCATTTTTAGGAGAGTCCTAGAGACTCAATACTTGACACTTCTTCTCCCTCATCAAATATACTTCTTCATGATGACTCCTCATCAGATTTAGATCAACCACAATGGGTTCTTGAGCCAGAGACATCTTCTTCTTCTTCGAGTTTAGACAGTGAGGACAATGATGCAGAGTCATCCACCTCTAGTCAATTAGAGGATGAGGAGTTAGCACCTGACTCACCCACTTTTGGGCCACTTTGGGCCAGACAGACACTTGAGAGTGCTGACACTTGGGCAGGAGATCTCTTAGATCATAGACATACTAGGGGGATTTTCAGAGAGCTCCACATGGCTTCTTTGCTTCAGTTTCGGATCCATAGACTTTTTAAGAGGCATCAAGGGTACCTAAGTGGGATAGTGTTATGGAGGAATAATATTCTTCCTTAATCAAAAATCACACTTGGGATTTGACTTCACTTCCTAAGGGAAGAAGGATGGTTCAATGTAGGTGAATATATCAGACCAAGTTTGTAGTAGATGGGTCTATTGATAAGTACAAGGTGTGATTGGTCACCAAGGGTTTCTCACATGTGGCAGGCATTGACTACTCAGAGACCTTTACACTCATTACAAAGATGACTTCTATCTGACTCACCTTGGATATTTCCATAGGACATGGTCAGGATGTGCATTAGATGGATGTGAAGAGTGCCTTTCTTCATGGAGACCTAGAGGAGGAGATCTACATGGAACAACTGCCAAGATTTTTTAGGATTCTTCCTTAGTATGCAGACTCAGGAAATCTATTTATCACCTCAAATAGGCCCCTCGAGCTTGGTATGCCAAGATGGATTCCTTCCTTCTCACAACAGGTTTCACTAGGTGCCATTTTGATCCCAATGTCTACTTTTTATGGTAGGATGATTCGCTCTTGATTTTGGTTCTATATGTTGATGACTTTTTGATCATCAGGAGTTCTTCATTAGCTATTTTAGTGGTGAAGGCATCTCTCTAGGATAGATTTGACATGACAAACTTGGGTTTGTTTCATACTTACTTGGCATCAAGATCTCACAGTCAGATTCAAGGATTTCTCTTGCATAGCCCAAGTATGCTCTTAATTTATTGGCTCAGTTTCACATGGCTAATTGCAAGCCATCTCTGACTCCCTTTCTATCAGGAGCCAAGCTTGAGGTTGACTGTTCTTCACCATTGGTTGATGCCACTTGGTATTGACAACTTGTTGGTAGTATCATCTACTTGACTCACACCAGGCCTGACATATCATATACAGTGGGACTTGTCTCTAGATTCATGTAGGAACCTCATGAGCTGCATTGGAAAGTAACTAAGAGGATCTTTCATTACATACAGGATTCACATAGATACGAGATTCATTCTAGATTTGGCATAGAGGTTGACTTGGTTGGATATATAGATTTAGTCTGGGCTAGTGATTCACAGACTTGCAAGTCCACTTTTGGTTATAGTTTCTCTCAAGTTTTAGGTCCTATCAGTTGGTCTAGCAAGAAGTAGAATGCTATTGCTATATCATCCATAGAGGTAGAGTATAGGGGAGCTATTAATGTAGCTACTGAGGCTATTTGGATTTAGGGGATTCTTTCTGAGTTTGGCATTCTTATCAGGTAGCCCACCATCATTTATTGTGACAACTAGAGTACCATTCAGATTTGTAGGAATCCAGTTCAACACTAGTAGACCAAGCACATAGAGATTCACATGCACTTCATTTGAGAGCTTATTCATAGTTAGGTCATTGACTTGATATTTTTCCAATCTTTTGAGTAGGTTGTAGACATCTTCACCAAACCTTTCATTGAGAGCAAGTTCACTCATCTACGAGGTCTTCTTGGGGTGTGGTCTACATATGTAGTAGCATCATCTTCAGGGGGGCCTTCTAGCCTCTTCTTTCTTTTATGTCTCTCTTTTTGGGGGGGGGGAGTTTTTTCCTTTTCTCTATCTTATGAGATATTGAATTTGTACATGTGTACCTCATCAGGCCTAGTTGCTGGGACCCATTTTATATTTCCACACTGCCCACCTAAGCTGTGCTTATGGGGGGTATTAGTGTAGGTGTTTATTTTTCCCTATTTTTTAATCAAGGAAATTATATTTGTGTGCATACATGGAGTTTTCCTACATTTTTGGGATAGGCTAGCTTATGTGGAGATGTGTGTCATAGATGTGTCATAGGTGTCATAAGTAACTCCCTTGTTGGGAGTTACTTCTCTATTCTTAGCACCTTGTCACCACCTTTCATGGAGGAGTTACAATCTATTCTTGGGGTGCCTTGGCCACCTTTTGTGGAGGAGTTACTTACGTACTCTTCTATATGTATTCTTCACTTTGGCCATCTCATGTTAATCAGATTTTGGTTTTCTCCATTTTATCTTGTGCAATTTATCTTCTTGTATAATTTCAAATTGCTTTAGCATCTATGTGGTGTGCACTTGCTTCATCTCGTGTGATCACGTCTCCATTGCATTCACATTATTCAAATTATGGTAACAACTCTGATAGTATATTCTTGTATTAAAAGAGCATCTAAACCTAAAACACTATAGAGAATAGTGGAATTCTATAGTGAAATAATGGATGAAATGGAGGCCTCATCTACATCACTAATTGAGACCAAACACTCACTCTCTTTGGTCAAGGCGTCACACCTAGGTCTAAATTCATGATGAAAAACCTAGGATTGTGTATTCTTGAGTACATATTACCATGAAAGTATCAAAATCAAGGTATGCTCCCTATTTTGGAGTTTTAAAGGTAATGAATCCCTTAAGTCAACCTTTCAACTTGTGGTGGGTTAGCATAGGTATGTGTGTTACTTCATGTCATCTCCATGGTTATTATGACACCTTCAACAATTCAAGGCCTTAAAGAAGGTTCAAACCTATCTCAAACACTTGTTCTCCAATCTCCATGGACTTTTGAAAAGACCTGTAGATGCATATGCAAGTCATATAGTAATGAGTATATGATATAGATGTGTATGGTGGATGGTTCTACAACAAATCCTACACCACCACCATTGATTCTATGAAACTCTTCCATGTATCTAAGCTTGATGAGGCTCTTAGACCAATTAAAAAACTTGTATTATAATCTCACAAACCTCTGTGGAGTTACAATCAAACCACTGTAGGTGCATATGTAGGCTATAAGGTAGTGGGTAATGAATTTGTTAGGTATGCATTCAAATGAGACTATTTAGATATCTGAACATGTTTATTTCACCTTGGGAAGGTTCTCACCACCTTAAAACCTTCTCATTACATCACCATGGCTATGTAGATCTTCCTTTACCTACCAATAGATGGACACTTGTAGGAGGGTTTAACTATGTACCATATATGATTGCAACTTCATTGATGTTAGCATTTGAGACTAATATTTTTAAGGAAGGGTGATTTACATGAATTTTTAGAAGCATAAAACATCAATACATTTTTCCTTGAAACCACTATAGGAAAGGAAATCCTCTACAGTTGATGAAACATGCCTGCAACTCCATTAGTGCTTTAAACTAGCAACTTGAGATTTTTTACTCATTAAATCACCACCACACACGTATTAAAAGATGTAAATCATGAGATAAGGATTTACACATCTCATATAAATATTTTTATCAAGTGGTTTATATAGAGCATCTCAAACAAGGAGGAAACATGTAGGGTGTGGGGATAAGCATGTAGAAAGGAATAGTCAACTTCTTAGCATTGGTTAGTAAATCATAGGCAACCAATATTTGAAATTATAACATAAATATAAATTATACTAAGTGTATTAATATATCTTATAGGAATTCCACCTAATTCCTCTCTTACTAGTTGTACCATGAGAAAACTTGTTGACTAATTTTAAATGGCAAGAAGAGAGATGAAGGAGTAGAATGGTTTTAGGATAATTTTGAGACTTATAAAGATGATTAAACATATACATGAACTAAAGGAAGTTAAATACTCATTACACAACCTTATACAAGTTCCAAGACACTTGCATAGGCCATATAACTACCCAAATTCTCCCTTTTTCAACTATTTTCTTGATCTAACTTAGGAAACTACACATTTTTAGTAAGATACTACCACCTATGACAAGATTCTAATAGAATTTTGAAATGCATCTTTATAGAATTTTATACTTAGTAAAACCATAAAAACCTTATTAAATGAATCAAACATGACCTTAAGACGACCTAAGACATAATGGGATAAAATGTGACCATGACAAATCTAGTGACACATAAATGAAATTTTTAGGATCATGACACATCATATAAGGCCATCATAGACCCCTATATAAGTTTTAAACTATAGCAGGTTGATCTATTTTGAGTTATGTTTAAAATAGTTAAAAATAATTAAACTAAATATATACAACTAACCTAATTTTTTTTTCTCCTAGATCAGAGGGAAATATTTTATAATGTCTTACTCCATGAGATGGAGGAGTGTATGAATAAAATTATATCTTGAGCCTTGTTCTTGATTTATTCATCTCTTTCATGAATTCCACTCCTCTTGTCATGTTTTCAAGTGAAATAATGGTAGATGCAAACATGTCACCTATGAAGGAAATTCATCTTGTGTTTCAATAATCTTATCATGACCTCTCTTAATGTTATTACTTGCCTCAAATGATGATTCATCTAAGCATGCCTATTTTACCTTCATGGAATCTTGAATGACATCAAACTTATTACCAACTACTACAAGATCATCAAGCTAGTTTTCATGCTCATTCTTAATATTTGTGTTTATCTCAATCATGACAATCTCTTTACTTATAGAAGTAGCCTCAAACATGGTATTTAGGAGATTTTTAACTTATCATTTAATAGGGAAATCATCTTCAAGAACATTTTTTAATTGACCAATAGGATGTGTAGGCTTTTGAAGAGTCTCAAACACATCACAAATATTTTTGAATCTTAGCCACATATCATGTTGACATATATATATATATATATACATTAGTAGATTTGTCTTATATTGGTTTTTCAAAACCAATCTACTGATCATGCTCATGATATTCAACCAACTTAGCCAATGTGATGTTCCTCTCCAAAGTCTTTTATTTTATGTCATGATCAACCCATTCATTGACATCTATAAACCTATCAAAATCATCTCTTTATTCATTCAATCATATTGATTTATTATTGAATTCACTAATGGGAGTACCTATAATGAACTCTTCATTATAAACACTTGAGTCATCTTCTTCATCAACTACAACAAGCTTCTTCACTTATCTCCCATAGCTCATGTTCTTCTACAAGAAGGACTATGATGGGAAGGTGATGAATATTTTCATGGGTTGGAGAGGGAGTATGAGATGATAAGTTGATTTGGGCAATGGAAGAGACATCTTCTTCAACAATAACCTCAATTTCTTTATAGCCTTATCGAGGCTCTTCAACAACTAAAATTATAGTAGGAAAAGAAGAGTTTGACTGTTGCATGTAATGGTAAGGCTAAGGAGGTGTGTAATTGAAATTATATGAGGATAATGTATAAAAACCATAGGAATGATATGAATTATGATAAGGATGATAAGAATCAAGATGAGGTTGATATGGATCATAGGGCTGATAGGAGTTACGTTGAGGCTGATAGGAAGGTAAATCTTCTTCAACAAGAATTTCATTTTCCTTATAGCCTTCTTTATAGCCTTCCTTATAGATTTATTTATGGACATACTCATATCCTTTTTATATGGATTCTCAAAAACATCATGGTCATGTATTTGGAGAATAGGTTGACCATAGGGATGATATGACTCATAAGGAGGGTAACAATCTTGGTATGGTTATTGAGGCACATAGTTGAGGTCATGACAAGGTTGACAAGGAGGTATAAAATAGAATTTATCTTTATACCTAGCCCTCCCAACTTCACGATTCAAAGGAAAACACAAGATTTTATCAAATACTTTTCACAATGAGTACCTAGGTTGATATAACTAAATAATTTCATTTGGAGTGACCATTGGTGTTTATTAAATGCCTCCAAAGGCTGATAGGTAGAAGAAAACATCAAACATTCTTCCACAACTTTGGACTTTAGTCCCACTATGCATGCCATAATTATTGTCACTACATTTTTTACAATTTGAGAGGTATTTAAAGCCTAATCTCATTAAGTGAAATAATAGGATGACCCCTATGCCTATGGTTTGCCTAAATTAGGGGTAACCTCTAGATTGAAGGGCTAGCTCCCTAAATTTGTCTTAATTTCTCATCACCTATGTTACTAACTTGTTTGGATGAAAAGGGAGAAATAAAACATGAAATAAACCTAACATAATGAGGGGATGAACCAAATGTAAATTAATCACTACCAGTAAAATTTAATTTTACTTCAAACAAGAGCCTAACTTACAAATGACACTAATCCAAATATATCTTTCTACATAAGTATTTCTCATGAAGGTTTGTGAATCAATATTAAGCTAAGAGGACTAAATAAGAGTTCATGACATGATACTAATGAAGATAAAACTCCCTAAACCCATAAAAACTTCATTTTAATTCTTCAAGAGATCTATAATAGCTTTAAAAACTAAATATGAATGTTAACAAGGACAACATGCCAAATAAGTGAACTTATCACATAGTAAGATCAATTAGTCTAACATTCACATTGAAAAAATATATGGAGAAGGTAAACTAGGTCATTATTCATAGATAAAAAGATGAAAATGAGTAGGTCTTTTCCATATTTAGGTAGAGGATACCAACTTAGCCGATTAAGGTTCAATATATAACATAAGTGAGAGAGAAGAAGAGAAGGGTGTAGGAGAGAGATAGTTGACAAGTGTATCATGAGATACAAATAAGATAGGAGTTATGAAAATGACTCAATATGTACAAAATTCCATATTTATCTCCTATAAATATGGTCCCTAGATCTAAGTAGTGGAGTTAAAATGATTGCTTGACACCTTAACTAGCTCTCTAAAACTACCCTTTGCTTTGACATGTTGAAAGACAAGTGACCTTCTTGATGGTCAGATCAGGTTCTATTACATATTTTCTCTACTATTGAAAACCCTCAACTAACATATTTAGGTTCTCTTTGACACATCACTTTCATTTCTTACTAGGTGTCTAGAGGACTCTTCATCTCCTTAGGCCAATTTCACATACAAGTGTTAAAACCTAAATTCTTATTCTTCAGCTCATCCTATGTTCATGTATGTCCTATTAAAATCATACTACAACTTTAGCAATCTATATTGAGGTCTCAAACTAGCCCCAATAACTCATTCTCTACCAAAAATCCCTAATTATGCCTCATTTCTTATAACCCTAAAATTATGTAAACCCCCTTGTGTAAAGATTTTTATGGATGATACTCAAAATCAAAAGGCATATTATAGGACCTAGTATGTCCTTACAGCTCCATGTTCAATTTTAGGATTAGAAAGTGAGTGGAAGTTCATTTTTCTATTACTTCTCTCTCATGAATAGGTTTCAACTAGGACTCTTTACTTAGAGATTGAAAAAAGACTCTACATTATTCCCACACATGCCAAAGCAAAAATAAGAATGTGATTCATTTATATTACCTACTCCCCATTCTCCATGCCAATTTTGAAGTTTTGACAACTTGTACAAACCTCCCAAATAACATAAAATAAATATTTTTGACTTATTTGGTATAGTTCTATACTTGAAAGTACAAACTAGTGGCATGAAATGATGCTTAGTGGAGTTGTGAAGATGTTTCAGGTCATTTTGTAGTTTTTCCAATCTGTCTAGAATCATATAAGTTCATTTATTTCTCATTAGGTCCTTTTGGCTCTCTTTGGCATCCTGAAAGTGCCTCAAGGTCTTAAGGATTGTTCATAAAGGAGAGGACTTATATGAACAAAAAAATACTATGAATCTTGAGTATACAAGGGTTCCTACTCATTACTACAATATTGAGCTACAATGTAGTTTATCATGTAAGATATAACAAAAGTTGACACTCTCATGAGTTGGTAGGCTATGTTAGTCAGGTTTAGGAGAATGGGGCTTGAAAGTGAAAATTATGAATTTGTATTGAGATAAAAACACCAAAATAAGGTTTTTAATGTTGTCCTTGAAACCTTATAATTATTATATAACCCTTATATCTCCATCATATTCCTTGTAATCTCATTAGTCAAGCCTAGGGTTCTTAAGGTAAATTGCCCAACTTACCCTAGTTGACTATTTTTCTCCATTTCTCTCACTATTGGAGGTCTAGATCCTCATCAAATGCCTATGTATATCCTTAACCATATTATAAGGGTCTCCATGGTCTCATGGCAACTCTAAATGACAATTATCTCTTAATAGATTGCCATTTAAGCTTGTTTATGTCATTACGTCTATTTGAGACTGAAGAAGGTTTCCAAGTCTTATTTCTTGAGTCTAAAGTTTTCATCAAACTATGTCATCAACCTATAATCATGTTCAAGTACCTCATTCTCCCTTAGATATCCTAAAGTATTTTAGAATTTTTAGACAAACATGGACTTTTTAAGAATGAACAGTCTTGTATCTTGCATTGGCATGAGTATGTAGAGGTTTTCTAATGTTTTATTAACTTTCAATGAGTCAGAGAGTTTTTTGGGCTTTTTTTTTATCATCATGAGACTATTTTCAAATGTTTCATCTCCTTATTATATCTTCTAAAATCTTTTACTCTTCTCAAACCAAGTAAAAAATCTAATAAGTAGGTAGAGTTTAAATGTTTGATTAGGCTTAGTCTAGTTTTCTTGGAATAGCCTCTACCATAATGTTTATTTTTTATCTTCATGACTTACTAACTCCCATCATATCTTGAGACAAACCTTAACTCTTTTCAATACTCTGCTTTTACCATTAAGCCTATAATATCTTGGTCATCCTAACAAACATTTAGGTCTCTATTAGAGAGGTCTAGGTGCATCAAGGGACTGTAGGATCTCCATTCCATTATTCAACATCTTAATTATTAAGTATTATTGTTAAAATATTGGGACCTTTTACTTTTCAATCTCAAACCAACATGACCCTACAGTCTATGGTACTTCTTCTCAATTTTTATTTAATCCTAACTGTAGGTGTCATCATTAAAATTTTTGATTATGTTTTAGAGCTTCATTACCTTCTCTTATCATTCCCTAAATATATAAATATCTCTATCATGATATTTTTGGTTTATAAATTACATAAATTCCTTAAAACTCAAGACTTCATCAATCACCGTCCAAGACAACTTCAATATAGGTTGTTGTATGTGACTGTTTGAAAAGGTTTGACTATGTAGTCTTGAGTTGGCCTTTCTTAGTTCTATTTTGACACCGAGAGTGTTAAACCATAATTTAGGGGAATTTATTAATACCTAAAGTCTATTATAATCTTCAAGGAATTTCACAACCTATGTATTCACTATCCACACACACAATCCTATAGGTGTGACTTACTAGACTTGTTAGCTTATTCATCAAATTTCCTTAAATTCAAATGTATTTATAAATCCTCATTTGTTTAGACCCATTTTAAATTTTAATATATCACCATGATTCATGCCTATATAACCTTCATTAAACATTTACAACATTGTATTTTTATTGAATTTTTAGACCTACAGGTTTGTAGACTTGAAGGTCTACAACCTATGTTTGAAGCCTTAAAAAGTGAAAATATGGTTGTTAGTGATAAAATATCATGTTTTAATTGAGTCAAAACATTTAACATGAATTAAAAACTTCTCAAGTTCCTTGGAAATACATGTTCAAACCCACTTCAAATCAACTTGTTCTATAAGCACACAAGAACACAGTCCACAAGGTAATTGAAGATGTGAGCATCTTGAAACTAATAAGAAAAAATTAGATAATTATAAGTATATTAATGTATTTTTAATATGGTATAAGACAATATATAATCAATTGTATTCATTATACCATTTGGATAACTTTGAAACACCAAAAAATGATAGTCATTTACAAACTATGCACAAAAGAACCATCCACATGTGCCAACATGGTGAATAGAGGTGTATGGTACATATACACACCTCTAAAAACTTAATACAATTGGTTATATATGGCCAAAGAGTTCCACACTTGATTTGGAGTTACACAAAACTTAGCATGTGGGGATTTGAACCTTCAAAAAGTAGTCTAACTCATTAGTGATTGTTCATAAATATAAGGAGCTCAATCCAATTAACAATGACACAAATTGGAATCTTATAAGGGTCTCAAAATTTTTATAAAATATTATCCCCAAAATTTATATGTATGACATGTACCATGTAGCTAAAAATTTCCTTCAAGAGCTTATGAATGAAGTGATGGAGGAGAAAGAGAGAGATTTATGAACTTGTTGCACTTGAAACCTCTTCTCATTCTTGTTTCTAACTTGTGGAAGCACAAATTAAACCTTTACAATGTTTTCCCCTATAAGTAACTTTAATAATTCTATACAAGTCTCTTAATTCATCAATATGGCTTTGAAACTCAAGATTATAACCTTGTTCTAACATTATGACATGTGTGGTAATTGTATAACTATTTTAAGGTCTTTGGAAGATGTGTGGTATGGATTTTTCACTTAGGTAACTTTGACATACATTAATGTTATCTAAAAATCATATTTTCCTTCATTTTCACCACCTCAAAGTCTAAAAATGATCATTAAACATTCCAAAACATCATTAAATATTATGAAAAAGTGGTTAATACATAAAATGATCTTTGGAGACCCTTAACAACCTATGACACCACTTGAATAAGCTTTATCTCTCCATTACATGTCTAGACCACTATACGACCCAAATAAGACATTACCTTAACTTCTCTAAACTTACCTTAGAAAATGTTAATAAGGAGTTATGAAGACTTTTAGGGACCATATCAAGCATGACAAGATCACATGACAACCCTATGAAAGTTTCAATATAGAGGGGGTGACTAATTTTGACTTGACATCAAAATTTGGTCAATAAGTCCTTTTAATAGCACCAAATTGAATGTGTGATTGAAATTTTGGCCCCTTAGCCTTGTTTTCAATTGTAAAAAATTAAACAAAAAAACTAAAAATCAAATACAATAATGCATATTTTAAGCACCAAAAAAAAGGTATGTGAGATTTTAAAAATACTTAAGTTTCTCCTTCTCCCCTTTAGGTCCTATAAAATGTTATTGGGTTTGCCTACTTAAAAGCCAAAAAATAAGTGAGAAAACAAAAATACATTCTAAGATCTTAGGTTTCTAGTTTTGTCTTAGATAAATCATCACCAATTACAATAGAGATCAATGCCGATTCCTAAAATTGATGTCTATTTGGTTAGATCATCGATGTTTCCTAAAACTACATAAAAAATTAATGTGTTTTGTAAGAAAAATAGTTGGTAAGCAAGTTTAAAACTCAAATTTATCATGTATATACACGAAAAAGGTTACAAAGGCAATGGAATTATTATTAAGAATAAAAATGAAACCAAGAAAAGTTACACTTCACTATGTTCCTAACTTCCCCTATTTTGATGCAGAGATCATCATCAATTTTTATAAAGATCATTATTGATTCCTAAAATTGTTGATGATTTTATAAAATCATCATCAATCCTTTCAAAATTTTAAAAAAATATGTTAATTTCAAAGCTAAGACTCTAAATTTTAATAAATAAATGCATTTTTTAGAAAAACTAAAGCTAACATATTAATCTCCTTGGCAATATGGGATGCTTGGTCCCATTAGTCATGCCATTGTGTACCTTAGGTGTTCAAAGAATAAAAAATATGTATATTAGTCCCTTTTTAGTCCAAATTACAAAATATCAATCCTAAAAATACACTAATACTAAACACTCTTTCCTAAGTTCTAGGGAGAGCATAACACAATAAGCAAGATCACAAACTAGAGATGAAGACAATACAAATTTCTTACCTCCTTTATCAAATTTGATGCTTACTTATTATAAAAATCATTTTAATTCTTAGCATATGATAATTTGAGTCTTCTATAAATGTTATTCCATGGTGTTAGCATCTCTTCAATAGTTACTTGTGGCTTGGTGTGAACCTTGGCATAAATTGGGCATTATAACGTTACTTTTAAAGGAATCAAGAAGGTATTATAGTAGGATAACCTTACACATAAAATATTATTGGAATATGGTGTGGGAACTTGTATTTATATCTAAAATAACTAACTCTAACCCTAGGGAGTTGATTTAAATTCTAACATGGGTTAAGTCTAAATTAACCTAAGTTGAGTTAGTCTAACTCTGGGTTGGGTTAAAGCACTCGTGAAATCTTGACACCTCAGTTTTAGATATTTTTGAGGCATGAAAACTCACTTTAGATATTTGTAGGTGTGACTCATAATTTTTGGAATATTTAGGAGATAATAAATCACTTTATTAGCTCATTTGACCTTTTGACTTCATTTTTGTCTAAACATTCTTTTTTTGGTAAATGAAATTCACTAATTTGATTTAGAATTTTTGTTTAGGAAAGTTAATTAAGATTTGAAATGTAATTAATATTGAATAGTGTTTTTTGGATTTTTTAAATCATTTTAAATTTTATTAATTAATATCTCAATAGGACAAAAGTGTCAGATTATTAGGTTATTATTTGACTAGGGTTAGAGCTGAACTAGTTTGGTGGTGCATATAGGGTAATATGCCAAATAATATAGCCTTGTCACATTTTTGGGAAATTAAATACCTTATGAAAATTAATTTGGATAATTTAGGTGATTTCTAGGTTTAAAATCTATCATTTTATAAAAATTGAAGCAAATCCCAATTTAGGCATGAAAGTGGCCAAAACTAAATGTCTACAAAGTGAAGGTGCTCCTTATGGTAAGATAAACTCTCTTTTCAATTTAATTCATCTTTTTTTTAATCATAACTAAGGATCATGCACTAGAACCACTTCATAATATGTTAGAGACCATTCTTGTTAGGAACGTGTGTTTCAATAAATTTTCCAAAGACTAGCTTTAATAGAGCTCTTAAGTCAAGGGATAAGTTGGATAAAATACTCATCTCTTTAATAGAGAGAAGAAGAAGTGATTTGAGATCGATAATGGGATCACCTAAGAGGGATATTCTCTCTATATTTATCACCTTCAAAGACTAATTAGGGAATTCTATTATAGATAATGGGATGATGGACAATTTATTTGGGTTACATCATGCATCATATGACACCACCATTTCACCAATCATGACTATGTTAAAACTCTAGTCCTCCAATACATAATGCTATGAAAAAATGGATCAAGGTATGCATTTCCTTCCCTAATTTGTTTTATAATTTATTTGGATTAAATTGTGTTCTACTATTTTTTTGGTTTGAATTTAAACAAATTTATAGGTTGAAATATTGACCAGTTGATAAGGTCAATCTCTCTAGTACCTAGAGTAGACTTCTCTAATATAGATGTAAATCTTTATAAAATTCAAGGTGGTGTGAGGTGGCCCCTCATCTGACACCATAAATTGAATCTATGACTAGGGATACCTTTATAAGTTGTTAATATTAAATGAACTATCCCCAAAAACATTACTCATGATACACTTTTAAGTGTTGTTTATTTTTTTGTCCTAAGTAACCTTTTATAATTGGACTTTATATAAATATCTTATCATTTAAATTTATAATAAATGTTTGAATTTATTAAATCTGTGATAAATAGAGAAAATGAGATAAAAAAGTATTTATAAATATATTAATAAATTAAAGTAAAGTAGAAATAAAATTACATTTTATTTATAACATCATTTTTATGTGTATAGTAAAAAATGAAAACATTCACATGGTTTTATTTAAAATTATATTTGTGTATAATAGAAAAAATAAAACATTTAGACAATTATATTATTGCAAGCAAAAAGTTGTAAAAATTAAGTTAAAAAATTAATTTCATTATAAAATAAATAAAACTAGTGAAGAGGGCACCAAACTCTTTAAAAGATTATTGAAAAAAAGACCAATTTGGAAACAATTTATTTTTAAAGTAAATTTCATGTTCAGTTAAGAAGAGGATATTAAAAATAGATATGTGCTAATGTATTTATGTAAAAATGTTGTATATTTCAACCACCCACACATTATAAAAAACATTAAAAAAATTAATGAATGAATAAAAGTATATATAGATATACATACTTTTATTTATTTATTTATTCATTCATTCATATTTTTAATGTTTGTTATAATGTCTGGGTGGTTGAAATATATAAAAATTTTACATAAATACATTAGCACATATGTAGTTTTAATATCCTCTTCTTAACTTAACATTAAATTTACTTTAAAAATAAATTGGTTCCAAATTGGTCTTGGTTTCAATAATCCTTTAAAGAGTTTGGTGCCCTCTTCACTAGTTTTATTTATTTACTAGTGAAGAGGGTACCAAACTCTTTAAAGGATTATTGAAACCAAAACCAATTTGGAACCAATTTATTTTTAAAGTAAATTTCATGTTTAGTTAAGAAGAGGATATTAAAACTACATATGTGCTAATGTATTTATGTAAAAATGTTATATATTTCAACCACCCACACATTATGATAAAAATTAAAAAAATGAATGAATGTGTGTGTGTGTGTGTGTGTGTGTGTGTGTGTGTGTGTGTTAAAGGAAAAGTTAGA
The DNA here is from genome assembly GCA_037957365.1 of Torreya grandis. NCBI lineage: Eukaryota > Viridiplantae > Streptophyta > Pinopsida > Cupressales > Taxaceae > Torreya > Torreya grandis. The sequence goes on along the minus strand of JARHVA010006762.1, from coordinate 757,979 downwards.
AAGAGACTTGGCTTCTTGTGTGATTTGTTTGTCTTTCTATGTTGGTCATGACTAGTAGTTGTTGGGCTTCTAATTTTCATGTTGTCATAGGGATTTTTATCCACAATTTTATAAATAAAATGTTTTTAACACTTTAAAATATATTTTTAACATGGTTTAATATTCACAACTTATAATTTTTTTTTTATGAAAAAAAATTTGGCTATACTTTCTTTTTAAAAGGAGGGATAATACATTACTTGGAAATATTTAAAAGATATGAAATATATGTGGCATTAGATCAATAAATGTTAAGGATTTTTCCTACATCATTCAGAACATTTCATAAATCCATCAATGACATTAACTATAATGTTAGGAACCATTGCTACCCATTCTCTTTACTTTTTTAGTATAATAGTTGTTATGGATGCACATGTATTGTAAATTATCCCATGAACATTTTGTTTTATCCCACATTCATGATAAGTACTAGTTTCTTAGATTAGACTTAGTCTATAAGTAAGTGTTGAGGCAAATGAAATCATCTACAAATTTATTGTATTGAGCTTGCTCAAAGGAGGTTACCCCCTTGCATAGTCTAGTGATTATGCAATTCAACCATTGTAATTTAGTTATACTTGTTTGAGTTAATATATTGCTAATTTTCATAGTTTATTTAATGTATTTGAAATTATCTACTAACTTGTTTAGGAAGGATCCTCTTATCTGGTATCAGAGTACTTTCTAGGGCCAAATTTTGTTTTTAAAAAAGTCTTATCTTTGTTTTGTTTCATAATTTATTTAAGTAATTTTATGTATCACAATAATCTATTTTAGGTCAGGGTAAAAACCTATCCACATAACTATGGGAAGTGCTTTGGTGAAACCCGTAAAACTCATTATGCATACCATAGGAAACCCAAAGTAGTTGGCCCATTGAGAGGACCTGCTAGTGAAATTGGCAATGGCCCCTTCCTGATTGAGTAGTTCCCACCCATGAAGAAAACCAAGAGTTGTTGCTTAGAGGTAAATCCATGGCCAATTTTTTTTTTGAGAGCGATACTTGCTTAGATAAAATTGGTGGCCAGAGAGATATATTTAAAACCTTAAGCAACTATTAAAACTTGGAGCCCATTTCTATCAGTTTCAAAATAATCCTAACAAACTATCAAACAATCCATTAGCAGAGTATGAGAAGTCTTAATCTTGCATTCAGATAATTGACGATAATCATAAACTAGAAAAACTTTAGAAAATTATCAATAGAGTATTAGAAGACTCTCAGAGGACTTACAACTAAACATTCAACAAAAAAGAGAAACCAAAAACCAAGTAATTTTTTTTCATTTTTTTCCATATCTCTCCATCTATATCCCCATTGATCCTCAAACTTTATCTAGACACCTAAAATTCCATTCTCCACATTTTCTTCCTTAAGGTCCTATATCCCAATTCCACTCTTAATTCCCATAAATCTCAATTTTATCTTTTATCAAGTTTTTCCATAACTTCTATTTTTGTCTATTTACCTCAAAAAAATTTCACAGTGTTCATCTATATTTTAAGCTCCTCTATCCTTTGTGATAAATTTTCTAGTTTTTTCATTTTCAATCTAGAAATTTCCCTCTATTTCATCAATAATACTCCCACAATGCAAAAAAATAAGTAAAAGTACCTTTACCCCTTCCAAATTCACCTAAATCATAAACTTCCCTTACTAAATGTGTCTTAACTTTAGTTTTCCTACCCATTACATAAAAAAAATATCTTATTTGGGTCATGGTAGTAACCCAAATAGGAGAAAAAAACATGGAGGATGAAATTGCCATCCTCAAGACACACGTCAAAGATCTTGATGAAAAAATTCCTAGCCTCAGTCTTCAGCATACCACCTTGAATAGCAAACAAATTCTAGAGACCTCTTCTGACACTAGATTTTTTTCCAACAATTATCATGGGTTGAATCTTGATTTTCCTTGATTTCATGGTGTAGACCTGAATGGATGGATCTAGCAGGTAGAACACTATTTTAGTCTGCATAATAATTTTGATGGTAACAAGGTTGCACTTGCATCCTTTCATTTGGAACTTGAAGCTCTTCAATGGTATCATTGCTATAACAAGGCTCATGACAAGCCAAGATGGACTGATTTTTGCACCCTCATTTTGAAATGGTTTGGTCCTAGTGTTTTTGATGACTTCATGAGAATAACCACTAAAATTTTCCAAATATGAACCATGAGAGAATATTAGATAGAATTTGAAAAATGAGCCAATCACAGAGAGGGATTATCTGATGAATTATTTAGGATTTGTTTTGTCAGTGGATTGAAAGACGCAATTTGATTTGAGGTCAAAATGTTCCATCCCAACATAATGATGGAAGCCCCAGGGTTGGCTAAATTGGTAGAGGACAAGATCATAGCTCAAAAATGATTCAAATAAAATTTTTCTCCATTTAGAAATACAACTCTATAATGATCTCAAATAATGCCAACCCTCAAAACCACTCCCATCAAGCATTTGATTGAAGCAGAGCTCTAAGCCCATAGAGAAAAAGGTCTATGTTATAGTTAAGATGAAAAATTCACTTGGTGACATTGATGTGTCAAGTAAAATATTTACCTGTTGGATGTGGAATCCCATTCTAGAATTGAAGATGGGGATGATGTTTAGGATAAAATAGACGATTTGGAATAATCTCAGCTAATTGTGGAACCTAATTCTAAAGAATACCAATAGATATATCCCTCTATGCCTTAGTAGGATTCACCACCACACAAACCATGTGAGTTAGGGGTTACTTCAAGAATTCCCTCTTACAATACTCATTGATTCTTGTAGCACTCATAACTTCATTGACCCTTAGATCACCAAATAGGCTAATTATTTTATCTATGCTTGCTCCAACTTTGAATTCAAGGTTACCAATGCGGGTGCATTACATTGAAAAGAGAAGTGTCACAATGTGTTTATCTCTATTGGAGATTATAACTTTTACTCTAACATGTTTGCCATGACCTTAGGTGGATGTGATGTTTTTTTGGGAGCCCAATAGTTATGAACACTCAGACCCATCTTATGGTATTTTGCTAAACTATGGATGTAGTTTTTAGATAATAGGTAGAAACACACATTGAAAGGAATAAAACCAAAGTCCCTTAGCATAATTAGTTCACATTGCATGGAAAATATTCTTAATAATAATTCACATGGTGATATTACCTAGTTCCATTTTATTCAAATGCAACCATCAACGGTCTCCACTCCTCTTGATTTATAAACCATTTTGCATAGGTATGCATGTGTCTTTGCTGAACCAATGGGATTGTCACCTTCATGGCTAGATTACCACCATATTCAACTCATTTTTGGAAGCATTCCCCCAAACATCAGGCTCTACCACTAGATTAGTCTATGTCTTGGTTAAATTTATTAGTAGTCATTAAGGCTTCTAGGTTGAAAGTGGATCATTTCATCTTTAGTGCATTACCATCCTTAGCTTAGATTCCCTTTCATGTGATCTTTCTCTCCATTTTTATTAGTTAGTAGTAGATTTAAGTGTGGAAAAAAATCTAAAGTGAAGCATTTGAGGAGCTATCCTCATTAAAAATCCTATAGGTTCAACCTCATTATAGGATACCCACAACTTAAGGTTGTTCCAATATTGTAGTTGGGAGTGAAAGATCTTGAAAAACTCTCCCACAAAGGCACAATTCTTGCCTAAAATAGTTTTTGGCACATCTAGTGAGACCATTTATGAGGAATATTGGTCAATTTTGATACTATTTTGATCAATTTATAGTGGTTATAGCTTTCATCTTTTAGTATTTGGTGACTTTGAAGAACACTCAATAATATAGTGGAAGAATTGTAACTATCTTTCATGCCAAAGGTGACTACGAGATTAGCTTCTAGAGGTATTCCTTTTGATTTTATTGAAATCCCCTTAAATTTAACTAAAAGTTTAAGGTTTGCCAATACTCTGCCATACGTAAGGAAACCTTTTCCTAACCTAGTCTCAAGGCCTACCCTTGCAAGTAACCTCTTGATAGTTCCCCCTATTACCATGATTCCTCAAAGAGCTTTTGTAGGCTTTAGTAAAAGACTGAGATTGAGATTCCCATTCAAGACTTAATAAAGCAAGACATTATTTTCCCCAATACCAACCCATATTCTTCCCTAGTTCTTCTTGTTCATAAAAATGATGGGTCATGACACATCTACATTAATCTCCATGCACTTAATCACATCACCATCAAGGATAAGTTCCAAATCCCTATTATTGATGAGATTCATGATGCTCATTTTTTCTCTAATTTGGATCCCTATTTTGGATATCATCAGATCCAACTTCATGAGGATGATATCCCTAAGACATATTTTCACACACATGATGGCCACTATGAGTTTATCATCATGCCCGTTGGCCTCACTAATGCTCCTTTAACATTTCAAGCATTGATGATTAAAATATTTTGGCCCTACTTATGTAAATTCATTCAGGTCTTCTTTGATGGCATCCTCATCTATAGTAAAACATGGTCTAAGCATATCCAACATATATAGCTCACACTTCAACTTCTCTTTAACCATCATCTTTGTGTAAAATAGTTGAAATGCACCTTTGGACATGATGAAGTGGAGTATTTTGGGCATATTATTTCAGTCTAAGGGGTTTGGGTAGACCTTGAAAAAATATTTTCCTTGATAAATTATCCTCATCCTTAGACACTCACGAGCCTCCATGGTTTTTTGGGGATGACTAGATACTATCACAAGTTTGTCAAGGATTATGAAAATATTGCATCTCTACTAACAATTATGTTAAAAAAAGGATGTTTTTACATGGACACAAGCTACTGAGTGTGCATTTGATTAATTAAAATAAACTATATGTACTACATATATTCTAGCTATGATATATTTTTCCAAGACCTTTAATATCTAGAGTGATGCTTGTGGCAATGGACTTGGTGTTGTTCTCCTCTAACAAGGATGCCCCATTTCATTCACTAATAAATCTCTTTATATAAAGAATTTATCACTCTCTACTTATGAGAGGGAAATGATGGTCATTTTGTATGTAGTATAAAAGTGGCATCCATACCTACTAGGGATTCATTTTTGCATCAAAACTGATCACTAGAGTTTGAAATATTTCCTAGAACAATGAGTCTTCACCCCATCACACTAGAAATGGGTCAACAAACTCATAATTTATGGCTATGAGATCACTTAAAAGAAGGGTAAGGACAAGATTATGGTTGATGATATATCTCACACATTTATGAACCAAGCTTCCCTTTCAACTATTTCTATGCCTTTTTTAAATTAGTTAGATGTTGTACAATAGGGGTATGCCAATGAATCCTCATTATCTCAAAACATTTAATAGTTGTCCTCTAACCCCTCTATTTTACCACATTATTCTTAGGATGGTTCTTTTCTATGATATAAGGGTCATATGGTGCTTCTCTAGAGCACATATCTTTAGTAGGATATCTTCTATGAATGCCACACTTATCCATCCACAAGACACTTAAGGTTTAGTAAAACTTATGAGTGATCATGACATAACTTCTTTTGGAATGGAATGAAAAAGACAATTCAACAGATGGTGGATGAATGTGATACATGCCAATGTAATAAATGTGAAACCACACTCATCCTTGGGTTACTTAAACCCTTGCCCATCCCTACTAGGATTTGGACATATATTTATATGTTTTTCATTAAGGGGATCCCTAAATCTAGAGGCAAAATAATGATCTTGGTTTTGGTTGATTACCTCTCCAAATATAGTCATTTTTGTGCCCTCAACACTTTTATACTACCTCCATAGTCACACAAATGTTCTTGGACCAAATTTTTCATCTTCATGGTATTCTTTCATCCATTGTCTCAAATCATGATGTAGCCTTCACCAACCATTTTTGGATAGAACTATTTCAACAAATAGACACCCAACTAAAGATGAGTTTTGAGTATCATCCAAAAACAGATGGCCATACTAAAATTATCAACAAATGCTTGGAAGCTTTTCTTCATTTTTTGCCTCAGAACGACACCATCAGTGGGCAAAGTGGCTCCTCCTTACCGAATGCTGGTATAATACCTCCTACCACACCTCAAATTAAATGAATCCATATGAAGCAATCTATGGTAAAACACCACTAGTGATCCTTCCATACACCCCCAATAGTTCATCATTTTAAGTGGTTGACCTGATTCTTCAAACCTGAGATGAGATTCTCAACATCTTGTGGGACAATCTTCATATGGCTTAAAATTTGATGAACAACATTCTAATCAACACCATTTTGAGCTTAATTTTCAAGTAAGTGATATGGTTTTTCTTTACCTATAGCCATATAATCAATCCTTCCTAAAACTCAAATGGAATAATAAGTTGGCTCCCAAGTTCTCTGGGCCCTATAAGGTTATCTACAAGATTGGGTTAGTTTCTTATAAGTTATAGCTCCCACCTTCTTCTCGAGTTCACCCAGTATTTCATGTCTCTTGTCTAAAAAAAGTTCTTGACACAAACATTAGACTGCAGACTATTTTACTAGAGCTTGATAATGAGGGATCCATCCTTCTTGAGCCAAAGGCAATCATGGATGAGTACACATGTCAAATTCACTCCTGATCTATCACCAAGGTTTTAATTTAGTGGCATAGAATGCAACTAGAGGATGCCACATGGGATCCACTATTTCAGATTCAACACTAATTACCATATATGAAGCTTTGAGAACAATTTTTTTCTAAGAGGGAGGGGATGTAAGGAACCAGTGCTACCCCTTCTCTTTACTTTGTTAGTATAATACTTGCTATAGATGCACATGCTTTGTAAGTTATCTTGTGAGCATTTTGTTTTATCTCACACTCATAAGAAGTACTAGTTACTTACATTAGACTTAGAATATAAGTAAGTGTTGAGGCCAATGAAGGCATCCACAAATTTATTATATTGAGCTTGTTAAAATGAGGTTTCCCCCACAAAGAAGTCAATGATTTTGTAATTGAGCCATTGTAATTCAATTCTACTTATTTGAGTTAATATATTTCTAATTTTTTTAGTTTATTTTATGTATTTACAATTATATTCTAACTTGTTTAGGTAGGATCCTCTCATATAATGGTTATAAAATTCAGAAAGGGCATAAAGTATGTTGTACATTTCTATTTTTTAACTAGGTAATATAATTAAACCAATCACTTTTCATTAAATTAGAATAAGATAGGGGAAATAATCCATTAAGGTATTTGCATTTATTAATTAAATATATTTTCTCAGTCAACCTTATAAAAATAACTTAATTTATAAAGGATAATAATAAAATAACCTAATATTTTATTCCTTTTTGACAAACTTTAGTCAACCTCCTTATGACAAAGATGTCATAGTTGTGTCTATATTGTTGGTACCAAACACATTGTTATATTATATGGATAGATTTTGTGGACACCTTATAATACAATTCCCAATTAAGAGTATTTTACTGAGCCATAAAAATTCATGCTTGCATTAATGTCGACAATGGTAATTTTTAAAGTCAAAGATATTATTGTTCATGCATCATTTTGTTAAAGCTTTTAGTTGGTACGAAGTAAGTGATCTAGATGAGAAAATTTCAGCAAATCCAGTGCCTCCTTTGCCTTTCAATTGATGTCCCATCAAACTTTTACATTTATCTAAAGTATGATAAATATAGGCCCATATTATTGACATAAGATCATCACCACATCATAAACTTATATTAGAGTTTTAAATATAAAATAGTGGATATATTTAACCAAACTTGCTTATTATGAGTATATAAGTTGGAAAAACTCAAGTGTTTTTCGGGCTTAGTATGATCAATATAGAAATGTTGCTTGTAGTTTTGTAGCTTATTAAGAATTAGTGTTTGATTATGTGGGTATATTTTTGAGATTAATAAGTGTATGTGAAAATAATGAGTTTTTACGAGAACTCACATAGATATGTTTTGTGGAGATTATGTGGGATTTAGAGAGATCATAGGGATTTCATGATAAATTATGACTTTTATTTTTAGGCGTTCAATTACTTATGTATATGTAAGATATATTATTTATTTAATAATAAATTATGCTATTTTTGTAAAAATTATACATATTTATCATTTATTTAGATGAGAATTCTATTAGAAAAGTATTTTGATCTTAATTTTCACAAATTTTAAGTAAAAATCCAAATTCAACTATTGAACAAGAACTTGTGGGGGTTACGAAATAGGAAAAAGACAACACCTACATAACCAAATTAGTTAATAGAGTGGTAAAATAGAGATGATAAATCCAAAGATAATATTGGCCTTACTCTTTCATAATTTGAATTACATTATGTAGTCTATGAAAAACCTTTCTCAATAAAATGGTAAAATCTAAATAAAGTTTTTTGGAGGTAAAGTAATTAGTGCAAAGTTTTCTATGAAACTCAAGCTATTTAGACTCAAAATGTGTGATAGAGTTACTATGTCTAACCACATAAATAATCTAAGATATATCCTTAAAAAATCATAAAATTCAAAACACTAGTACATGATGATGATGTCAAAGACATTTTATTAAATAGTCTTCCCTCTAAGTATAACAATGCTATTTTTAATCTTCGTCAAATGCCTTCTCAATTTATAAAATATATGATCTCGACTCTCCTATCTGAGGAAGAAAACAATTTCAAAATATTTAGAAGAGGAGAGTGAATTATACTGAATAAAATATCATAAAATACTAGATAAAATCAAGGAGAAAATTGAATTTTCTTGCTTAAAGAGAAAAGGACACATATACTATTTTTTTAAAGTATGAGATAATAATGTTCTTAAAGGTAAGTTCAAATAAAAATCAAATGAATTTAGTATAATCATTAGGACATAACTAATCATTGAGGAAGCTTCAATGAGTGCCAATAATGGTGATTAAGAATAATTATATTAAAGAAAAATTCTAATAAGAGGTCAGAGGTAATAGAGGTAGGATGTTCATTCCCAAAATTTCATCAGCCACGAACAATTAGAGTCAAACTATGCTATAATGGCAATAATTTTCTTTATTTTGTTTAATTTGTGTGGTGTAATTTCAATAAAATAAGTATAAAAAATGATATTTTATAATGGTGACATTATTCAAAAACTCATATATAAATAAGCCCCTTATTTTAGGATAAGAAGAGATCAAGTGTAAGATCATATATGATTAAAATTATTGTACACATTATATAAAGTTAAAATAATAATAATTTAAATGAATATTTTATTAACATTTATCACTTTCAGAACAAGGTTGAATTTTAACTAATAAAATACTATTTAATTAGAATATATGATTGAAATGATTTATTTGATAAATCAATCACTTTTAGAACAAGCATGACTAGTAATTAATAACATATCCATTGGTAATTTATCTAAAGTGTAAATACTAAAATTGGTCCTAATCATGTGTTTATATCTTTGTGGCAACATCTAAAAATGCCTCCTTTAAATAATGATAATGTTTTAAGAACCTCCTTCATTTAATGAAATTTAAACACTGTTTAACATTATTAGCACCTCTTTGCTTTAAATCATGATAAGAGATCCCATCCAAACCCTTGAACATCACTAAAGGTGTAATGGCATTTAAATCGAATGATGGCCTACTGTGTAATAGGTAATATAGTTGAGCAATAATTGAGCAATATTTTCATTATTGATATACACCATGAGAATATTTTACCACCTTTCATGAAACAAATAAATGTATTATTAAACAAGAAGATAATCTTTGGTCAATTAAGACCTTCAATAAAAGGTATCAATATAGATAAGTTAGTCAAGCCCCACATCGTAGTGATATTGTCATCCCATAAATTTAACTGAATTTACTTATTATGATTATTTAAGATGTAAAAACTCGAGAGTATTTCAAGGCTTACTATGAATTAATATAGAATTGTTTTTGTAGTTTTGTAGTTTGTTAGGAACTAGTGTTTCATTATGTGGGTATATTTGTGAGAATTAATAATATGTTTGTGTGAAAATAATATTTTGTCATGACAACTCATGCAGATAAGTTTGGTGGAGATTATGTGGGATGTATATAAATCATAGGGATTTCATAATAAACTATGACTTTATTTTTAGGAGTTCAACTAGTTATATATTTTTAGGATATATTATTGATTTAATATGAAGTATGTTTATCTATGTTAAACTAATCCATATATATCATTTATTAAGATGGACATTCCATTCAAAAAGTATTTTAGTCTCAATTTTCACACATTATAAGTAAAAATTGAAATGTAACTAATGAATAAGAACTTGATGATACTAAATGGAAAATTGACAACACATACATACCCAGAAAATTTAACAGAGTGGCATACTAGAGATGATAACTATAAAAATGTAATTGGCCTCACTCTCTTAGATTCTATATTAAATTATGTAGAGATTTTAAAATTATCTACCATAATGTGGTAGAATTTGAATAACTATTTGGAGCTAAAATGCTTAACTTAAGGTTTTATCTAAAACTTGAGCTATCTAGACTAAAAATTTGTGAATAAGTCATTATGTATAGCCATATAAATAATCTAAGATATTTCTATAAAGAGCGTATAGAATTCAAATCCCCAATAGATGATCATGATTTCAAAGCCATTTTGTTAAATAATCTTCCATCTAATTTTAACAATGTTATTTTTACTCTTGGTTAGATGCCTTCTCAATTTATAGAAGATATGATATTATCTCTCTTAGATAGGAAAAATATAACAAATTCAAAAGATATAGAGGAGAGTGAATTATACTAAAGAAAAAATTGTAAAAAATAGATAAAAACAAAGAGGAAATTGAATATATTTATTTCAAGAAAAAATAACCCACATCTTTAAATAATAAAATTCAAGCTAATGATGTTATTAAAGACAAATTCAAATAAAATTTGAATAAAGCTAACATAGTCACTTTGACATAACCAATCACTTAGGAAGATTAAATGAGTGTTGAAGGTGATGATGAATAATACTTATATTAAAGCAAAATCACAATAAGAGATTGATGGTAATAGAAGTATGAGGTCAATTAGAGACTTCTCATCAACCACTAACAATAGGGTCATGCTATGTTCTAGTGGTAGTAGTTTACTTTTCATTTTAAATTTATTTAATTTGTGTATTTTCAATAAAATAATTATAAAAAAAATCCCCTAAAGTGGTGACATTATTGAAAGAATCATATTCTAATAAACTCATTTTTTAAGGATAAGAACAAAATGGGTGTAATCTCAATAAGAATGGGTGACCATATAATTTAGGAGTTTACAAATTTTGGAGTTTTGAGAGGTGTAATTTGAGAACTCAAGAATTTAACTCATGAGATGCACCTTTACCTAGGTTATGAGACAACCAGATAGAGTTGTACATGGTCCAAGAAAATTTTTCATAGAGAAGCTTTTAAAGAATGTGTAATTTGTTTCTCCATTGTTCAGACTAAGGGGGTGAATGTTAAGTATTAGTGTTTCATTTTGTGGGTATATCTATGAGAATTAATAATATGTTTGTGTGGAAATAATGAGTTGTTATGAAAACTCACATAGATAGGTTTGGTAGATATTATGTGGGATTTAAAGAGATCTTAAGGATTCATGATAAGCTAACTCCTTGTTCTTAGGAGTTAAAATAGCTATATGTTGTAAGATATATTATTTATTTAATAATGAAGTGTGTTTTTTGTGTTATACTTATCCAAATTTATCATAGATAATAATGGAATTTCGTTATGTGATTCCAATGGAAGATTTATTTATATTGTGGGTTGATTAAACTATGTTATGAGGCAATTAATAGTACTTAATCTAGGTATACATGGGTTTATTGACATAGCCTTGTATATACATGTCTATGTTTAACACATTGCATAATAATTTTGTTTTTCATTGTATCTCAAAGCTTAAATTGATATTTTTTCTACATTGATAATGGTCTGTCAAATGTTAAGTAAAGCATACAATAGGAAAACCTCAATGTATTTTTGTGGAATCAATTAGTATTGGGCCAATTAGGTTTGATTATAATTCTATGTTTTGGTTCTATGTGATGCATTAATGCCAATAAAATAAATTTGCATCTAAATTTAGTTTACTATGGGAATATTATTGATGTTAAAATATGTTGATTTTCAAGTTTTACATTTTTGTTTCAAAACATATAGTAAAAGTATTAGGATTGTATATTTTACAAATTGATTATGGTTACTTTGAATGATTCAATATATTTTTTGCTTATCCTTATTATTTATACCTACCCAATAAGACATTACATAAGGAAAAAAGGTTTTCATAATAAAAATTAAAGGGCGTTATTATAATTAGTTATATGTTAGGAGATAATATGATTATAAATAATTATCTTATTATATGTTAGTGTAGGTTTTTATTCCATTTAATGGTTTTCCATGCACATGTTTAGTTAACTTGATTAGTTATCACTTATGTGTTTAATAAAGGTAATTGTGAAAGATAATCTCACATTCATGAGGATATGAGGACATGTTTATTTTTCACCTATATAATGTACCTTCTTAATGCTTTTATGGCTAATGCTACTAATACAATTATTTATTTTAAAGGTAAGCTTCTTTCATTTTAATTGTTTATTATTTGTTTTAATACTCCATAAAGGTTAAGCTTCATGCATTCAATTTTATTTAGATTGATCCTCGATTGTGGCCCACTACAACATGTTATTGAACATTTTCTTCTAGATGAATGTTATTGTTCCTATTGTGAGATCTAACATTATAACTTATTCAAGTGTTTTTCATTGATTTTAATTTTTAAGGTTTTGGTAGGGTTTATAAAAAAATTGTACATATTTGTACCTCCAAGGTCTCCAAATGAAAAACATAAAACACCTTTTGATTTAGGTGTCAAAATTCTTGGATTGGTTGTAAACATGACCTAGTTTCATGATGATCAATTTTCCACCATTTTTGGAGGGTTTGAACATATTTTTTTCAAATATAGACTATATATTGATTAGTACATGAAATGTATTTTTTTTTTAAATTATAGGTTTTTTAAATACAAAGTGGGTCTTTGATTGTTATTGAGGAAACCATACATATTTCTCAAGATCCAAAGTTTTCCTTGCTCGTTAAATGCCATTTTTACTAGTTCAATGCCTTTTGGAAAAGACATAGGCTTATTTTTTTATTAGGTTATTGGTTTTTACACTTGTACATCTCCAATAGCCATACTAATGTGACATATGCCATCCCATACCTATTAGTCATACTAACATGACCTATGTTTGTGCATCCACACTAGTCATGCTAATGAAACCCACACCCACACATCCCTGATAGTTACACCTATATGACCCAGGCCTATGCATCTTTGAGAGATGTGTAGGTTCTACTTACAACACATGATTTATCTAGACATGACTCACACTTACATGACCTAGAATCATATGAATACATCCTCACTTATGCATCCTTCTTATGATATTGCTCCACATCTACACACCACATCTCACCAAGATCATATGTGCATACTCAGATTTATAAATGTGTGCCATCTTGTTCTCAATAATTAGTCACAACATTCATACAACTATAAAATTTAAGTTGGTTTCAAGTGGTACTATTCATTTGAAAAGTGGAGACAATTTTGGGTTGCCATCACTTGCCTAGTCACATCATAGAGTAAAGTGACATGCTCGAGGGGGTCACTCATTCTATCCCTTAGTCCCTACCACATGAAATATTAACCCTTGTGTTGTCATCAAAATTTTCACCCTTTAATAGTTTGTTATATCCTCCTCACTTAATAAATAGCATGGATACACCTCTAAGATATGGGTGGCCTAATAAAAGAGGTGAATCTCTAGATAGGGCTAGATCCCTTGATGCTATCACTTTAAAAATACTACAAGATATATTTATTGAAAAGTAAAAGGATAAGATAATTGAAATTAATGTATTGAGGTGATTTATAGAACTAATTGATCACTAACAACCAAATTCATGTGCACATGTAGACCATGAGACTAACCTAACCACACACTACTCCCAATTCGAATCTCTTACACCAGTATTTCAGTGTGGAGGTTGTGATCGATGTTTATGCTAGGAGGATTAATGAAGAGGAAAATATAGTAATGAATAGATAAAAACAATCAACCCTTAAAATTCACTTGAACACATCACATGACCTACAAGATAATCTCTCAAAGTGTATATATGTGTTATAATAAGACAAAATGTCAATGAAGACTAAGAAAATCACTTAACAAAATCAAATATCCATACATACACACTAAGTATAGTTATAAGAGGTAAAAATAGTAGAATTATTGATCGAATGTATAAAAATGAGTAGGGATTCAACATACTCAGGTGGAGGATCCATTACAAAGACACACTAGGTAGTATATATAGAAGATAATGAGAAGGAGAGAAAAAATGTATGTTGGAAAGACTTATGATAAGTGTCCCCTCATGAGGAAGTAGACTACAAAAATAAATACTATAAGTAAATAGGTATATGAAATATATTTAACATGTGTAATCTTGGTCTGATCATGATATTCTAGGGGTTGGTGTGGGAGAGACGCCATTTTCCTTGAGTGTCTTGGTAACTCATCAATCTTCTTTGAAACTACCCTATTCCTTATCTAAAAGTGACAAATGGCATACATGATCATCAAATTCACCTTTATTTACCCTATAACCTTCTCCTTGACACCTTTCATATGTTTTATATTTCTCCATACTAATGTTGTAGTAGTAATCCTATTTTATTAAGTGTCTTGAAACCCATCAATCTCACTACACCTCTATTAGAAGTCTTTTTTAATGATATATTAGGATATCATGCTGAAGACTACTTATAGTCACTTGATTAGACTTATTCATGATATAATGAGGCTATAAAGAGCATAAAATATATATCTTAGTGATGTTCAAAGGGATATCAATCTCTACATAATCCTCCATATGTCTGTATTTGGGATTCTTAGGCAAGATAGTAATACATTTACCTCTTTGGCCCAAACTAGTGACTTAAAGAGATCATGTATCATGTTGGGAGATATGTAAATAGGAATATAGGGACATAAAACCTATAACTAAGTTTAAAATCTAGTTTACTTGATTTGAGCAATTATTACCATTTTGCACACTCAAAAATTGTCCTAGAATTATGCCTTTTAGGCCATTTCCATACACTATGTTATTGACACATGCTATAACTCTATTTAATAAAAGGCATAAGAGATGAATATAGAATATTAAATTAAATTAAAGGTCAATTTATCTTATTTGAGGTATTTATAGGATCTATTTCTCCCATTGGGTCATTGTGAGTGTTTAAGGAGGGTTTTAGGTAGCCTAGCTTCTTAACGATTGTTCATATCATATAGGGCTTCAATGAATAAAATAATGCCAAGAATTATAATTAAAAAACCCATTCACACTATCCAATTATTTAGGAACACCATGCATCTTCTTATGTGAGTTCTCACATGCTAAATGAGTATCTCAAGTGACCAGGTCTACAAATGTGGACTCAAGAGAGAGAAATTTACATAAGAATGCAAAAAATTATTTGGTTTGAATTTGAATAATTTCCTTCAGGTCTACGATAAATATTTTAAAGTATCCCCTTGACTAAATCAATTAATTACACTTTAAATCTACTTGAAACTACATCAAGCTCAAAACCAAGGTTTATGCCTAGTTGCATTCAAATGACCCTAATAGGCTTACTTGAGCACTTTATTTCCTACGTAATGAGATAAAACTCATGGAAAAAAATTATTACATACTTCAAACCCTCTTTAAATTATTAAATCCTTATAAGTCTTCCATAATTGTAAGTTTTATTAAATTCTCATATACAGGCATGTGTATGACCAATTTAGGCTCTTTAGGCATAATTAGACCTCTCCCATTTTATTGTCTTAAGTATCCTTGGTGAAACTCTTTGAGGATATTGATAGAATATAAAATGGATTGTATATGTGTCTTTATATTTAATTTCCATTTTAAACCCCTATACATGCCTCTAATACCACATTGTTTATGCTTTCCTCATTCTCCACATACATGCTTGTATGTTCTCAATAAGTTTGAATTGCTACTTTGAAATGAAAAATACTAAACCACATACTCAATGAATACATGAGATCACTTGGATGCAATGGAAATGTATATATCATTTTGGAAATGTTAAACCAATTCCACATTAGTTTCTTATGGATCATGTCTTCTCATCTAGTATTCTCTCCCTTAGGTCTCATAGTCCTAATATGTCTTCATTAGGCTTATACTGCCACTTTGAAGTGAAACCTACTCAATATAACACTAAATGAATGTATGGTACCAACACAAATCATTACATATCTTCTACATCTTATCATCATATCTTACAATCTCAAGCTTCATGTAAAACTTGTTCATCTCTTTCATAAGCATGTAGGTCTATGTTTAGATATGTATTAAACATTATAGTGCTTCCTTGATCTTCCCATAGCATCTAAACATTTTTTAATCATTTTATGAGGTTTTTAATCTCTATTAAAACTTTACAAACCTATCACTACAAAATCATTCTCTCTTACATTAGCATGTATCAATCCATAGTCAGACCTATAGGTGGAAATTTAATCTTAGAGCATCTCCTTCTTCCTCACATGAACTAAGTTTGTTTTCTTAGATGGTATAATGTAATGTGAAATTAAAATAAACCTTCTCCTTAGGGACCCTCTCAATGGTATAAAACATATATGAAAGATCAAACACCTCCGCTTTCATGTCTAGACCTACATTCACCAATCCACTCAAGAACCATGAAGTTTTGTTTAGATAAAAAAGGAAAAAACATTCATGACCTATTGTATATCACTTAAAGTGGATAATATAAATATTTAATGACTAATATAAATTATCTTGGAGACCATTAGAGTGAAGAAGACCCAAAACAATCAAAGACCCTAGCTAGAGTTCTTTGAAACATGCTTGCCACCTATCCAAACTAAAGGAATTGATATTTTGAAGGGTCACAGATGCCAATTAGGTTTTGGAAATGGTATGAATGATATAATTAATATTTTATTATCTCCTTTAATCATTTATTTCAATCCAATAATTTAAAAATTCTTTGAAAATGTTCAAAACTAACCCTATGTGGATGAAGAGGATAATTTTGACTATATGAGCTCTTAGTGATTGTTCATAAGGGAGGATACATCAATATAAGAAATATGTCCATGTATTTTAAGGGAATAAGTACCAATATCAACCCCAAATATCATTTCATACAACTCTCTATCTCCTTTGCACACCAAACGAAAACTGTTGACCATCTTGATAGCTTTAAGGAAATTGATAAGAGAGAAAAGATTTTTTTTTTTTTTTTTTAATAACTTTTAGATCATCCAAATGCTTGGTATGACTATGAGGGAGATGGAGTCCATTGATGTGTATAGATATTAACTTCAATCTAAAAACTTGTAACCAGCCTTTGGAAAACCTCTTTTTCACATGAGAACTGTCAACTCTACTTGGAACCCTGATTGAAATGATGAAACAAATGTTTATGGATATCCTAAAAATATATAAGGATGTTTTATGATGTTAAATAAACTTCCTTATTCTACTTATATTACATTTATTTCACATACTCTCTCTTGAACATTTCATAATGAGCAATACAACACTTGAAAAGGATTACAACATTATAAAAGAGAGATGAACATCTTTTGGGCACTTGTACAAAACAAAGGGGCCATGATATGAATTTGACATGTTTTATATGACTCAATAACTCTCTATAAAACCTTAACACTATTGAACAACTTGAAACATGTCATGAACTAATTAACAAGCACAAGACCAAAATAAACAATTACCTTAATCAGGTCAAAACAACCTTAAAATTTGATAAAATCCATTATAAAAGTTCATTTGAGAATTAATTTGAAATGTACATGTTGTAACTTGTCAAGTTTTTAATTATTATCATCTATATTAACCAGTTCTAGCTAACATGTTTGGCAACCTCTTGGGATTGCATGGCTACTATGTACTTTAGACTAGTTGCCTAGTCTATCCATTAGGTTATGGAGTCATCTCATCTCAACTCCAAGCATGGATTGACCTTGAAATTTGAATTGAAACCTCTTGAAAAAAATGATTACCTCACAAAGATAAAAAAAACAAGAATAAAACACACCAAATTAAGACACACACAAAAATAAAAAGACAAAACACCTTATGCTACAAAGAACTTAGAGGAAAAACAAGATAAGAACTACTATATACAACTAACCTTTTAGAACTGATCCTCCTAGATCAAAAAGAAAAATTTTCAAATCAACTTCATGTGATGAACAAGAATTATGTGTAAGTTGCTAATTAAAATTTATTATTGCTTGACCAACTCCTTTCTTGACCACCACCCTCTTGGTCTTGACCTCATATGGGTCTAAATCAACAAACATGTCTATAAAAAATACAAACTCATCATGATATTCACTTCTTAACTCATACCATTGTTCATATTTGGTAGTGTGAGAGACCTCCAAAAGGACTATGTTTTGATTCACAAAGGTGGCAACATTCTCGGCTTCATATTCTATTGTTTCCTTAAATTCCAACTAATGTTCATTTTGATGATTGTCATATTCATCTTACCTTGCTATACCATGATTTTGAACTTCGTGTTGATAACTACTAAGACTAGTTGGCTTGTTAGGAGCTTTTTGCTTCTCATCAACCACTTCCTCTTGTTCTTTTTCTGGTGTTAACTTACCAATCTCTTCAAACTCATTAAACATGTCCAAGTAGGACTTCCACATATCCTTACAACCTCCTTGAACTTTCTCATGAGACTCAAAAAAGTCATCACACATGGTGTTATCTTCAAGATATTTCTCATGCATCTCTTAATCATGCTCATTAGATAAGACCACATCCTTAGCACTCTCCTTATGGGTTGTAAGTTCACTATCCAAGATAGAGAAAAATGTATCTATACCTTCCAAAAATTCAATGTCTTCTTCATCACTTGAAAGAATACCAAGCTCAATTTAAATCTTACCATTATTTTTAGGAATAATAGGTTGTTTAAATGCTTCAAATTCTTGAATAGACTCATGACATGGCTGCAAATTATCTCTTAAAGTTATATATTTTGCCCATGAGGTTTAACAAGACTAATAATCAATATATCATCAAGAAGACTTAACTCATGTTTAACTTCAATATTCTTAAATACTACATAGTCACCTTTCTCTTCATCAAAACCCAATCCATGAGAACTATATTGGTCTTCTTCTTCCTCTATAGAAAATGAAAACTCATCTGCCCATTCAAGACTCAACTCATCATGTATCTCTTGTGTCAAACTTGATTTATCTTCTTCTAGAGGGCTTCTAAATTTTAAAACATAATAATGGAGTTCACTTTCATGTTCTAGAGGAATCACATGCTTTCTAAGAAAATCCATTTCTTCCATGAAATTGTGATACAATTGTTGCCATGCCTGATCAAGATCTTCTTCACTCTTTTCAATGAAATTACTTTGAAAAGGGATTGTTGCCATGTTAAATTACATTACAATATCAAGGCAATTTATATCATCATTCTTGAATACAAATTTATTTTCTTGGTAAAAGGGAGTGAAAATAAAGATATCCTCATCATATATACTAGAAACACTATCCTCATAAGCTTCTTGAGATTTACTTAAAGCTGATTGATCTTCTTTTTCAAATACTACTACTTCATCATCTAGTTTTGAAAAGCTCTCCTTCACATCTAAACATTGATCTTCCACCCTAAATGTAGGTATCTCCTTCACAAAAGGAGAGGGTGGGATGGAAAGATATTTCATTAGATTTATTGAAACTACTAGAGTGTCATTGTAACCTGGGATTTTAGGAGTACTATGTTGATTATGATTTTCTTGAAAATATAGATAAGAGAATTGAATTGAAGGCATTGTATTCTTCTCTTATCACTCTTAAATTGATTTTTCAAGGTTGGAGGTGTCTTGAATTTCATTTATGGCTACAACTTTAAGGGTAGGTGAAGATATTGAAGAAATTGAGAGGTCTATTGAATTAACTTCTATACACTTCTCCTTTTCTTGAATTTAGATAGGCATGGGAGAATGTTTTTCTTAGGAGTTAGAATGACATAAATAGGGGTCTTGGTCTAAGAAGGTATCCAAGATAGAATTGTCTTAGGCTCTTAAATAATAGTGAGTAAAGGTTGCATTGGCATAGACATCTCTTGATGGCATATTATGACTTGGGTTGGGTTTGGAGTAAAAAATGTTTATTTGAAGTGGGAAAGGACATATAAAGATGAATGCATTAGATATTCTACCTATCTTCAAGTACCAATATTCTCTCAAGACATTAAATCAAACCTCTTATCTTCATCACATCATTTATTGGCAAATGTTGGTTTTATTTCTCAATAGCTACCCACCCAGTCTTAAGTGAATGCACAATATTCTTCATTATTTTAGTGTTTTCATTTTGACCCTAGGTCATAAATAATTAGGTTAATTTATCTTTATTTATCAATCTAAATCATTTATATTTCCAAACTTATAATATGTTGTTTGAAGTCTAAGAGATCTAAAATAAAATCAAAATGACTTTGACAAGGTTGATTAGAGGGATGAATAGGCTACTAATGAGGATGAGTTGGATGGGGGGGGGGGGGAGGGGCACATAAGGATACTAATATCCTTGGAAAGGTTGAAATGTTTTTTTAGAGCCCCTTGGGGTGAATCCATGAATGACATCAACCTGATATGGAGAATAAGAAGACATAAAATATGAATCTTGACCAAAAGAATGATTAGGATACATACTATATTTCCAATTTTAAACATGTAGGATGCTTATACCATCTAAGATTCACTACCATTGATGATCATGTTCATGCCTCCAAATGTTGATTTATTGAAGATCACACCAATCACTCTTCATTAGATGAAGTATCTTGTCCCACTAGGTGTGCTAGAATTGTTATCATCAAAAGTTGTACTATTGAGGAGGATGTTGAAGCTTACTCACTTAAGTGATAGAATGGATACACATCTAGGCTATGGGTGGCCTAATAAATTAGGTAAATCTCTAGATAGAGCTAAATCCCTTGATGATATCACCATAAATATACTACTAGGCCTATTGCTTGCAAAGTAAAATGGTGAGATAATTGAAAGTAAACTAACTAAGGAGGTGATGCATCAAACTAATTGATCACTACCAATCAACTATATGTGCACATGTAGAGCATGAGACTAATATGAACATACACTACTCCCAATCTAAATCTCATACATCAAAATTTCAATGTGAAGGTTTTGATAGATGCTTAGGCTAGGAGGAATAATCAATAGGTATAAAATGACACTAATGAATAGGTAAACAAACTCATGATGACCTTGGGGAAATGATGGAATACTAGTGAAATTACATTGTAAAGTAAATATTTGACAAAATATAATATTATATTATTTCAAGATGATTTCTACAAAGAGATGTGAAAGCTATATATGCTTTCATGAGTGGTTGTAGGGAAAATAACTATTTCCATAAACTAACTTATTTACTAACAAAGCAAAAACTAACAAATTATTAAAATAACTAAATTTGGATCAAAAATATTCTAACAAACTCCTTCTTGATCTAAAAGGCTATAACATATGAATACATAGGATAAATGACTTTGAAATCATCAAAGAAACTCTATCACAACTAAAAGTGGCACACTATACCTTTGACACTGACCAAAAATTAATGTCGCTCCATAAAAAATTTAGACCATCCATGTTTGGCAAAAAATCGCTGATAAAAATAAACAAGGCCTGCTCATCCCCAGTGATCATCATAACATAATATAGTACAACATGATCAATCATGTCTAACTACATTAGTCCACATAAGGTCCCACATAGGAACCCATCGAAGTGATAACCTTGTACTTTGTATAACACGTATTCCTTATGCCCAAAAAACACTAATGACCTTTATTCAACACTATTATTGATATAAACCCCCATCAAATCTTACTATAATTGATGACTAATCTAAGTCTATTTAATGCCTAAATATTCTCCTTTATCAGGTGAGAGGTGAAAATTCATGCATTGAGAGAAACAAAAAAATAATGTTATCCACTTCATATCATGAATATCATGTATAGAAATCCAAAAATAGAACTAAAAGTAAGAACACAAGCCAAAATTCCTATTCAAACATGAACCCAAACTTTGAGTGAATAACTTACTAGAGAAGGGTAAAATTCTTTTAGGCTTTAATGGATCCTCCAACCTCCTGTTTGATGCTCATAGTTTTTCAATCATGAGGATCTTGAGGGACATAGAAAGGATGATGCGTTCATCAACTACACAAGCAAGAAGTGACTTTATGAAAATTTTCATTTTGAAGATGTCAGTTTCCATTGATAATGCACTTTTATACATCAATTAAAAAAACATATATGGAAGCTTCAAAACACAAAATAAACTATTCCATTATGTCTAGAATGTTTGAAAATCTATATTTTGACTGGTCATGTGACCACTTTTAGACAAAATGGTGACATGTCATAAAAAGTTATAACCAGTGTTACAACTTACACCCTTATATCTCTGATTATTTTTACAAAATGTTGAAAGAAATTGAATATTACTATTATGAAAGGCATATTATCAAAAATCAAATGTAAAAGAAAATTTATATATATGTTTGGAATCTGTGACCTTCTCTTGTGCAAGTAAATAGGAAAACTCAACTATCTAACTTGCCTACAAGCTTGGATGAGATTTTTCACCATGGTGAAACTAGATTACCCTATTCTTAGTTTCCTATACTGGTTCCTTTGTTTAATGGGGCACATAAAATGAGAATAAAAATCTAGAAAACCCTATTCAACATTAAAGTAAAACAA
>JARHVA010006762.1:662500-732500 GCA_037957365.1 Torreya grandis | reverse complement strand
AAGCATCCATTATCTCAATCCAAGATCATGTCATCACTATGCCAAAAACCAAGTCTATATACAATAAATTATCCTTTTGAACATCCTGAAAGGAGGTATGAAGAGATAATAAATTTGGTAAGTTTTATATCATTCTAATTTGTTTTTATAATCCTCCTAGTGGGTATTTTGAGTTTTGAATTAGGTAGCATAATTCATATAGAACTCAAAATCCTACTACATTTGGCAAACATGGTGGGAATTGCTCCCATTTGATCTATTTTGATTGTTAGTTGTGTGTTTTTTTCATAACCTAAAGGGTTATTTGAAACAATAAAATCTCAATTTTTTTGAAACTTTATGTACCTCAAGTGTAGTCATGTGTTTACAATGGTAATCATGACATCGTACAAGTCAGTCGTAACATTACCCCCATAAGTCATGATATTTACTTTACCATCCACTTAGTTACTAAATGTTTACTTGACTGTATAGGTTTTTGCTCCATGACAATACTATGACTCATGAATAGTGATATTATTGGGCGAGTCATGATTTTGCCTATCCTAGTTGAGATATTACTTAAATCTTCTAACGATCTTTTTTATAGGTCTCCATTCCTAAACAATGCTATGACTCTCTCAATAATAATTTTGTCCTATAAATCATGATATTATTGATGATAGTCATGATATTATAGGTTCTTCATGTAGGCATAATATTGTCTGGTTCATCGATTTACTAACCTAAGTTATAAAATTGTAACTTGGTCAGTGGTGGCTTCATCTTGGTAATCATGGTATTGTTAGTCTTCACAAAATTAATAATGACTGACCTCTATCCTTTGATCTACAATGTTTTAATTTAATGGTCTATGTTTTTTTATGTGGTTTTATCATCATAAAGTCTATTATTTAATATTTTAGGGTTTTTTGCATTATGTCCATATTTGATAAACTAGCCCCAATTTTGTGCCAAACTTTTATCTCGATCTATCTAGTATGTGTGTTTTATAGGGTCAGTAGGGAAGGAGGCCAAGATTAGAAGGAACCATTTGAAGATCAAACATAATCACATTAGACATTAGATTTTTCCCCATTTTTTGACAAAACTACAAATGTAGGTATTTTTAGACTTATGATATTGTTTTGTGGAGTCATGGTATTGTAAGTCCTAGTCACAAATTTTTAAATTTTGTCATTTGAATCCTATTTTGTCTGTAGTTCATTTCTAGATCATACAAAATAACTCTAAAATAATACATAACTAAGGTGATCTCTGTATTTTGTGAATTTGTTCTAGATTTATTCCATTTTTAGTAATCATGTCATCTTGAATCAAATTTGGATATGTCATAATCAAAATTTTATCTTACATTAATCATCGTGTGATAGAGATTCTTAGTATTTGAAGTATCTATTTCAAACTATATAGATATTTCTCTCTATTAAATATAAATCTAGAAGTTTTATCATTTTCAATAATATTTTAACTCTCAATTTACTGGTAGTCATGATTTTATAGTCCTTAATCATATTTTTGTAGTTTATCACAAAATGACAACTTTTGATATATAATAAATAGATATATTATCTATCTCAGCCATGATTTGTTTTATCTAACCATGGTTTTATAGGTAATTGTCATAGCATCTCTCATATGCAATATCGTAACTCATGACTTATGATTTTGTACCCCTAGTTTTGACTTTGTAATCTCTAGTTACGAGTTTGCCCTATGTATCTACAATTTTGTAGAAAGTGGCAGTCTTGAAGAAAGTCATTGAAAACTACTAATATTTATGTTGTAAGGCCCCTCTCTTGAGTGCCAAAAAAGTCAAAGAATCCATTTGGCACTTTAAAAATCAATTTTGATTATCTATTTTATCTTTCATATAGCATGTTGTAAAAAATCATCCTTTGTATATATTTGTGTATGTGTGTGTGTGTGTGTGTGTGTCAACTTGTAAATAATCATCATATCATGCCCCTCACACATAGGTAATTAAATCAGTTAATTAATTGTATCATGTGTTTTTCTTATTTGTTAATCCACCTAGGATAACATGTGATGTGAAATTGATCCCCATGCACAAGCTTAGTATGTAGGGGTTAATGTCATGGATTTCATCACCATATACTAATCAAACTTTATGTTCTGGTGGAGTATAAAAATTAGTGACAACTATCATTAGGCTAAGTGATTGACCCTATACAGGTTATTCCTAAAGGGAAAGGGTTAATTCTCTAAACTAGGAATTAGATAACATCTTAAAAGGACTTGTGACCCAATGTACCTTCATGTATATCGAGGATTTGCTTAGAATCCTTATATACCTAGCCTAGGACCTTTTGGCCATAATAGGTATACCACTACAAGAGTTAGTATCAGATCTAAAGTAGCCATCGAGTGTAAGTGGGGTTGAAAGGCTTCAATCAATACTATAATAGGTCATCAGCCTACAACCTCACCTATGAAGCCATTGGATGGTGTGGGTATTGGGTTACACATCCTTGAGTTTAATAATCATAAGGTGTGTGGCTTGATTTGTTGGGTATGTGTTGTTTTATACCCATATTATTTGTGAGCCAAGTCAACCTTTACCCCAAACTTACATGCATATCTAGGTCTTTGCACATTATATTGTATATCCTTACCTCATAATTTTATGATTTTGTACATACTTATCCTATCATCTTTTATATGTATCATCTTATAACCTTAGATCTTATACATCCTCATCATCATCCATTTGTATATATTATTTTTGTCCTATCCCATCCCACATTTTGTCTTCATCCCATCCTAAGCTAGTCACACCCCCATCACCTCTATCTTATCTTGCACATCCTTGTCATTATCCCTTAGTACCTATTGTCTTTGAGTATCCTTCTCACTATCCTATCCCAACTCCTATCTTATCTAATCCACTCATTATTAACACACCCCCATCTTGCCTTATACATCCTTATCTAATCATCCTTTGTACATATCGCATTGTGCATCTTTGACATCATACCATTATGAATATTGCATTTGTATATCCTTTTAGTTTCATATCCTATCCTCCATTATCACTTTTTTTCATCCCATCCATCCATCTTTAGTCATACCATTATCACCTACACACCCCAATCCATATTAAATCCTTACCTAAGTTTGCATAATCAACTACTTGTCTTCACATAGTCAT
The DNA here is from genome assembly GCA_037957365.1 of Torreya grandis. NCBI lineage: Eukaryota > Viridiplantae > Streptophyta > Pinopsida > Cupressales > Taxaceae > Torreya > Torreya grandis. Next base: position 729,328 of record JARHVA010006762.1, on the reverse strand, counting down.
CTCATCCCTCCCTAATATAACCATGTCCACCCATCATTGATCATCCTCCATCACTCACATACATTTATCATCATCTTGTAATATATTTGTCTTAACCTCATGTATATATCTTTATTCTCTTATACATCCTTCTATTTATATGCTATCTTGGACTCATTGATCATTAGTCATACCCCATATCCTGATCACATATCATCCACATCAAGTCCCTTCTATCAACAACCAATAATTTGTCTTGACCTTATCTTCATCACCCATCTAATTTGAACCCATCCTATCTTATTATAGTTGTCTATTTAGGTCACATATAGGTCTAAACTATCCCCATCACATCTCTTATCATTTCATAAACATCTATCATCATACTTATCTTTATCCTATTATCCCAATCATATTCATCACGTAGTCATATCCCATATTGATAAAATTAATCTAAGGTCTTGAGATAGTCCTATCATCTACATCATCCCAATTCACTATCATTCATCATTTGATTAGGTCTCATACCCTAGTCAGTATACTACTAGCATATTATCATTTTCTTGGTTTCAATCTAGCAACCTATCATCATAAATCTAGTATTTATCATCCTTGCCTATTCATAACTATCACCCATCATATCATCTTATTACTAGGTTGAATTTAGGCACCCATCAAATCCTTAATCCTGTTGCTAGCTTAACAACTAGACATTGTTTATAGGTCCTTAATACCTATTATATTATTGATTTAAAACTTGATCCTAATATTTAATCCATTTATACATCACTTATCATATTAGCTCAATCTTGTAGACCCACTTTATTCCAAAAAACCATCTCTAATCCTTAACCTTGCTCCCATCATCCATCACTTTGCAACGACCACCATGGAGTTAGACCTCATTTTTATTGACCAATACATAGCTACCCATAAGGATGAGTTCCTATTGATGTTTTTTATGATGGGTTTACCACTTATTAAAGGTGTTGATCCCCTTCAACTCATTTCACCTTCCATTGAATCCCCTTCATAGGAGTCTTGTACCAATATTCCATCTACTAGTCATAAACCACCATCTACCCCTTCCCATACTAGTAAAGGGAATCCAATCTTGGCCACTAATAGTCCATCCACCTAGTCACATTAATAACCATATGATCCAAAGTCCAATGATTCCATATCTAAGTCCCAATGTGAAGTAGGTCCTTATACTCCCCTTCCCATGTCCTTAGAATCCCTTTTAAAATAACTAATCGCCTCTAAAATGATGGTGTATCCACCTATCGACATATTGATACCATTAAGCCTAAGCCCTCATGGTATAAATATAGTCAATACTACATATATCCCCAAACATGGGGCATAGCATTAATCAATCTTGACCTTTCTAAGGTTATGTCCAAGACCTCATTGACTATGGTGATATAGTAATTGAGGATGAACTAGATACACACACATCCTTGGGTAAACAAGAGGAGGAATTCTAATATTTCATTCCCAAATACTTAGAAAATTAAGGTTAAGACACTACACCCATCCAAGGTCAAGACATTACACCCATCCTACATGATCTCCTCATAATTAGAAAATCCTCCATCAAATCCGAGTTACTCCCCATGAGCCTAGTCCTCCATCATCTCCCTTTCACACATCATATCAAATACCCCATGTTGAGATGTTAATCATAGATAATTAATCTCTTATTAATATCATTTTAGCTTGTACATTGGAGTCTGCATCAAAGTTAGCATCAAAAGACTTATCTTCATTAGGATCATGTTCAACCCCATAATCTAAATCAAATTCCTCATTAGAAACATTATCCCTCATTACTACTGATAATGCCTATCTTCTTGAGAATGCCTCTAATCCATCACCAAGCATATATTTAGATCCAAATTAAGATGATGAAGTCATAATAGAGTTATTTCAAGCTTTATCTATTAAAGATAATCAGAGTGAATATGATCCTCCTTTGGATTCATATACTACAACTAGTCCTCATGATCCTTTTGTTGATCTTGAGAATATTTTCTCTAATGTAAAAAATGTGTCTCCTAGGAACCCTATGAAGACTATGTTGCCCCATCACTACTCATTGAAATCATCACACCATCTATAAAAAATCAATCCATCATATATCCCTTTATTCCCATCAATGATCACTTAATCACCTCCCTCCATAAGGATGAATAGGAACATGCATCATTGGACCCATCCTTGAGAAATATAATATGTGCCACCAATATGAAGCTCTAAGACCATATTATAGAAAAGATCATAATAATCAAGATTTATTTTACCCCCTCAATATAAATAAAAAATAATTAAATCATCAGGCTAATCCAAAACCATCTCTCCCTAGTAAATCCCACAAACTAGCATTAGGGACCCATCAAAATCAAAATAATCAATAAATATCTCCTGATAAAGCCTAAAATTAGTCACCAGGAGGCAATCCAAATCCACATAATGTCAAAATCATGGTTGATCATCCTCTGAATAATTAGATCAAATATAAATGATATATTCCAAGTGTTTTGGATCTCCTAAAGTATTTTATCAATTGGCACCAATTAAATGAATCATGTCCCACATATACAATAATGTATGTGACTGCTAGTCTTAATCCTCCATCACCCATCACCCCATCCTATCATGATCCTATCATTCATATTAGTCCTAACCCTCCATCACCCATCATAAAATCCTATCCTAATATTATCATCTATCAAAATCAATCTCTAATCGAATCCATACCTATCATCACCTTTTAAGTAGTATTGTCTCTCCTAGGGTCAATGATGATACCTAGTCTAGATATCTAGAGGCATCTCCATCGAGCATCATCAAAGGTCAGATATACCCACATACCTCTAACAACAACAAAAACATGATCCTTTTATCACACATACCTAGAACTGATGTTGATTAGATATCATATCCAATGTAAACATCTTTCATCTCATACCCATACCTAATAAATCGAGATGCCATCCAAAATTGTATACTAATGAAAACCAGTCTTCTAGTGCCTTGGGAAAGTACCATGATGAAAACTAGTTTTTGGCATCATGGTAAAATAAAATGTTTGTCTACATTGCACCTCAACACTTGGCGGCACAATCCATCTTTTGTCAATCCAGCCATAATTATCACCTATCCATGTTTATTTTACCCCTTATTCCATTATTCCTACCCATCATCTTCCATCATATTTCATTCCTTCTTGTCTTGACCTTAACAAGGTGTCTTGAGATGTGTTCTCAAATAATCTTGGCATATCCTCCAATGGACCCCAAGAAACTAAACATATGGTTTCTTCATGATGAGGTCATTGGCACTCCCTAGTACCTTCTTCCTTGGTCCTCATCCCCTTTTATAGAATTACCCTCATCCTTTTGTCATCATCTCCATCATTCCACCCATCTTTATCCTAGTTGCTAGGCTTGGTATTCCCTTTGATAGTAACCCCATTTTTATAGTGTACATACATATCCCAAAAAACCCTAAAAATCATAAAATTTGAAAAAACTAAAAATAAGCCCATTGATGTCTTGTCTTATCCTAAATGCCATAATTGAATCCATATCCATCAATTTCATATATTCCCATCTTTAGATACCACATTTGGTCCTAAAATCAAATCAGAGTGGTCTCCCATCCCATCATATACTCATCATCCTTTTGGCCAAGTATTATTAACATGTATAACCTTGTTAAATAATATAATCTGACACCCATCACTTCTTATCAGTTACCTTTTAATATCTATCACCCATCAACTCACTTATTTACTAGTGTGAAAGGTTATTGATCCTATCACTATCCTTATCATTACCTTTTCATACCTAGCACCCATCAAATCATTTTTTATTAGTTAGAAAGGTATTTGATCCCATTATCTCCTAGTTTCCTTGCTAGATTAAAATCTTACAGGGCCTTGTCTATTGGTAATATTTGGTAATAATTTTTCTCAATCACCTTCCTTGGCCACTTTTATATTCACTTTCAAGACCAAATCTATATTTAAAGACCTTTTCTCATCATCCATCCTTCTATCAAAAACTAGGGGTAACATCTAATCCTAAATCCATATCCATATTCATGTCCAAATATTAATCATCATCATCAGTCTATCCTAAGTCCACACTCACATCATGATCATCCTAATCCAACTGGTCATCTATTCACACATGTTGTCATTAGACAAGACATTGGGACACTGCATGTAAATACTTATGTGTGTTATTTATTTATTATATTTATCTTGATTGTATGTCTTTTATCATATATATATATATATATATATATATATATATATATATATATATATATATTTTGTCTTATGTTTTATTTTTATTGTGTCTTTTTGTCTATTAGGTAATGAATAGGGTTGTTATGAGGACACTAAAAGTTCCCTCAAGGATGCAGAGTTCACTATTTGACTAGGCACTTTGTCACAATGTCCTCTTGGTTATATCTATATCATGGGGCATATTGTCAAGTGATATATCTATCATATTACTTAGACTATGATGTTTTTTATGGCATATGTTATGGCTTGATCATCTACTCCATCATTTATCCTTATTCCCATCACTAATACAATATTTTATCTTTATCTTAGTAATATCCTTTGATCATTCTCCTCATCATCACTTTCTAATCACAAATCATTGTCATCCTCCTTTGTCACTTATTGTTTATACCTAAGTATGACCTAAATCGGCCTAAGGTCTTTTTAGACTATGTAGGCAAAACTTGGCCATGTTTTTATGCCCAATTATAGCTCAACCACTAAATTTATCATCTATATTCTACCCCTAATCCTTTGGTTACTTGATTATATCAATTATTCTCTATCATCACCTAAATTATATTGATCAATTTATCCTTTAGGTACACCTATCATTAATATTATCAAATCAATCTTATCTTGACCAGGATCTCTCTCTTACATGCATCCTTTATTGGGATACATATAAATATTGTGGCCTTTTAATCCTGTTATCATCATGTTATGGTTTATTCCCCCTTGGGTTATGCCAAAAACCATGACACCCATCATCTCTACTCCCTATGTATGTGTATTTTCTTGGGGCATAATAAATTTATAACTCATTACTCAAGTTGACTTTATCTTCTCATCCCCTATCTCATATATAACATCCCATATCCTATCTATCCATCACATCCCACCCCTAATTTCTTCTTTCAAGTGGACATCCATCTCATTCTTCCCTGCATGTCCCCTCAACTGGGGCATCATATCCCCTAAACATCATCTACTAACATTCATCCATGACATGGTTTTTATTTGAAAGACCATTACTCTTTAAACTATGATCCACTTTCAATTCCATTTCAAAAGGAAAAAATTATGCACCTAAGATTGTTTGCCTCATTACCATCAATAATATTCATATTAATCGACACTAATTCTTTTTTAAAATCTTAATCCTAGTCATTTATCTAATATCCCCCTCCTTTATTCTCCTCAATCTATTAACCTTAGTCATCCCATTACATTAATTATTATTAATACATATTATCCTAATCTAATTCCATTTACCTATTATTTGGTGATTTTAAATTCTTATGAGCCCACCTAACCACCTACACTAACCTATCCCTAGGCTATCCTACACCCCTAGTCTTTAATCCTCACCTAATCCCCATCTAAACCCCTTCTAAGCCTAATTAAATCCTAAGAAGTTTTATAGAATCCTCTAAATATAGAATCTTATCCAAACCTCCCTCTCTTCTCTGGAAGCCTCCAAGTCTAGATGATTCCAAGGAATTTAATATTCCTTGGATAATTCCTATCCATTGGATCTCCTCATCCAAATTTGAATTTCAACACTTGATTTTCCCTCCACAATCTATGTAACAAACCTCCATGATAAATTTGAGCTATCTAAGGACCTCATAACATATTAATGCCATAATAAAATGAGAAATATTGTCAATAAGTCATGTCAAACTAGTAATTAATCCAAACATCCATTATCCAAATCCCACATCATTCCAACACTATGCCAAAAATTTGAGTCTACATGCAATAAATTATACGTTTGAGAATACTAGAAGGAGGTATGAAGAAACAAGGAATTTTGTAAGTTTCATATCATTATTATTTATTTATATAATCTTTCCTAATGGGTAGTTTGATTTTTGAGTTTTAAATTAGGTAGCTTAATTCATATAGAGCTCAAAATCCTACTACACCAACTTATTTACTAACAAAGCAAAAACTAACAAGTTATTAAAATAATTAAATTTGGATCATAAATAATTAAAAAACTCAACCCTTACACTTCACTTGAACACTTCACATGACCTACAAGATAATCTTTCAAACTCCATATAGGTGTTATAATAGGACATGTTAAGGAATACTAAGCAAATCACTTAACAAGTTCAACTATCCATACATACACACTAAGTACAATAATATAAGGAGGTAAAAAAAAGTAGTTTTATTGATAAAATAAATAAAAATGAATAGGGATTCTCCAAACTTATGTGTAAGACCCATTACAAAGGCACACTAGGTAGTATATATAGAAGAGAATGAGAAGGACAAAGAAGATGTACATTGGAGAGACTTATGATAAGTATCCCCTCATGAGGAAGTATTTTAAAACAAGAAATCCTAAAAATAGAAAAGTATTTTAACTCTATTTAACATGTTTCATCTTGGTTTGATCATTATATTTTAGGGGTCAACATAGGAGAGACTGCATTTTCCTTGATTGTCTTGGTGACTCATCAATCTTCTTTGAAACTGCCCTCTTCTTTATCTAGAAGTGACAAATGGAATTATTAATCATAAAAGTAACATTAAACTACCCTATAACCTTCTCATTTAAACCCTTAATATAATTTATAGTTATCCATATTTTTGTTTCAGTGGTAATCATGTTTTATTAGGTGTCTTGAAACCCGTCAATCTCAATACACCTCTCTCATAAGGTTTTTTTAATGATATACTAGGATATCATGATAAAGCCTAGTTATATTCACCTAATTGTAATTTTTAATGGAATAATGAGTCTCTAAATATAATTAAATAGTGATCTTATTCTTGTTCCAAGGGATATCAATCTCTCCATAATCCTCTATATGCCTGCGATTAGGCTTCTTAGGCAAGATAGTAATATAGTCACATTTTTTATGCAAATTAGTGACTTGAATAAATAATGTAACATATTTGGAGATATTTAAAGGGGAAAATAAGTAAATATAACATATAACCAAGATTATAAATCCCTTTTTATTTATTTGAGGGCTTATCATCACTTCACACACTCACAAATAGTCCTGTAATTATGCCTTATAAGCCATTTTCGTACACTCTATCCTTGGAAGGTGTTATAAATATAATTAGTAAAAGTATCATGAGATCAATATAGGATATAAATAAATTTCAAGGTCAATATATCCCATTTGAGACATTTAGAGGATCTATTTCTCCCATCATGTTAGTCTAAGGGTTTAAGGAGGGGTTTAGGTAGCCTAGTTTATTAACGATTGTTCATAGCCTATATGATGTCCATGCATGAAATAATAAAAATATTTATTATAAAAAACCCCATTAAAACTAAAAAATAATCTAGGAACACCATGAATCTTCTTAGGTGAGTTCTCATGTACAAAAAGTGCCTCTTAGGTGACTAGGTCTGTAACTATGGACTTGAGAGAGATTTTCATGAGAATGCACTAAATTGTTTGGTTTGAATTCAAATAATTTATTTTTAAGTATCCCAATGCATAAAAAATTAATTAAACTTTCAATTTACTTGAAAATGCTTCAATCTCAAAACTAGGGTTTATGCCTAGTTACATTTAAGTCACCCTAATAGGCTTACTTGAGCACTTTATTTCCTTCCCAATGGGACGAAATTCATGGAAAAATATTATCACACATTTTATACCCTCTTTATATTATTAAAAACTAAAAAAACTTCCATATTTACAAGTTTTCTTAAATTTTCATACACATGCCTACGTATGACCAATTTAGGCTCTTTAGGCCTAATTAGATTTCTTTCCCATTTCATTATCTTAAATCTCATTGTTGAAACTATATGAGAGTATTTTAAACATTTATAATGAATTGAATATTTTATTTCCCTTTGAAAACTTCTAGACATCCCTCCAACACCACATAGTTTATGTTTCCCTCATTCTGCACACATAGCTTGTATGTTCTCAATATATCTAAAATACTACTTTGAAATGAAAAATACTAAGCCACATACTAAATGAATAAATGAGATCACTTGTATGCAGTATAAATTTTTATACCATTTTGGGAATGTGAAACCAATCCTACATTGGTTTCTCATGGATCATGTCTTCTCATCTAGTATTTTCTCCCTTAGGTCTTACAATCTTAATACGTCTTCACTAGGTTTAGAATTACACTTTGAAGTGAATACTATTAAATTTAACACTCAGTGCATGTATAGGACCAACACAACTCATTCCATATCTTCTGTATCTTGACCTCCTCTTATACAACCTTAGGCTTTATGCAAAACTTATTCATCTTTACCATAACCCTGTAGGTCTATGTTTGGATATGTATTAACCGTTATAGCATTTATTTGATCTTATCACAAAATATAAATGTTTTATACATTATATTATGAGTTTTATCATCTCTATGAAAACTCTACAAATATTCCAATCACTAGAAAACCATTCTCTCTTACCTTAGTCTACATCAATCCATAGTTAGACCTATATGTGGTAATTTAATCTTGGAGTATCTCATTCTTCCTCAAAGGAACCGAGTTTTTTTTTCTTAGATGGTCTAATGGTAGGTGAAATAAAATTAAACCTTCTCATTAAGGACCCTCTATATGTTATAACATAGAATAAATATCAAACACCTCCACATTCATGTGTAGACCGACATTCACCCATCCATTCAAGAACGATGAAGTTTTTTTGAGAGAAACAAGGCCAAAACATTCAGGACATGTTTTCCATCACTTATAGTGCTTGATATAAATATTGAATTACTAATATAAACTTTCTTGGATACTATTGGAGTGAATAAAACCTAAATTAATCAAAGACCCTACCTAGAGTTTATTGAAACATGCTTGCAACCCATCCAAATTAAAGTTTTTACTCTTTTTGAGGGTTAGACATGAAAGTAGGTGTTGGAAATGATATGATGGAGCTAATTTAATTATGTATGATCTCATGAAATAATTAATTTCCATACAATAATTTACAAATTCCTTGAATAGATTCAAATCTAACCTTGTGTGGATACAGAGGGCAATTTTGATTGCCTTAACTCTTAGTGATTATTCATAAAGGAAGAACCATCAATATAAAAAATATGGCCATGTATTAAAATTTAATAAAGACCAATATCAACACCCAAGATAATTTCATCCAACTCTTTCTCTCCTCTACACACCAAGTGAAAATCGTTAACCATCTTGGGACCACCAAGGAAGTCTATAGGAGAGACAAGAAGGATTTTAGACTTTTTATAACTTTTAGATCATCCAAATTCTTTTTTTGAATATGAGGGAAATGAAGGCTACCATGTATGTGTCTAGAGATTAACTTCATTTTGAAAACCTTCAACCACCTTTTGAAAAACCTATCTTTTCACATGATAACTATCAACTCTACTTGTAAGCCTGATTGAAATGATGTAACAAGTGGTCATGGAGATCCTTACCACCTTTACACATGTGTAATGATGTTCCATCAACTTCCTTATGCTTATTTCCCACCCTTTATTTCACACATTCTCTCTTAAACATTACACAATGAGTAATAAAACACTTGAAGAGGCTTGTGACATTATAAAAGAGATCCCAACATATTTTGGCACTTGTACATACCAAATAGGTCATGAAATGACTTTTACATGTGTTAAATGACTCAAAAAATCTATTTAAACCTTATAACCAATGAAAAACTTGAAACATGTCATGAAGTGTCTAGAAATGCACAAGACCAAAGTGAACCATTACCTTAATCTTGTCAAAACAACCTTAAAATTTGATAAAATCCATTGAAAAATTTCATTTGGAAGGGAAATATTTCACCTATTCATGTTTTTAATTGGTCTCACATATGGTAGAAAATTTTGTCTAACACATTGGTCACAACCAACACAAGAAGGGTTATCTTTTCATCAGAAAGTTAGCCAAAACTATTTTTACCCTAAAAATAATTATGAAAATTTAAGATCATAATTTTTTGTTAGAAAGAAACCTTAAAAATTACATAAATTTTGGTTGAGAACTCCTTTTCAAGAAACATTTTTTGAAAGTGTGATTTTTTTGAGATCTAAACATTGGTAATATTCACATGCCTTGTAAAATTAAACCTCTGTATATTCATGGGTTTTGAACATTAATAGTATTTAAACACACATAATTCAACACATGTTGGAAGCATAATGACTGAGGGGGGGAGTGAATAAGTCTTCAAAACATTTACTTTAAGTCCACTAAAGTAATCATGAATCATTCAAGTAAACATATAAATATAGTAAACATAATTACTTATTCACATAAGCATGAAACATAAGATCACATCATATTTGTGGGAAACCCTCAAGGGTAAGAAAAACCATAGATATATTAAAATCCATTATATTATTATAAGAGAAAAAACCAAGTTTAGTGAAGCATCAACTTCACATGGAACACCAACCCCAACTAGCCAAGCACCTACTTGCAAGGAGGAAACAAACCCCTAGATGACTCAACACCAAATCAACCACTTTATTTATTTTATGACCTTAATAAAACATTTTTAATCAATGAAATTATGATGACACCTCTTCATGTCTTCACACTCTTATGACTCTCAAACTACCTTCTAGGCCTCTTTAGTTAATTTGTTATCTTCAAGATAGATTAGGTCATATGACCTTGATCTTCATATGTAGACACACTATCAAATATTCATTATAGATCCTATACCCTTATTTTATGGTATAAAATACCTCCTACTCAATAATTTTTTATCTCATTCACATACTCTCTACATACTTCAATAGGCCTAAAAATACATTACATATATACGATTCCTTGTTCATATGCCACTTAGTAGAATACTCAACCTTAACCTCTTTTTTCAGCCATGGAATAGGTCTTAGGAAATCCCATAAAAATGAATCAAATTATATTTGAGTCCTTTTAGGTTTGTCATAACTCAATTAGGCCTCATTTCACATTTAGGTCTCATGGAGACCTATTAGGCCTTCTTAGACACACATTACACTTTACCTTTCTTGGAACACTTTAAAAATCCACAAATAGCATAAAAATATCATAAAAAAATCAATTATACCTCCATTTATGTCTTCTATTCTCAATAATACATATTATAATAAATCACTACTTGAAACCCTTTATTAGTACTTAGTCCTATTAGGCCTGTGTACACCTAAAATTTGCCTTTCAATGATAAGGCTCAAACCTAATTAATCCATTAAATCATGAGAAAAAAAAAATACATATATAGAGTATATATGACCTCAAGGTCATCAACATATGATATAATCACTTCAACTTAGGGCAAGAAAATTTAAACTCATCTCTTCAATATGCTCACTTAGAACTGCTAGGACTATCAAAATCTAGTCATGAAACTACTTCAGATCTAAAAACTAAGAGGAAACTTTAAATATTCATAAATACATTAAAAATATTATATAACACATTAAAAACAAACTCAATCACAAAAACCATAATCTCTAATATCAAACGTTGGTCTTGCAGACCAATATTATGACCTTATCTCACATAGTTTTACATGGACTAGACATGGCATTTTAAATTCAAATTTTCAACCCCTTACACAATAAATTATACCTCCATTTATGTCTTATATTCTCAATAATACATATTATAATAAATCACTACTTGAAACCCTTTATTAGTACTTAGTCCTATTAGGCCTGTGTACACCTAAAATTTGCCTTTCAATGCTAAGGCCCAAACCTAATTAATCCATTAAATCATGATAAAAAAGTACATATATAGAGTAAATATGACCTCAAGGTCATCAACATATGATATAATCACTTCAACTTAGGGCAAGAAAATTTAAACTCATCTCTTCAGTATGCTCACTTAGAACTGCCAGGATTATCAAAATCTAGTCATGAAACTACTTCACATCCAAAACCTAAGAGGAAAATTTAAATATTCATAAATACATTAAAAATATTATATAACATATTAAAAAAAAACTCAATCAAAAAACCATAATCTCTAATATCAAACATTGGTCTTGCAGACCAATATTATGACCTTATCTCACACAGTTTTGCATGGACCAGACATGCCATTTTAAATTCAAATTTCAATCTCTTACACTAGAATAAAAGATTTGAAAAATAATTAAAAGTACTTAAATAAAACACCATGTCAATTATATACTTTAACTAATGGCATACAGCCTCAAACTCATTACTGCAACTTGCTTATTTATAACTACTAGTTTACCTTAAAGCACAATCATGTTGATATTGACCTTCAACACATATATGACCAATTTAAAATAATTTAAATGAATTAATATTATGATATGATGTCTCAAAAAAATATATAAATACAAACATCATATGTTCTAGTGGAAACTATTGGTCTTACAGACTAATTTATTGACCTCACTATGCACAATCCTCATTGAGCCAAATAAGACATTTTGCCTTCATAATTTTCACCATTGTATCTGAATTAAAATATTTATACCAATAATTTATAGGAATTAATAGTCCCAAAAAAATATCCATTCACATGGTTATATCATGATAACACATTCATATTCATCTTCTCACTATTTCCTAGGTTTCTCACTGTTTGCACCATTAGTCCTATTAGTGACTAGCTAACTTGGATGACCAGTTTAGCACATTTGATGAATACAAAATATAAAAAAAAAAATTAATTTAAATTAAAAATTAGTATAAATATTCATCCTCCATCTATTTTCATACTTTGAATTGGTCAACTCTTAATGTTATAACAAATCTATGAGAAATTAGCACTTTCCTATAGGATCTACTCACATACTTGATATCTCAATCACACCTAGAGGTACCTAGGAGAGTTCAATACAACCTAAAATATATTACTTGATCATACCAATCCATTCTAAAAACATTTGATCAACATATTCAACATTGTTTCCTTATTAGGGTTTTAAGAGTGTTTAAACATATTTTCATTCTTAATAATCATTCATAAAGCATAACCCCTCAATACAAAAACAAATGCCTAGAATTTTGAGATATGACCATTACCAATATAAAATTAAATAATTAGGTTCAAATTAATATGTTTAATGAGCTAATGAGAATAATAAAATCCTTTTTGAGTTGAGAATCCTTCATTCTATGCACTCGAGATGCCTAAAAACTACTTTTCATGACTTGTCCCTCAAACTGCATGAGCAAAATTGAAACAATATAAATTACCTATGAAAAATATTACATGAGCTCAAACACCTTGAAATATTATCATGACCCCTCATTAGGCCACACACTCTCTCTCTTTACTCTTTAGACCTTGACCTTCAAACCACTATAGGCCTTAAAATTGACCTTCATGCCTCTTTCCATGTGCTCTCCAAATCACTCACATATTCAAACAGAATTTATCATGATTAAATATTTACATAAAACATTAATTTTCCTTTAAAATTGATCACAATACCTCATTAGGCCAAGTAGGGTCTAGGAGTGGTTTAGGTGCATACTTGGTCTAAAGGTTTTACCCTTGTAGGCTCACCCTGAGACTCTTATGAGTGTTCCAATACCTCACATACATGATAAAACAACCTAATACATACATTCATGCCTATTATATCTTAGATCACCAATCCACCATGTCTTCTCATAAGGTCTCTTCGTGCCATGATTAGGATTAGGTCACTTAAGCACTTGACCTCAAAGGCCTGCTACCTATGCATTTTTCAATAATGAAAACAAAAAATTTCAAAACCAATGAAATATTATCTTTCAAAATAAATAAATCTTTGTGATAACACTAACAACTTTGAGTTGACTTGAACCTTGACATCAACCTTGACATCATCCAATATAAGAGACATTAAGTTGCCTTCAAATTCTCTCTTGTCACATCAAGTATGCAACGCCATATCTCAAAGACCACTCACCATTCATCTTCACCAATTCACCTTGACATCAATGACATCAAACTTGAAATCAATTACAACACTTATCAACAACACATACTTCCTTTCTACACCATAAATAAGAGTTTAGTTTCACTTCATAAAACATTCAAATATCATGAGAGGAAAGTCAAGGTGTTAATACTCTCGAGGATCAAAGTCTTACACTTAATCATGATGGGTACGTAAAAATAATTGACACTTTATGCAAATAAGATAAAATGGTTTAATAAAAATGATGAATATTATGGTATACTATGTTTGTTTATGTCTCCATATCTACTATTTCATATTTAATATATATATATATATATATATATATATATATATATATATATATATCCTAATGAAGTATAGAACACATTAGAATATATATTTTTGAAGTGGGACATAATGATAGGTCATGAGCTGGATACTAAGCTCATCAATTTGATACTAGAAAATTTTGATACTAACTAAGACTTCTTCACAAATTTAAAATCACTCATGTTGTAATTAAAACTATGCAACATTAACAAAAAAATGATCAATTGATTATTTACATCCTTACTAACATGGGTTTAAACTATTATTTCTTTATTTCTACATTTCACTCCACCAAGCATGCCCTTGGATCTATATGGACCATGTCATCCTTGGAGTATTTTTCTACTAACTTGACTTAGGAGTAATACAAGCTTATTCAAATTGGTATACTGAAGCCATCCAAATAACATGCCTTAATTGTGAGTCATGGAAAATAGAATTATTTTTGTATTAAGGAGAAGAAACATAATAAGAAGGACCCAAAGAAAATAAAGGGTCATAAATATGATGCTAAGACTAAAGCATCAAAAGAGTCTTCATCTTAAAATGGGAAACTCAAGAAATAAGACTCACATATACTTATTCTAGTAAGTATTAGCATTATGAAACCATGTTCATGAAGAATCAAATTGACCAACTAACTAAGATGATTGAGAAGCACAATATTAGTGTCACTAATTTAACTAATTGGAGTTCATCTACATAGGAGTCTCTAAGGCCAAAGATAGTATAAATGACAAAGATAAGGGTAAAACACTTTTTATAATTGGGTCCAAACATTTGAAATGGGTAATCTATTCTTGTTATTTACACCACATGGCTTCATAATAGGATATATGGACTTCTTTATATCCTTGTTCTATGCCTTCCATCTTATTTGGTGATGATACTTCGACATAAGTAGGAGATTATCAATTGAAGTAAATAGTGGGACATTCCATGATGTTCTATGTATTCCCTCTTTATCCACCAATATCTTATCTCTTTATTAGATCAATCACATCAGTTTGTGAAAGAGATTTGAGTTCACACCTAATTTAATAGTTATCAGGGAAGTGAAAAGTGATTCCATGGTTGCATTTTGAAAAAACCATCACTAATCATGACTCTATACTTTTTAACATTTTGCATCTGATAAACCCTCTATTGAACTTCTCTCATTTAGATGGGATGAGTAAATTATAGCATAAACGATTCAACCATCTCAACTATCACTACCTGGAGCAACTTATTCATCTGACATAGTTTAAGGGTTATCACATGTTCTTTTTTTTGATGGAGTTTTCCAAGGTTGCATTCTTGGTAGGCATCTTGAGAATAAGTATGGCAAAGGAAAATCTTGGAGAGCTACACATATATTTGAGATAGTTCACAGTGACACTCCTGAATGATTTCCATCTCCTTCATTCAAAAGGACTAAATACATGCTTAATTTAATTGATGACCTTTTGAGGTATATTTGGTTGTAATTTATTAATTATAAATATAAGGCATTTGATAATTTTAAATACTTTATGGTGTTTGTATAAAAATATTTAGTTAATGTCATCAATATTTTTTGCACTAATAATGGTGGTGAGTATGATAGTAACCATTTTGAGTAATTTTACACATAAAAGGGGATTGAAATATAGTGTATAATTGCATTTAGTCTCAATATAATGTTTAATAAATATAAATCTAAGATGGGAGATTATTATCATGTTAGTATGGTCAAAATCAAATAAAAACACACTAATAAGACTAACACCTCTAGCCTAGACACTTAAGAAACAAGAGAACAATAAAAGTAAATATCAATAAAAGATAAAATAACCAATATTTACATTCTTTGAGAGTAAGAGTTGTATGTTGGACATGGATGTATGTTATGGAGCATGTGATCAAATAATATTTGGAAATGGTGTTCCTTGCATCATCTCTCCTTATCACCTTGGCAATGTTGGGCTTGGATTTGGATTTGGCTTGGCTCTCTCTTAACAAATGATAATTATAACACTACAAAGAGGGTCTTTAAAGTTATTTTTTCATCATAAATTACACCAAAATAACTTCCTTGAAGTTATTTTATCATAATAACCTTACACAAAAAAATACTATTAAACAATGGGTGAAGCCTTGCATTTATAGCCTTTCAAACTAACTCTAACCTAAGTACAATTAGGTTACAGTTAATTCTAGTTAAGTTTAGACTAACCATAGCTGAGTTAAGGAAGGGAAAAATAATTAATATTTGGGATATAAATCTCATTTATTAAACATGGCACTTCATTTATAAATTTAAGGTTTTAGGGAAGATATATTTAATTCTTTGACTTTGAGTATAATGAAATCATCATGAGGTCATTTTTATTGAAATTTATTTTGTAAAAAAATTATTTTCACTAATTTCACATGGAAATTTCACTTAATAATTTAATTTACTTAGTTAGTTCATTATAGTTAGCATTTTTTCACTTTAATAATTGTGTAAATACCTTGCTTAACAGGTCTATAGGCCAAACTATCAATTTGCTAGGTCACAAGTTCACTAGAGATGAATCCATGCGAGGTTATTATTAAGTAAATGATAATACCCTAAATAGGGATGCATCAACATGATTCTAAGCACTAATGTCTGATGTGTAGATGAAATTTAGACATTCCATGATTCTTAAGCTTAATTTTCACTGTTTGGTAGAAATCAATTTAAAGTCTAGTTGGAACACAATTATGGCCAAAATAGGGTGTCTATTGTTTTCTCCTATTTAGGAAGTCGTTTCAAGATACAATTACATTGATGTATTATCAAATAATGAAAAATTTGTTAATGCTTTGGCTAATTTCTTAGAATGTGATGGATGAGCCCTAGATGCCCCTCAAGGGAGTGGGAGATAAATAGGGTTGGTGAACATTCCCTTAAAAATAAGGAAATGATGTGACCTATAGGTAATTGGGTGGAAATAATAATTTTCCCCAAGGTGTTATAATTATTAGCATAATGAGATGCCCTAGTAGGTTATATAAAAATAATGATTCGTTGAAAGGCAGTTATAATCATTAATGCTTATGAAAAATGCCTCATTAGGGTAGATGAGTGAATACAATGATTTACTTGAAGGTATTTATAATCATCAGCATAGTAAAAACATGACCTAGTAGGGTGAATGAGTGATAATGATTTTTCCAACGGTGGTTATAATCACTAACATAATGAAAATTCCCTAGTAGGGTGGATAGATCTAAACATAATGGTTTGACCAAAGGTAGTTATAGTCATTAACACAATAGTTCACCCAAATAGGTCAGATGTAAGCATGATATATTATGTCTTTTCCCTGATAGGGAAAATTGAAAAAGGGGGATTATGTACTAAATCTGTACTTACAAAGTAAGAATGAGCTGGTACAAAGGATAAACATGAATTTTTGATACCTGCTAGTATGGAGATGCATGTCATAACTAGCAGGGATTAAAATTAATTTATGATTTAATTAATCTACATTTGAGTATTATTTGGGTAGATTGGGGATTTTATAGGTGTGAACAAGGAGAAGTTTATGTGGCACCAATGGTTATAGCTCCACCAAGTTTATTTTTATTATATCTTAGGATATTTTATATCATAGTTATAGATAATTATAATAACAATGTGTATCCAAAGCATGGGAAGCTTAGTTTAAATTTGAG
This sequence comes from Torreya grandis, assembly GCA_037957365.1. NCBI lineage: Eukaryota > Viridiplantae > Streptophyta > Pinopsida > Cupressales > Taxaceae > Torreya > Torreya grandis. The sequence goes on along the minus strand of JARHVA010006762.1, from coordinate 711,175 downwards.
TGCAAATCACTTAGGCATAAGATATGAAAAATCAAATCCCAAGTGAATATATTGTAATAAACTAAGTGTAGGAACATACACTAATTCAAAACTAAAGTACAAGATATGGGTAATCCTAACTCAAGTGTAAATGAAGTATAAGAATCCTATGACAATCGAGAAATTAAAAGGCAAAGATTCAAATAAAAAAAAATAAAACACCAATAAACAAACATGGCTTCAAAAAAACAAAAAAAATAAACAAGCCAAATCAAACAAAAGTGCAATAAACAAACTATTCTAAATAGACAAAGGTAAAAGACAAACTATGGTTAATAATAATGTTAGTAAAAAAAATACAAATTGTTCATGCATGTGTAATAGAGGCATTACTCTTGGTGACAGGGTAACCCCTATGCTAGATAATAATGATGCAGGTATAACACCACAAGACCAAAAGACTAAAAATGATTCTACTAGGAAATAGGGAATAATGAAACAAAACAAAAAAAAGGGGGGGAGTAGAAGAAAATTAAGGGGGTAGCCGAGTTGACTCCAGATGTACAATGGAAGTGGGCATTGCCTACATAGTTCCATGGAGACAAGATCCAACATGAACTTCAAGATAAACATATTTCTCCCAAGATATGGGATAGAATAAAATGAATGATTTAGAAAAACATGATTTCCATGTAGAGGAATATGGGAATGGAATCATAAAATGGTGAGTGCATATAAAATGAGAGGGATGAATTTCATGATCATGAAAATGTTCACAAAAATAAAAATTTCAAGCACAAAAATATGGTTAAGGATGAAACCACAATAAAAGGCAAGAGATGAGTATCCAAAAATGAATCAAATTGGGAATTCATAGTGTCTACTACATCTAAGGCTGAGAAATGAGAATGAGATAAAAAAAATAGTGAGAGCATAAATAACTCATAAAATGGTGAGAGAGTAAATAAATCAAAAAATCACGAGAGCATTGGAAATGGTTGCTCTTAAAATGAAGAGAGCATAAGATAAACCAAGTGGTCATTAGTGCATCAAAGTTAAACACACAATGCATACTATATAAACTCATAAAATACTAAGAGTATCCATATAAGGCTAATAAGGATAGGGAAAATAAATTATAAGTGATTACTTATGAAATATCTAGGATTCATATAATCTTTAAGGTAACAAAGTGGAAAAAATAAAGGAAGGTGTGTCTGAGATACTTCGAGATAACCCATGTATCTAAGTATTGCCTACATAGTTTGTGTGGACCTTAGGATGGTGTAGTTCTCCCAAGATTTAGGAGAGAAGAAAATTAATGATTTAGAAAAACATGATTTTTGTGTAGATGAATATGGGAATGGTCTTGTAAAATGGTGAATGGATATAAAAATAGAGGGATGATATTTACAATCATTAAAATATCAAAACAAAAAAATGTGCAAGAATGAGATTATGGTTAAGGTTGAAACCACACTAAAAGGTAAGAGACAAGTATCCAAAAATGAATCAAATTAGGAATTCATAGTGTTTACTACATCTAATGCCAAGAAATGAGAATGAGGTCATAAAATAGTAAGAGTGTAGATAACTCACAAAATAATGAGAGCGTAAAAAACTCAAAATAATGAGAGCATTGGAAATGGTTGATCAAAAAATGGTGAGAGCATAAGAAAACCAAGTGGTCATTAGTGTATCAAAGTTGAATGCATAATGCTCACTATATAAAATCATAAAATGATGAGTGCTCAGCTAAGGCTAATAAGGATGGGGAAAATAAAAGATAAGATATTACTTATGAAATATCTAGGAGTCCTATAATCCTTAAGGTAAAAAAGTGGTTGAAAAATGAAGGAAGGTATGGCTAGGCTAACTCAAGATACCCCATGTATCTAAGTGATACCTACATAGGTCGTGTAGACCTCAAGCCAATGTAGTTCTGCTAAAAATAGGAGGTTAAAAACCAAGGTGGTCTAGAAATAAAATAAACAAATAAAAAGGCCCATCCTAGAAAAGTTTGATGAATTTATATATCGCATGGAAATTCTAAGCCAATTTTCATGATTTTGTGATTATTAGGATTTTATAGATCCTTATGAATTTTTAAGGATATTCTATGCATCTAAAATTGATCAATAATTATGAGAGATACATAATGGTCAAACTCACAAAATGGTGAGAGCATGGCTTAAACATGAGTTTATAATGGAGAGAGCATTCAAATGTAAAATTCTCACAAAATGGTGAGTGTGGGAAAAGGGTGACTGAGTTGACCTCAATATGAATTGAGCACTATCTACATAGTCCTACATGACTCCAAGTCACTATATTTACACCATACATCAAAAAATCTGACTAGGTAGTAGCAAGTTCATGAATTAGGAAAATGTTACAATAGAGCAATAATAATTTCAAGGTGATGTGAAAATTCATGGTAAAGGTGCTTCTCCTAATTTGGACATAGGTAGTTATAATTAGGAAACTACAACACGGGTTAATGAGACTAAGTTTATCAATGGTAGTTATAATTATTATCATTGGGAATGAAATAGAACATGATAATAATAAAGAATACAATTTCCAAACCACTATAATAATACTCCAAGATACTACCTCTTTTTGAAATATTTAATCAACTATTGAAACTTCACCTAAATCCCCTCACTAAAGGTACCCAAAGAACCAATGGATAGAAATCAAGGTAAAAAAGGGTGGGTTAAGGGAGCGTAAAACAACTTCAATCAATAGGGGAAGGTATGGATAGAACAATATATGATTTGATACTAGGAAGGTGACATTATAATATGATGTAAATGATCCTCACAAACAATACCTCAGGTCTCTCAAGAGAAATAATGCTTGAGATGTATTATGTTCATAGGCTCATCAACTTCATCTTTGTCTAATGTAGCTAACATGTAAGCTCTAGATCCATAATTAACAACAATACATAAGAGACTATTTAATTAGGCTTGAACTTGCCTTTCTTCATTTTCTCAGCCATGGTGTTCTTCTGGTTTTCTTTGAGGACAAGATCACCAAGATCAAATTATATGTGCTTGATATGCTGATTATACTAACCATATAGCCTATTATGATATGTTTGACAGATATTTATAGCATCCATGTGTTTTTCATCTAGTAACTCTATCTATTGTAAATGAAATACTCTATAATCCTCATTATCAAGGATGTGATTTAATGAGATACATTGAAAAGGCAACTTGACCTTGATGGGAAGAATGACATAAGTTACATAGACTAAGGAATATGGTGTGGCTCCTATTGGAATATAATAATTAGTATGGTAAGCCTAGAGGGTGTGGAATATCTATAGGTGCCAATCACAACTAGCATCATTGATAATCTTCTTTAAAATATTGATAATGGTCTTATTAGATACCTATAATTAGACATTACCTTATGGGTAATATGTAGTTTAAACATGTTGGGTGATGTTAAAATCAACATAGAGTAATTTGACATCTTTGTTCTTAAATGATCTACCATTATCATATATAATGTTAGATGGGATACCATAGCAGCAAATGATATGGTTGAAGATGAAATTGAAAATTTATTTTCCAATCATGTAAGTTATGGGTATAGATTTAACCCACTTATTGATATATTTGGTGATGATAAGGATATGTTTACAACAATTTGATGAGGTAGGGTTAGTAGTCCCAATGAGATCAATTTCCCATATTGAAAACAAGCATGGTGTAAGCATTGGTTTGAGTATTTTGACTAGATCATGAATTAAATTTACATGCCTCTAAAAATTTTTACATATTTTCACATAAACAATTTCATTTAATTCTATCACTAGCCAATATTAATCAATACATAGGATATTTTTGGCAAGGACATCCACACTAGTGTGGGCTCCACAAACATCTTCATGAACTTCCCTTAATGTTAATACAGATTCTACCAAATTAAAACAATGAATCAGAGTTCCATCAAAGCTTCTATGATAAAGGGCTAGGATGAGTAGTGTATAGCAAGAGACTTGGTGTGTGAAAGCTTTTTGTTATTTATGTGAAATTTTAGGTGGAAGGACATGGTCATGAAGGTAGTTATATATGTCTGAATACCATATAAAACTAGGACAAATAATTTAATAGATAATTTTAATAATTAAAGGTTCATGACTAGGTGGTAGAAGATGTTTAACAAGGAACTAATAGTCTTTTTCCTTGTTTGCACTTCAAATCAAAGAACTAATAGTATCCATGGCATATATTAACCTATTATTGTCCTGATGTATGTGTTCAAACTATATGTGGGAAAACTACTTCTTGAGAGTGTCCACCATGGCTTTGTATGGTACTGGCTTATCATCTTTTGTATATAAGTGTTATGTAACCTGATTAATGATTAGTTGAGAATCACCATGAACCAAGAGATGTTTAATATTTCATTTTACTACTTGAAAATCCCCTATAATGAGTGATTCATATTCAACTATGTTATTAATGTAAGGAAAGTTGATATGGAATGATTTGAGAATGAGATCTTCTTGTGGTATAATAAATAGAAGGGTTGCTCTTGATCCATGTGATGTGAATGACCCATCAAAATATATCTTCTATTCTTAATCCTCAAGATATGTTTATATGATGGTCATGATGGGATCGTCAAGGAATGTAAAAGTTAGTGGTTTAATATCTAAAATGGGAGCTTCAACAAGATAATATCCAAGTACTTATCCCTTTATGGATTTCTTATTGACATAATCAATCTCAAAATTGATCAAAAGCATGATCTATTTACCCATACAACCCTATAAAGATGTTTTAGATAGTATATACTTGAGTGGATTTAATTTGGTAATGACTATGGTCTTGTTGTTAAGAATGTAATGATGTAGTTTCTGGGCTAAAAAAACCATAGATAAATAAACTTTTTCTATTGGTATATGGTTATGCTCATAAAATACTAGTGTATAACTTAGACAATACATGGCATGTTCTTTCCCATTTTCATCATGTTGAGCTAAAAGTGCCCCCAAGGCATTATCAGTGGTAAATAGGTATAGTAGAAATGGTCTCCCTAACATTGATGGTAACAAAATAGATTGATTAGCAAGGTACTCCTTCAGGTGCTCAAAGTTTTTCTAACATTTTGTATCCCAAATGAATGTAATACCTTTCTTTATAAATGAGTGAAAATATGGAATTTATCATCAAAATATGAAATGAATCATCTAATAGATTGGATTTTGACCTAGAAACTATAGAGATGCTTTAAGTGGAAGGTGGTGGCATCTCGGTAATATCTTATACCTTGGATAGATCAACTTCAATGCTTTAATGATAGATAATAAATCCTAATTTTTTTCCTAAAGTGACACTGAAGACAAACTTATTTGGATTAATTCAAAAATTGTACTAACAAAGCCTTTAAAATATCCTTTGTAGTATGGTTGGATGATCTACATGGGTCTTAGATTTACCTAATATGTTATTGACATAATCTTTAACAATATCATGCATCATGTAATGAAATATGATGGTCATGGCCATTTGGTATGTTATCCCAACATTTGTGAGGCTGAGCAACATAGCTTAATAGTAAAACTTTCCCTAAGGAGTGGTGAACATTATTTTTTGTTGGTATTCTAGTGTGATCTTGATCTGATTATATCTTGAAAATCCATCCATGAGATAAATCAATTCATACTTAGCTTCGTAGTCAAATATCATGTTTATTTTTGATAAAGGAAAGTTATCCTTAGGGTAGGCTTTATTTGTCTCTAAAATCAATGCAAATTTTAATCCCTTCTAGATTTTTATAGACAAACATAATATTTGAGATCCACTCTAAATAGTTGATTAGTCTGATGCATCTCACTTCCAAGTGTTTTTCCAACTCTTTCTTAACTAACAAGATAATACGAGGATGTATTTTATGCAATAAATGCTTAATGGGTTTAGCATCAGGATGTAAAATAAGGTGGTGTGCAACAAAGGTTGGGTCCAAACATGACATGTTAAAGTAAGCCCATGCAAATATGTCAACAAACTCCATCAAAAATATAAAAAATTCATGTTCATGCTTAGTGAGGGACATGCCTAATTTGATGTACTTTGGGTCATATAAAGTCCCTCTATTGACTTATGTAGTATCTTTTACTAAATGAGTCAAGCCATCTTCTATAATTATTGGTAAGGATGTAAATTGGCTAGTAATGGCAAATTCTTCTAGCCAGACTAGTTCTTTAAGTTCTCCCAAATAAGACAAATCTAAATCTCCTAATGGTATAAATGGCCATGTAAAAAAACTTGTAGGACATTCTTGAATAATTTGATCAAAGGCATGGCGTTCTTATGTACTAAATTTAGACCTAAAAGTAAGTTTTCCATTGGTGGTCTCCTAAATTTCATTCGAATAAGGTTGAACATACCTAGTTTTCACTAAGAGACTCACCTTTCTCTTTACTTTTATCTTGGTCCAAAATCATAATAAAGAGGTTTTCACTTTGGGACGTCAATGTTTTATTCTTCTATTTTTGGCTAAGGGTGTTCACCCACTCTCCAAAATAGGTTGTAGGATCTAGTTTGATAGAGAACCCTTGTTTGTGGTTTCCCAATGGAACATTCTCTCTTAAGACCAAAAATTCATAAAAGGCCTCATCATTCTCAAACTTTTCTAAAGGTAATGTGGATTCTTGTTGGTCTCAATCTATAAGTTGAGGATGATAAAGGTGAAGTGGGGAATCTCAAATTATTGGCATAATGGTACAAATGGTATATGAATAAAATAAGTTAGTACTGGTAAGGTTTTCATATATACTATGATTCAAATTTACTTTTATATCGACATCATCATCAATCATAATTAGCATTGGAATATGAATAAGATTTGTGGGGTCACCCCCCAGGTGGTTTAAATCCAAGACCATGAGTTCCTTTATATTTGGTCATAGCAATGGGCTCAATAGTAACTTATTGATGTGCCCCTAGACCTTTGCCTTTATAATATTAGTTATCCATATTATTGTTAGGGATGGGATATTTTGTACTTCAATATAAATCAACTAATTTGTCATTGTATAACCATGAATCATCATGGCAAGTGGGTCTTGTTATTGGCTGATGGTAGGTGTGAAAATAATAAGTTCGGGGGTATGAAGTTTTCCCTTTCTATTTCATCACCATTATATGTAATTTGGCTTAGCTTTGGGAATTCCATAGGTCTTGGGATTATGTGGGAACTTGGCTATGCAGAATGTGTGATAGGTAAAATACTCTCTTAAACCATTGTTTGAGATGGTAAAATTATTAGACATTTTAATAGGAGGTATATGTGAAGATGAGTCAAGGATATTTGAGTCTATATAATTGGCTTCAAACAAATCAACAAGTATCTATTTGTCTTTGACCCTTTATTCTACTAGGTTTAGACCAAAATGGTAATTGTAACTTTTAAAGTCAGTGTCAAAATGTTTGTAGTGCTCATATGGCTGTAAATCTCCATGGATATTCATCTCCAATCCATAGTGAGGAAACTTGATACATTAGTACAATGATGAAGGGACTACATGAATTTCATGTATCCATGGTCTACCTAAAAGTAGATTGTGTGATAAATCTAGGCCTAACACATGTTAAAGTGTATCATGGGTCAAAGTCCCAATGATCATTGGAAAAATTATGGTTCCTTATAATTACCACTCTTCATTGTCATAGGCCTTAATATTAATAGTTTCCAACTAAAGTTTATTTACTATATATCCCAGATACTTGATTGGCTTCAGAGACATGATATTCAATCACAATCCATTATCTATGAGGACATGTTTAACTTTGTGTCATGTGATGACAACTTCAATGTATAATGAATTATTTTGGTGAGGGCCAAGGGATGACATATCACTTTGGTTGAAGGTCAATTATTATATTGGGGCTAGGTGTCCAACTAAATCTCAAAATTTGTCTAGTGTTATGTCATTTGGTACTTGGGATTGGCCTAAGAGTTCAATAAGGATATTCATGTGGATGGTAAATGTACACAACTAGTCTAAAATGGAGATTTGTATGGGTGTCCTTTCAATTTGTTCCATAATATCATGTATTTTTTTTAACAAAGGTAATTGGATAATTCCTAACTAGCAGAGTGGGTTGGATCAACTCATTCGTAGGGGGTTGTGGGATTGGGATGGTCATTTTAGACTATCGATTTGTGATTGCATAATCTATATTAGATATAAGACCATCACAACTATAAAATGATGGAGATGGGATAAGGAGGGTGATTATTGATTATTGATGTAATTGGATACAGTCATGGGACACTAGATATTTATTGTCATATGGTCTTAAATTGGTAATCCTTGGTTGGTATTGTGTTTGGCTATGGTCATATGTCAAAGAAGGATTAATAGCATTGGTGGGTTAATTAGAGCTATTAGATAATGATCCTAGTCCATTGAAATCTGGTATAGGATTGATGGTAATGGTATATACATGACCTCCTATAATATGACCTACAACCTTATTGTAGTCTTGTGCAACTGCATGGTAAGCATATTGGTTGTTGGGGTAATTTTGGCCTTAGTTGTTTCCATTTTTTGGTTGACATTGTTGTATTTTATATTGATACTATTATTATTTATATTATTATTATGGATATTTGTTGTTATTTATATTGATTGGAATTTTTATGACATGGAAAAATATTTTGGTAGATACCCAAATTTTGATTGGAAGTAGATGATTTTTTATTGAACTTGATCTCTCCATTTTCTGACATATTCTAGATAAGGTGATTCAACTACACATAAGATCATATAGAATGTCTATGAACATGATGGTATTCACATAACTCATGCTCTTTGTACAAATTTGGATAAGGTATACCCTCAAGAAAGTGTTTTGGAATCAGCTAACTAGTCATATTAGCCATTACTAGTTTTCAAAATACTACTTCAATAGGCTTACCAGGGTCACTAAAGATTATAGGAATGGGTATTTTTCTTATAAGATGGGTTTACAAGTGGTTTTTATCATATTTAAGGAGCTATCTTAAAATGAGGCATAAAATATACTTGTTGGATAGGTTATATTTGTGGCATAGGCTAAGTAGATACTGTTTGTGGTATTTTAACATGATGTTACTCAATTAATATATTACCAATAACATTATTGTTGTAGTTATATGGATTTGGTTTTTCATATTTATTATCTAGATTAGGTGTAGATGCTTATGCTTAGAATGGGCTAGGTTTCTAACTTGGGCCTAAGTTTTGGTTTTGGCTTTGATTCTAGTTTGAAGAAGACAACTTGATAGTCCCTTTATTGATAAGGGATTTTTTGATCTGTATGCCTTTCTCAATGATCTCCATGAATGTGTGAGCACACTGAAGATCCAAATGATAAGATATTTTTCTATGCATTTTTTTAGTAAAGACAACTAAAAATTATTTATCTAGTATATTATGGGTGAAGTGACTAGCAAGTGATCTCCATCTCTGCAAGTAACTCACAAAGCTCTCACCAAATTTATTCTTGGTCTGACTCAAATCAACTAAATAAATATCATTATCAAGATTATGAGTTAATTATTATATAATTTTTTTTGACATATCATCAAATTTAGATACTAAGTTTTTTGACAACTTAAGAAGCCAATTCAAAGCTTGTCTAGCTAGACTTTGAGGAAAAAAGAGAAGTAGGTAGATGTCACTATAGGACACTAGATGGAAAGAAAAAAAACTCCTTTATATTCTCCCTAGGGTGTCCTTTACCCTTTTACTTTTCAAATTTTTGTGTCTCATAACTTTGAGGAAATGGTATCTAAATATACTCTATGTAAAATAGGTATGAACACATGTCATCTAATTTTAACTTCTTGATCTACTTTCTTGTTTGAATGGATACAATTACATCTTTCATTTGTTATAGTTATTGGGATAATAAACATAATGGCACATTGTTTTTGGCTAGAATTGGGTAGTCAAAGGTGGATTACATTCAATGGGGTACAATAGAGGTATAAATTATTGTAGAACATTGGTTTAATAGACCAATTGACTAGGAATATGCATGCACACATTAGGATGAGGTTGTTGATATTACAAATATTGTTGGTAAATGTTCTTGTTCAGATTTAGAATATGGCCTTAGGTCTGAGGGAATTTAGGTTGTGATGGAAGTATGTGGCTTTGTGAAAGGTATTATGCTTGGTGAGTTTGAGTAGGGACTTGCTATCAACTAGTCAAACCCAACTAAATAAAGGTACCTATTGTTGAATAAGGCCCTATATTTGAATATGTGTCACATGTTAAGTAAAAGGAAATGGTTACCTAATAGGTACTTTCTAGAAGTTGATGCCTCTTTGTTGAACAAATTTTTATTGTGAACTAGATGTTTGTTGGATGTTTGGAATTTGTCTTTGACCAATAATAATGCATTGTTGATTAGACAAAATCCTCAATTATTGAGGTATATTTCTCTACAACTATTGAGGTATATTCATTGATTCCTATTAAGATGAAACATTTTTTTCCCCATGTTGAGATGGTATAGTGTTCTACCTATGCAGATGTGGTAAATTAGTATGTTCTTGTGGCCATAGAATATTAACCATCACTTGTTGATTTAGGATAACATTCATCACTTGTTAGGGTAAAACATTGGTTGGAACTTGATTACTTATCCCCTATTGTTGTGTGCTTGAAAAAGTAGTTGGTTGAGAAGTGGGAGTAACCTATTTTGGTTGGGAAGAAGTCTTTCCCCTTGCTATTACAAACCACTCATCATAGTGGTAAGAGGCACTTTTTGTTGAAGATTATTTGGTGGTTTATTTACCTCACCATGGCTTGAATTAGAAGACACTTGTATGTTATCCATTATATTTGGCTCATGGTCATGAGTAGAGGAAATAGTCCCGTCCTCAATAAATAAGACATTAAATATGTCACCTAAAAAATTAAATTGGGAAAATGGGTCCAAATCTAGATTAGTATGACCTGTAGAATCAACTAGATCTCTTATTGAATGACTTAGTTTTATAAGTGGAACATTTGATATGGGGATGGCATTGAAATTTCACACTAGTTTAAGATAAGTCTGATATTCTTGTTCCATTTGCACAAATTGGTCCTCCATGGGGTCCTTTACCTTTTCAAATATATTTTTATCTTGGTGTGGCATCAAAATGAGTGCTTCAAGGTAACTAATAGAGGCCTATTTGATAGTTTGGGTATAAAGTACATTTCTAGGCACTCTAACTAGACTAAGTAAGTTTTCATGGGGAAAGTATTCCATAAACTTAGCCCCTACCTTTATTGTTATAACTAAAACCTTATATTTATTTTCAATAAAGTGATAGTCGAACAAGTATAGGTCATAGGTCAATGGCATGTTAACATAGTAAGTTTTTTTTTGAACTTATTCAATTGATGGCACATTATCAAGGTATTGATCCATTTATTCTTGTTCTTAATCTAGATAAGGAGATGTATTTATCAGGTAGTGTGCTAATGAATATTGGCCTTATTATGCATATTGACTAGTGTAAGGATGATATGGAACTATCTCACAAACTACATCATCACCATATGGGTTTTGAATAAAGGCATCATTCATGACTATGTTTTCATAATCTAGATTGTACATGGTTCCAGTATGTGTGGAGTGAGTCATATCCAAATCCACAACTAATATCTCTCAAAGAGGTTTGGAGTTCACAAAACTCTTGAAACATGGTCTAAAATAATTGGTTGATGATTGGTATGTCTATAAACTTGGTCTAATGGAAAACTTGATCTATTGTTATAAAAGGTCTAAACTTGGCCTATGAATAGATCTCTTCCCCAAAATCATCAATGGTAAGCTTGGTATCGAATATCCCCAAGGTCTAATGTCTTACACACAAATGGTCAAATGAAACACAAATTTGAATCTTGTTTTTTGGAAAAGTGTTTTGACAAATATAATATAGGTTTAAAATGAAAAAAATGCTAGGTATTTAGAAACAAGGCACACATCTAGACTTTAAAAACAAACTAGGTCTAAAAACTGAAAGGTAAATGCTAGGTCTTTGGAAACAAGTCATAAAGCTAGACTTAAATACAAACTAGGTCTAAAAACTAAAAGGCAAGTGATAGGTCTTTGGAAACAAGTCATAAATCTAGACTTAAAAACAAACTAGGTCTTGAAACTAAAAGGTAAATGCTAGGTATTTGGAAACAAGGCACAAAGCTAGACCTAAAAACAAACTAGGTCTAAAATCTAAAAGGAAAATTATAGGTATTTGGAAATAAGGCACAAATCTAGACTTAAAAAAATAAACTAGGTTTAAAAATTTAAAGGAAAAATTTAGGTATTTGGAAATAAGTCACAAAGCTAAAATTAAAAATAAACTAGGTCTAAAAACTAAAAGGCAAGTGCCAGGTCTTTGGAAATAAGTCATAAATCTAGAATTAAAAACAAACTAGGTCTTGAAACTAAAAGGTAAATGCTAGGTATTTGGAAATAAGGCACAAATCTAGAATTACAAATAAACTAGGTTTAAAAATTAAAAGGCAAAATTTAGGTCTTTGGAAACAAGTCATAAAGCTAGACTTAAATACAAACTAGGTCTAAAAACTAAAAGGCAAGTGCTAGGTCTTTGGAATAAGTCATAAATGTAGACTTAAAAACAAACTAGGTCTTGAAACTAAAAGGTAAATGCTAGGTATTTGGAAACAAGGCACAAAACTGGACTTAAAAACAAACTAGGTCTGAAATCTAAAAGGCAAATGCTAAGTATTTGGAAATAAGGCACAAATCAAGGCTTAAAAATAAACTAGGTTTAAAAATTAAAAGGCAAAATTTAGGTATTTGGAAACAAGTCACAAAGCTAAACTTAAAAATAAACTAGGTCTAAAAACTAAAAGGCAAATGTTATGTCTTTGAAAACAAGGCACAAAGCTAGACTTAAAAATAAACTAGGTTGAGGTAAAAATTTTCAAGGTAATTAATCTAATCTCTAAGGAAAATAATTTTAAACACTTAGACTCAATCTCAACATATTATTTTAAAAACAAACTTGACCTTGGTATAAGACATTTACTAGGCATGCATTTAAAACTAATGGGAAATTCAATCTCAAGTAAGAAAAAAAAGATAGTGATAAGTAGAACATTCAAGCCCAAGTGATAAGAAAGGATCCAATGTAAACTAACTATGCTTAAGGTTGTACTTGAAAAGAGAGTTTTTACCTTATTTTAAGGAAACAAACAAACTTGAGGCACATAGACAATAGACCACTTCCCAGATCTAGGCAAAAATGAGTCTTTAGAAAAAGCAAGAAATTAGCCCAAGTTGCATAATTCAAAGGGAAGAGGTAAGCACCCAAGCCAAAATTAAGCAAGGCATAGGTATAAACCACTCAATTTTGAAGTTGAAATTCACAAGACAAATTTTGAACTTGATTTAAAATACTTGGATTGCTTAAATAGATAACATTCTAGACCTAAATGGATGTCATAATGACACCAATTATAGACCAAAGGCATACATGGTTTTGAACTTGGTTTAAAACATGGAAATGTTTTGAAATAATACTAAAAATGTAATGATGCTACTTTGATCAAAAGGTATGATAATGGTTTTCATTTTAAAATTCCAAGGTAAATACTTGGGATGAAATAAGTAGTGTAACAACTCATTTAATCAAGTGACACACGCATACACAAATGTTTTGGAAATATCTAAGGCAAAAGTGTGGTATTAAACAAACATAATAACACCTCTTAGACTAAATGGGTGTAAAAACATGAGATTAGTTTATGACTCATATTCACATGACAATATAAATATTTTTAGTCTAAAACACACATGTAAATCAAAGAAAAATAAAAGTAGCACAAATGGCTCATCTTATTCCCTATAACTAACATAGATGCACATAACTTCAGATAATGTTTCTATCAATATATCAATACTTATGATGAATTAAGTCCACTCAATTTTTAAGTAGAACTTCACAAGACAAATTTTGAACTTGATTTAAAATACTTGGATTTCTCAAATAGATAACATTCTAGACCTAAATAGATGTCATAATGACACCAATTATAGACCAAAGGCATGTGGTTTTGAACTTGGTTTGAAACATGGCAATGTTTTGAAATAATACTAACAATGTAATGATGCTAATTTTATCAAAAGGTATGATAATGGTTTTCATTTTAAAATTCCAAGGTAAATACTTGGGATGAAATAAGTAGTGTAACAACTCATTTAATCAAGTGACACACACATACACAAATGTTTTGGAAATATCTAAGGCAAAAGTGTGGTATCAAATAAATATAATAAAACCTCTTAGACTAAATGGGTGTAAAAACATGAGATTAGTTTATGACTCATATTCACATGACAATATAAATATTTTTAGTCTAAAATACACATGTAAATCAAAGAAAAATAAAAGTAGCACAAATGGCTCATCCTATTCCCTATAACTAACATCGATTCACATAACTTCAGATAATGTTTCTATCAATATATCAATACTTGTGACGAATTCAGTCTAATCTAAAAATTAAAGTATAGGTGTAGGTAGAGTTTTTATTCCCCCCTCTATCTCTCAAGCATTGATACATGGCATGAGATTAGAGTGAGGAACACTAGAAATTTGGCATGAAATTATGTGACAAGTGTGGTTTGACTAAAATGTATAAGTTTTGTGCACACTATATGGTTCTAATTATAGATAACATAAGGGTGCAAACACATAAATTGAATCCAAACTACCTAGATTACTATACAAGGGTATATTCATTTGCATAATGACTCCAACCATATACTGCTTACTAGAGTCTAATGTTTGTCTACCGTATCTCACAAGATGCTAAACCACACCCTAAAATAAACACCTACACTTTGAAAAAACATCTGTAATTTGAATATGATCTTCAAAGCCACACCCTAAAAACAAACCATCAACCTCTAAAGGCCACACCATATATATATATATATATATATATATATATATATATATATATATATATATATATATATATATATATATATATATATAATGAAGGAAAAACCCCAAAAAGAGTATAAATAGTGCCATGCTTATCCAAGATAATCATCATCCACTAAAGACACCTTAGTTCCACCTCATCAAGCTCATCAAAAATCCCATCAAAGAAGGAACATGCCAAAGACAGAGTCTCCACCTTTTAAGGCATATTTTCTGACATGTGATCACAACCAGCTCCTTGAAACAAGGAAGGCATTACATTTTCCAATGAACAACCAATATCTCAAAAAATAAGGAAATCAATCCCACTTCCAATAAAAAAGGAAGTCACTTGGAAATAAATAATTATAACAATTAATTCCCTAAAAATAAGGAAATCAATCCCACTTTCAATAAATAAGGGAGTCACATGGAAATTATTAAATAAACATTTAATAATATTCCACTCACATGTGGAGTATATGAGAAATGTAATTAAAATTTTTAAATAATTTAAATCAAATTTAATATAACTATAAATCGGATCTAACTTATGCAATAGCATGCATCATGGAAACATTACTCAAATCATATATATTATGAAAGCATAAAAATGGAGAGAACAAGAATCAAACACATATGACATAGATCTATTGTGGTTCACCCAATGTGGGCTACATCCACTAAGAAATTTCTCAAATAAAAGAATAATATAAAAAATATTACAATGAACTCTCACAGAGATAGAAAAATCTCTTATAGAAAATACTGCACAAAAAGCTACACTTTCACCTGCACCTACACAATGTTGTATCTCACAAGATACTATATCACACCCTGTAATAAACACCTGCAATTTACTATAACACCTACATTTTGACTTTGATCCTTAAATCCACACCCAACAAATAAACCATCAACCACTAAAGGCCACACCACACCTTACATATATAGCAAATGAGGGAAAATCCACAAAAGGAGGAGAAATTTCACTATGCTTATCCAAGATAAGCATCATCCATAAAGGATAACTTAGTTCCACCTCATCAATATTATCCAAAAGTTTACCCAAGAATGAACACACCAAGATTATCTCTTCACCTTTTAAGGCATATTTTCCAACAATCATGTGATCACAACCAACTCCTTTTAACAAAGAAGGCAATACATTTTCCAATGAACAACCAAGTCCCTTAGAATAGGGAAGTCAACATAGAAAATAGACATCTAATAACCAATTCCATAAAACATAGAAACATATAAATTAGATAAAATAATTAATTTGTTAAAAATTAGGAAATCAATTCCACTTCCAATAAATGAGGAAGTCACATGGAAATTATTAAATAAGCATTCAATAATATTCCACTCACATGTGGAGTACATGAGAAATGCATTCCCCATACCCTTGGATCTCTCTAAACCCAAAAAATGTTCCATCATGGTCATGTGATAGCCCTAAAGGGCTCTATACTAAAAAATATCCCACTTGGAGATTATTTCTCTTGAATAGAATCTATCACTAATCCATGACCACTAAGGCCAACCAAATATGAACATAGTTTTGACTTGTATAATGTGACCACTTTGGTCATGATATCCACAAGATTAAAGCCAGTATGAATCTTCTCTAGCTTTACCAAATTCTCCTCCAAAACTTTTATCATGAAGTGATAACGTAACTGAATGTGTTTCATCCTCGAGTGGAAAGTGGAGTTCTTTGCCAAATGAATAACACTCTGACTATCATTGTGTAGTCTACCAACTTCTTGCTCATGACCCAACTCTTGAAACAACTTCTCTAATGAAATAATCTACTTTTTAGCCTTTGTGGTAGCAACATACTTTACCTCTATGGTTAAAAAAGACACAAGCTTATGTATCCTAGAAATCTAACTAACCATTGTATCTCCAATAGTAAATATATATTCTTTATTACTTTTCTTGCTATCAATATCCCCTACCATATCTAAGTCCACATAACCATGTAAAGTGGTATTTGATCTACCATAACATAATGCAAAATCCATGGTTCCTCTCAAATACCAAATAATCCATTTAACTACTTTCCAATGCTAATAACCTAGATCACTCATATACATGCTCACAACTCCCACTGCTTGGGTAATATCCATCCTAGTACAAACCATGGCATACATTAAGCTACCAACTAATGATGAGTAAGGTACCTTGGACATCTTAATATTTATAGCTTCTATCTTAGGACACTGATCCTTTGATAATATAAAGTGACCTATCAAAGAAGTACCAATAGATTTAGCATCCAACATGCTAAACCTTTCCAAGAATTTCATCACATACTCTAATTGGAATAAGATCAACTTCCTCTCCTTCTTGTCATGAGTAATCCTCATACCAAGGATTTGTTTTGTAGCACCCAAATCCTTCATAGAAAAAGAGTCACTAAGCTATTTCTTGAGCATATGAATATGTTGTATGTTATTTATTGAAACTAACATGTCATCTACATATAAACATAATATAATAAGGGAACCATCATCAAAAAAATTTATATACACACAATGGTCAAAATGACACATTTGATATTCTTGTGCCAACATAAAACAATCAAATTTATTATACCATTGATGTGGAGTTTGTTTTAGGCCATACAAGCTCTTATTTAGTCTACACACATATTTCTCTTTCCTTTTGACCTCATATCCCTGTTGCTACTTCACATACAACTCTTCATCCAAATCACCTTGAAGAAAAGTAGTTTTCACATTTAACTTTTCTAAGTGCAAATCCTTTACTACAACTAAACCAAGAATAGTCCTAATAGAAGTCAATTTTACAATAGAAAAGAAAATCTCATCAAAATCAATACATAATTTTTGTGCAAACCCCTCGACCACCATATTGACCTTATACCTTTTTCTCCCTTCATCCTCTTCTTTTATCCCAAAGATGCACTTCTTTGGCAATGCACTCTTGCCCTTGGGTAACCTTACCAAATCCCACGTTTGGTTCTCCATGAGATATCTATGCTCTTCATCCATGGCTTGCTCCCACTTCAACTTGGCATCTACCTGCATTGCTTCCTCATAACACTTTGGTTCTCCATTGTCAGTGATTAATAAATAATTCAAAGAAGGATAAAAATGTTCAAGTGCTCTTCCTACCCTAGAAGACCTTCTTACCATAGGATTTTGGGATCCTTATGTATAAGGTTACTAAACTGAATCATTGGATACTTTTCCATCTATAATGTCATCCAAAATTGTGTAATCTTTTTGTTCTTATTCTTGTTCCTACAACTGATCCTTATACATGACTTTTTCATTAAGTACTAAATCTCTAGACCAAAATATTTTCTTATCATTAATGCTCCATAAATGGAAACCAAAGTCATCCTCACCATAACCAATAAATGTGCATTTCTTTGATTTAGCCTCTAACTTGGTCGTATCCTATTTATTAATGAGAGTAAAAGACTCACATATAAAGACTCTAAGAAAAGAATAATCAACATTCTTACCATACCAAGTTTGTTTAGGAATGCCTCCATCCAAAGGCATAAAAGGTCCTCTATTAATCAGATATACTACCATGATAACTGCTTCTACCCAAAAATGTAATGACAACCTTGCATGTGACCTCATGCTCCTAACACATTCCATGATTGTTTTATTCATCCTTTTAGATACCCCATTCTTCTATGGATCTCTTGAAACTTTCCTTTGCCTACGGATTCCATTATTAGAACAATAATCAAAGAAAGCATCACTACAATACTCACCTCCATTATTTGATATGAGACATTTTAACTTGAGACCTATTTCATTCTCAACGAAGCATTTTCACTTCTTAAAAGTGTCAAATACATCAAATTTATTTTTAATACAATAAACCCAAGATTTATTAGTTGCATCATCAATAAAAGTAACATAATAATTGGATCCACCAATAAAGGATACCTGAGCTAGTCCCCATACATCTGAGTTTACCAACTCTAACTTGTGATATTTATTTATGGGTCCAACCTTTAAGAACTTAACCTGATTTTATTTCCCATACACACAATTCTCATGGAAGTCTAGATATAGATCTTTCAATCTAGTAAACTTATCTTTAATGATCTGCATGTCGTTATGGCTCATATGACCAAGCCTATAGTGCCACATAGTTGCATCTCCATCTGCAACAACTAAATCAATAGATTCAACACAACTAGTCAGATATAAACTACCAACTTTTTTACCTCTTAAAATCATAAGATCACCTTTGGTAACTTACTAAAAAATTATAGTAAACATTACTAAACATCCCTCACTTCCTAATTGACCCACTAAAACCAAATTCTATCTCAACATAGGCATGTGTCTAACATCCTTAAGGATCCATGTGTGTAGACACCCAAATCGTGTTGACTCCCCTGGTCATCCCCCGTCTTATTCTTCTTCGCCTATTTAACCCTTATCGATCACTTTTTCCACTAGCCTTGACCCTGGCAACATATAAAAATGAGCACAGAGCTAAAGCTAGACTCTATCCCCATTGTGCATCTGCCGACGATGGTCGTTACCCGGCCGATGTCGCTGACGTCAGTCACTTATCGGCCGATGTCGGTCACTTATCGGCCGACGTCGGCAATCCTGCCAACGTCGGTCACCTTACTGTTATCCGTTATCAGTTATCATTCAGTTCCCAATTGGTTTCTCGAACGGTTATCGAACTGTCTCTCGAACTGCCCCTTGCATTCATCAGCATCCGCCGATCAATCCCAAAGGCTAATCAACTAATCAATCAATCAATCGACCCCCGAACTCGGACATTCAAAAAACTCTGGCGATCAATCAACTCCAGCATTCGATCAATCTGCATTCGCTTCGATCAACTTACGGCAACGCTTCAACAACTTCAATCATGGCTTTTATCATGTCTTTTGGTAGGTAAGTATTTACTCTGTTTGTTTTATTTCTTTCTAGTTATTATTTGTTTGTTGTTTCTATTTCTATCATCTCAGATCTTCAGACTGTAGACCTGAGCCCTGAGTCCCTTCCTTACATCTCTGCCCACTATCCCAGTTTATAACTCCATCCAGACTCGACCAAAACCCCCAGACCCTGTCCAGACTCGACATTACCTTGATTAGACCTTATTTAGACCCTATCTAGACCCTATCCCGACCCTGTCCAGACCCTGTCCCGACCTTGACCAGACCCTATCCCAACTCTGTTAGACCTTCTGCAATTCGTCCAGACTCTGTCCAGAACTTGCCCCGACCGACGCCGGTCACCACCCCTTCCGACGCCGGTATCTTAACCGACGTCGGCACCTTTTCGACCGACACCGGCAACACAGAGATCGACATTGGTGACTGCACAGAACATTTTACTTCATTATCAGGTATGCATTTTATTTTTTTTGTCCTTTATTTCTGTCATTTTATCTTTCATTATATCTACTTCAGTCTAATATTCTATTTTTTTATCAGTGGGTTGATATCCTTCTAGGAAGTCTTCATACTTCCGGGATCGGGCGTTCGCCTGACAACCCACCATATCTTTGACTAACATTTTTCTGTGTTTCAGTCTCTTTTCTTCTCAGGTGTCATTTCTCCACAGTCAAAGAGGAGAATCTTCCAACATCTGATTTCGGTGCGCACGACTATATCAGGTATCTTCTAACCTTGACCATTTCCTTAGTTTCTCATTTTCTTTATCTTTGAATGTAGAAAGCGATTTTGCATAGAAACATTCTGGCACACCCGGTGGGACCCTAGGGCCTTCCTTGGGTTCTTTCTTTCTTTCATTCATATAGGTGCATTAGGTTCCTTCCTTTTTGCCTCCTCTCGTCTCTTTAATGACACCATAAGCAGGATTAAAAAGAACATTTCTTTCTTTCTTGCACTTCTAGACTAGCTAAAACTCATATTCTTTGACTCTTTCTCCATTCGTCTTCATACGAACAAATATTTCGACTTGGGCATTAAAACACTTTGCATTCATTTTTGTTTGCCTGCATCTTTTAGACCACACATAGTAATTAACGAACGCATATTGAATTAATCTAGATCACTTGATGTTACACGACCAAACCACCTGCACAAAACAAACATTTTAACTTACCAGAGACAAGGCCCGACTGGGATTTCATCCCCCAGCGGATACCTTACCCGTCCCAATGATCTTACTTGGATTTCATCACCAAGGGGAGAGCCAACTCTATTCTCTGGCAGAGTCTAAACTATGGTGGAAGTATATTTTGGCTAAGCGAAACCAGCTAACCACTGGAATCGTGAAGTGAGGGGAGCTTGCTCCTTAGCACCATAACTAACCCAAAACCATTCATAGACTTCTTCTAAGACCCGACTCAAAGCCAATCTTCCTCTACACACATTCTAAGGCATAAGCCACTATAATCCTAAAAAATTTACTTCTAGGGTTTTAGGATCTGCTTGTGTCTTCATCTTTTTAGTTCTTATCTGCTTTTTTGAGCGTGTGAGGATGTTCTCTCTTGCCTTGTATGGTTTTGACAAGCAGTCAAACCAAGGCCCTTTTTTTGACTACTTTAGCCATCAACTGCTTTCGTCTACCCCATCTCTAACCCGTCCTATCATGGAGTTCCACTCAGAGACTGAAAGAACTCCTACAGGACCGACCCTAACCCCGACTCAAATTCCCATCATCCCTGAAGGGGACCAGGATTTCAAAAGATTCTTGGACCTCAATACCGCAGCCCTCCATAACTATCTCACAAGAAACCCAATGCGAGACCTTTCGGGTGACATGGCGATGACATTGACACCATTCGTCATCCAACCCTTTATGACTCAGGCTTTCGCCTCAACTGTTAACTCAACCATGGCCAATACGAAAAGTTTGGCCTCTTCGTCTATTTTTAGACTGACCTCCATCGGGGTTTCGTTACCCCCTCAATCACCTGCAATTCAACCAAGTTCTACATCGTATCAGAACTTGATTGTCTCGACCCCTTACACTCTTGCACCCACAAATGTAGGAGTGCCAACCTATCCTTCTACCAGTCCCGCTATTCAACCACCTTTGGCGGTGCCTAGTCAACTTATACCTTCGACCTTCATGACGTAACCACCCTTAGCCTCTACTTCTGCCCCTGCGACTAGTCATCCATATGTTGCGCCCTTACTGGTACAACCGACTATGTCGTATACCTCCTCTAACCTCTTTCAAGCGCCTTACAACCTAGGGGGCACTCTGTCCACCAATCCGTCAGCAGACGTCATCAAGATGCTGATGGATAAAATGTCCAGTCTCGAAGCTTCTATCTCTGGTTCAAATAATGTCTCTTCATATGACCAGATTTACAACGAGCCCATTCATCCTTCTGTCCCTATCTGACCATACCCCAACCATTGGACGCTTCCTAAATTTACTCGCTTTCAGAGTAAGGAAGACCCACAACAACATCTATGGGCATTCAGACATGCCTGCTATCTTATTGCCCACGACGATGCGTTACTTTTACGCATGTTCCCTATGTCTCTTTCTGGCCCTGCCCTTGACTGGTATAGCTCCCTTGCCAGACATTCTATCTTTTCATTCATTCAACTCGCTCAATTATTCATTGACCATTTCTCAATCAATATCACTAAACAAGTCTCGATCACAGACCTTTACTCCATTAGGCAATTTGACGACAAATCAGTAGTTGATTTTGTCGCCCGTTGGAGAGGCTTGATTAACTAGCTCTCCTTCTCCTTGCCTCAACCCGAGCTCATTGAGCTCTTTTCCCGAGCATGTGTCAGTCACATCTCATCCACCTTGCGGGTTCAAACATTCCACACTTTCGACGAGGCCTTCACCATGGCCCGAAAGCTTGAACTCTGTGCTATTGAAGAAGATAAGGTCAAATTGTGTAACACTAACACAAGAACCAATGACCATTCTTCTTCCAGACCTTCTTCTGCCCACTCTCAATCTAAGGAGTCGACAAACACTGTCATCTTTAGACCATCATCTTCAACAATAACTAACTGACCAGCATCTTCAACATTAGACTACATCAATAAACATTTTCAACATCAATCCATACAGCGTCAATTCACTCTAATTGGAGAGTCATATGCCTCTGTCTTGGATAAACTCATTAAGTAGGGGGTCCTCAATCTCCTTACAATCCAACCACCTCAATTTGACCCCTCTAAAGCCCTCCCTACATGGTATAGAGAGGCCGACTTCTGCCACTTTCATCGCGTCCAAGGCCATGACATTGACAACTACCGAACTTTCAAAAACATCGTCCAAGACATGATCGACAAGGGGGATCTTATTTTAGATAACCCGAACGCCCCACCCAATCAACATATCGACATCTTCAAACACCCTTTTCCAAATCATCCGCCTACTCAAAACAACGTCCAGACTTCGACTAATGATTCTCATGACCATGACATTCACACGATTAACACTATCTTACCTCTTGTCTCTGACCAATCTCTTTCACAGGTAGAAGAGTCTTCTTCTCCTATTCATCTATCACAGGATGAAGAACCCTCTTCTCCTATTAGTCCTCCATCTATTTCTCCTATATTGGAGGATGCCTTGACCACACCTACGCCATTAGCCCTACCTTCATCCAAAGACCTTACCTCGCCCACTCCTCAAGCACACGTAGAAGGCATGATCATCCCTGCCTCTTGCCATCTGGAGGAGCCACACTCTCCTATTTCTTCTCCACCAAGAGAAGAACCAGTCTCTTTACCCATTTCAACTGAGGAAGACCCAGTCACGGTTTCCTCTTGCCCTTTGCCTGAGATTGTTACATCTCACTCACCTTCATCCACATCCAAACCCAAACCCACATCTAACCTTGCCTCACACAATAGTGGCCCTCGACCCAAACTAACGAAAGCCACTAGACCACATTGGAGAATTTCTCCCCCACCTTCATCATTGCCTTCAATCTTGGGCCCGCATCCATCCACTTTAATAGGAGTACTACCTACTCCCATCCTTCACAGAGGCACGTCGCCTCCATTACTCCCTCAACCCATCAGACATATATCTCCCTCAAACCATCGACCAACGCCTCTTATGCCTCTTAAACCAACGTCATCAACCCTCACTACAATAAAATATCCAGACCCGTTAGCAGGTTCTTATACCTTGCTGTTATGGCACTTGTTGCAGTCATCTTGCCTCAACCTTCCGCCTCTCAAACCATATCAATCTCTCGGACCTAAACCACCTTGGTTTGATGACACTCGTATTTGTGCGTATCATCGCACGCCTGGACACGACACAGAACATTATTGTGCCCTCAAGGTCGCCATTCACCAATGTCTGGGGAATGACACCTCTCTTCTTGACCACGTTATCAAGCCTTCAACACTGCCCCTCTCATCAACTCTCAGATCAAGACCCTCTTGGTTCGACAACTCTAAATACTGTCACTATCATCATACTCCGGGACATGACACTGAGCGTTGTTGCACTCTTAAAGCTGTCATTCATCACCAACGGAGAAAGGATTCCCTTCTCATCAAGGATCCTCTTGACCACCTCTTTACCAAATCATCAACACCAACTCATGCCTCTCCAACCTCATCACCTAAATCGGGATCTCCATGCCAGGTTCTGGTTCCTTTATCGCCTTTAACCCCCTTATTCGACATCAACATAGTCCATCTGACCAC
Organism: Torreya grandis; assembly: GCA_037957365.1. Taxonomy (NCBI): domain Eukaryota; kingdom Viridiplantae; phylum Streptophyta; class Pinopsida; order Cupressales; family Taxaceae; genus Torreya; species Torreya grandis. Next base: position 686,583 of record JARHVA010006762.1, on the reverse strand, counting down.
TAAACCTCAACCGACCTTAACCAATCCATCAAACATTCTCCCTAGCCGCTGGGGGAATTCAACCTTCATCCAAACCTCGACCAATTTTTCAACACAGTCTCGACCACATATCAATCACTCTTTCAACTTAGCCTTAACCAGACTAGCAACCAAACATTTAACCCGACCTCAACCAAACATTTGACCCAACCAAAGACCAAATACCAACCAATCAACCCTCGACCAACCATTGACCAACTATCAAATGACCAAATCTCAACCAAACATTAACCAACCTTTTTATCCACACATTCAACCAGTCTCGATCAATCAACGACCATATCAGTCAACTTCACATCCACTCATCAATCAACACGTGACCAATATGGAGTGCAGTAAATGAGGCAAGTTTGCTCCTAATTGGCTCGGACCCTTTATTATCACCCAAAAAGTATGGATCAAGGACTTACCGTCTGTCTTCTCTTGATGGACGCCCAGAACCTGAGCCTCTTAATGCGTTGCATCTGCGACCATTCTACTGCTAGTCGAGTACTCGTCCACTTGACATTTACCTTGAGCTCGTCCCTTGAGCAATCCCCGTTCTCTTCATCCTAATTCCTTTCAACCGTATTCCTCTTAACAATTCTTATAACCCTTTTATGCTGTATGGATGCTTTTGTCCTCATAAAAGGGAACCCTTGACCTTCTATAATCTTGTCCACGACTCATATTTCTGTAAAAACAAATCAAGATGTCACAATATCCATGGTCACTATATCAATATTAAAATCAAAAAGTAGACTGCTCCCTCAAAGGACAGCTGTACTATCATTGCTGTAATTAATAGACTGCTCCTTCGAAGGACAGCTATTCAAAAGCCCTTATATTAACAAATATCTAGACCACTCCCTTGAAGGATGGCTATGACTAATCTGGCAATAAACAACACTATTTTAGAAGCTTCCCGCATTGATCAGCTTCACAACTGACCACCAAGCAAACAACATCTTTTTGTGGACTTCCCGCATTGATCAGTCTGCACCTCAAAAAAAAAAAAAATAAAAAAAATGAATGAGTCATGGACTTGACTTATAGTTGTCTCAGGGTCTCCTATAAAAAGGGGCAAAGTTATCTCTGCTCTTAAAATAGGTTACCCTTTTTCCTCCTCCTATCACCTGCTCAAGGGACTTCAAGCTCACTTTAATGTCGAAGTGATTCGATTACCGCTCTAACATAACTATGGTCAACGACATCACGCATGAATAGGGCTCTTGGTTCTCATAACCCCTATCTATGCTATCTTTTTGGTCCTTGTCAATGAAAGAGCAATATGCTTTTCACTTCTTCTGCACTTTAGTCACATTCACCTTCATCACTTGTCAATCAACTCAACTCTCTTTTCAGACTACTCCCATAGCCTATTCACCCTAGTTTCTATGGACACCAATACACATGGAAACTATCGACCCGCCGCAATTTATGTTCTGCATAAACCAATACTTGCTGAAGCATAAATAGACCTCAATTCATTTTTAGCATATATCCATCATGAATATGGAATATTGCTAGGGATGAAAGAACTCTCGACCAATGTTGCAGAATACATCATTTGGAAACGGCTACCACATCTCTTCTCCTCATCATTTCGTCATAATCAAGACCAATCTATCGACCATTTTGACCACTTGTCTACTACTCGGACCCTTTGTCTGAACTACATTGGCCTGAAGCCCTATGACCAGGGCTATGTAGGCAGCACTCAGATGACATGACTGTCTTCTGGGGTTAGCTCGGCCACATCCTTTCATCCATTCCTCCCCTCACCCACCAACCATTGGAGATCATGCCTCTCTCCTCCAACCTCGACCACTTCCAAGACACTGTTGCCTTGGTTGTTTTTACATGTATGCTACCTCATGACTGGTTAGCAAAATTGTGCGCTGACTTTTTTTAACCCTCACAAGTATAGGATCACAAGCCGGTTGATCCGCACTACTTGTGACTTTTTCATGATTCTAGGAGCACTTCCTGAGCTCGGGATACCTAGAACGCGATGACCCATTTGGAGCTTCAGCTTAGATTGAGTAATCTGATTAGCAGACGACTAAATGTAGGGGCCCGATTACTTCAATTTTGGCACTCCTTGACCCTTGACCTGTGACACTTTTGACCTGACCATCTCGTGCAGTGGTATGCGCGCAATCACGACTTTTGCAGCGTTCACCCTCACCCCTTTTCCATCCACTCTTTATCAAATCAGCACCCGATTCCTGGTTCCCTTCCCTCAACTCCTGCTTTGAGGGGGAATACCTTATCCATAATCGGGGCAATCCACTTCCTATTTTTGTCTTGCAGTTCATTCAAACAACCAACAAGACGAAATCAACCTTATCCCACACCTAGGGCAATCACTCCTATTTTTGTCTTGCAGTTCATCCAGAACAACCAACAAGACAAAAAGGGGCAAATATAGACACTGAAATCATGTCGACTCCCCTGGTCATCCCCTGTCTTATTCTTCTTCACCTATTTAACCCTTGTCGATCACTTTTTCCACTAGCCTTGACCCTGGCAGCATGTAAAAATGAGCACAGAGCTAAAGCTAGACTCTATCCTCATTGTGCATCTGTCGACGACGGTCGTTACCTGGCCGATGTCACTGACGTTAGTCACCTTACCGTTATCCGTTATCAGTTATCATTCGGTTCCCAATCAGTTTCTCAAACAGTTATCGAACCGTCTCTCGAACCGCCCCTTGCCTTCATCAGCATCCGCCGATCAATCCCAAAGGCTAATCAACTAATCAATCAATCAATCGACCCCCGAACTCAGACATTAAAAAAACTCTGGCAATCAATCAACTCCAGCATTCAATCAATCTGCATTCGCTTCAATCAACTTACGGCAACACTTCAACAACTTCAATCATGGCTTTTATCATGTCTTCTAGCAGGTAAGTATTTACTCTGTTTATTTTATTTCTTTCTGGTTATTATTTGTTTGTTGTTTCTATTTCTATCATCTCAAATCTTCAGACCATATATGTGAGCCCTGAGTCCCTTCCTTACATCTCTACCCACTATCCCAGTTTATAACTCTGTCCAGACTCGACCAAAACCCCCAGACCCTGTCCAGACTCGACACTACCTTGATTAGACCTTGTTTAGACCCTGTCCAGACCCTGTCCCGACCCTGTCAAGACCCTGTCCCGACCTTGACCAGACCCTATCCCAACTCTGTTAGACCTTCTGTAATTCATCCAAACTCTGTCCAGAACTTGCCCCGACCGATGCCGGTCACCACCCCTATCGACGCCAGTATCTTAACCGACGTCGGCACCTTTCCAACCGACACCGGCAACACAGAGACCGACATCGGCGACTGCACAGAACATTTTACTTCATTATCAGGTACGCATTTTATTTTTTTTGTCCTTTATTTCTGTCATTTTATCTTTCATTATATCTACTTCAGTCCAATATTCTATTTTTTTATTAGTGGGTTGATATCCTTCTAGGAAGTCTTCGTACTTCCGGGATCAGGCGTTCACCTGACAGCCCACCATATCTTTGACTAACATTTTTCCATGTTTCAGTCTCTTTTCTTCTCAGGTGTCATTCCTCCACAGTCAAAGAGGAGAATCTTCCAACGTCTGATTTCGGTGCGCACGACTATATCAGGTATCTTCTAACCTTGACCATTTCCTTAGTTTCTCATTTTCTTTATCTTTGAATGTAGAAAGCGATTTTGCATAGAAATAATGTGTTCCCATTTTAAATTTTAACCTAAACACAATCTTTCCCTACTATCTCACATGGTTCATCATCAAAAAAATAAACATGTCCTAGATTCTCTTAAAAATAATTAGTAAAATAATGCCTATTTGGGGAGGCATGAAATGAATCCCTTGAATCTAATACCTAAGACTAAAAAAAACTATCCATAGAAAGAATTTAGGAATCTTAACATGATTTAATTGATGCCACATTTACCTCATGTGTTTCCTCTTTGTTGTAATTATTATCCCAAAGTGACCAACAATCCTTCTTTGAGTGTCCACTCTTCCCACAATGCTAACATACCATCTTGGATCTAGATCTAGACTTTGATCTACCCTTTGAATTTCCATGGTTAACTTTTCTCTTGTCCTTTTTCCTCTCTCTAGTATAAATGGATAAAAAATTACCTAAAGATGATTCATCAGTTCTTTTCCTTTTCATATCCTCACTAAGAATCACACCTAAAACATCCTCAAAATTCAAGCTTCCCTTGATAGGGACTACATTACTCACAACCATAACCAAACTATCCTAACTATCAGGCAAATAACATAAAATTAACAAATATATAAATTCATCATCAAACTTAATTTCAAATAAAATGAGCATACTTACAGCCATATTAAAATTATTTAGATGATTAGCTATTGAACCATTCTCAGACATTTTCATGTTAAACAATCTTTTCATAAGAATTTTTTTATTAGAAGTAGAAGGTTTCTCATATAACTTTCCAAGTTTATCCATGAGATCTTTTGTGGTTTTCAACGTGGAAAATAGACATCTAACAACCAACTCCATAAAACATGGAAACATAAAAATTAGATAAAATAATTAATTCCCTAAAAATTAGGAAATCAATCCCACTTTTAGTAAATGAGGAAGTCACATGGAAATTATTAAATAAACATTTATTAATATTCCACTCACATGTGGAGTACATGATAAATGAATTCCCCACACCCTTGGAGCTCTCTAAGCCCTCAAAATGTGCCACCATGATCATGTGATAGCCCTAAAGGGCTCCATAATCAATATATTAAATTTGATGTTTTTAATTCCTAATAACTAGTATCAGAGCCATTGGTTGTGTGTTTTTTGAAAGTGGTAAATCAAAATAAGGCTATTAGCTTGAGTGGGAGCTATGGGAAAAGATATCAGATTTAGGGTTGAGAATTTTTATTGTTAAGCATTTTGGTTTGTTGAAAATGCAGATGGAAGATTACCTATATCAGAAGGAGCTTCATCTTCCCTTGGAGGGGAAAAGAGAATAATCTATAAGTATGATTGATGCGGATTGGTCATTACTTGATAAGAAGGAATTGAGATCCATTTGATTATGCCTTGCATCTTCTGTTGCATTTAATATTTCTGATGAGAAAACTAGAAAAGATCTCATGGATAAACTTGAAAAGTTATATTAGAAACTTTCTACTTCTAATAAAATTTTCTTATGAAAATATTATTTAAAATGAAAATGTCTAAGAATGATTCAATATTTAATCATCTAAATGATTTTAATACGGTTGTAAGTATGCTCACTTTAGTTGGAATTAAGTTTGATGATGAATTTATATCTTTGCTAATTTTATGTTCTTTTCTTGATAATTGGGATAGTTTGGTTATGGCTTTGAGTAGTGCAGTCCCTACCAAGGGAAGATTGAATTTTGAGGATGTTGTAGGTGTGATGCTTATCAAGGAGATGTGAAGGAAAAGCACTGGTAAAACATCTTCAAGTAATGCTTTATCCATTGATACTAGAGGGAGGTAAAAGGACAAGATTAAAGGAAACTATGGAAAGTCAAAAGGTAGATCTAAGTCTAGATCTATATCTAAGATGATATGTTGGAATTGTGGGAAGAGTGGACACTCAAAGAAGGATTGTTAGTCACTTTAGGATAAAAATTACAATAAGGATGAAATGAAGCAAGTAAATGTGACATCAGTTAAATCATGTCAAGATGCCTTAATTATTTCTATGGATAGTTTTTCTAAGTCTTGGGTATTAGATCTAGGAGTTTATTTTAATGCCACCCCACATAAGCATTATTTTATTTATTATGTTCAAGAGAATCTAGGACATGTTTATCTTGGTGATGATAAACTACGTGAGATAGTAGGGAAAGGTTATGTCCATGTTAAGATGAAAAATGGGAGTACATGCATCCCTAAGGATGTTAGACATGTGCCTATGTTGAGATGGAATTTGGTTTCAGTGGGGTAATTGGGTAGTGAGGAATGATTAGTATTGTTTACTATAGATTCTTGGAAAGTTACCAAAGGTTCTCTTATGATTTCAAGAGGTAAGAAATTTGGTGCTTTATATTTGACTAGTAGTGTTGATTCTATTGATTTAGTTATTACAGATGAAGATGCAACTATGTGTCACTACATGATCAGTCATACGAGCCATAAGGGCATGAAGATCTAGATCTAGAAATAGAATTAGGTTAGGTTCCTAAAGGTTGGACCCACAAAGAAATATCACAAGCTAGAGTTGGTACACTCATATGTATGGGGATCAACTCAGGTATCTTCTATTGGTGGATCCAATTATTATGTTAATTTTATTAATGATGCAAATAATAAGGTTTGGATTTATTGTATTAAAAATAAATTTGATGTATTTGACACTTTTAATAAGTGGAAAGCCTTGGTTGATAATGAAATAGTTCTTAAATTGAAATATCTCAGATCAAATAATAGAGGTGAGTATTGTAGTAATATTTTCCTTGATTATTATTCTAATAATGTAATCCATAGGCAAAGGATAGTTTCAAGAACTCAACAATAGATGGGGTATCTAAAATGATGAATATAAAAATAATGAAACATGCTAGGATCATGAGGTTACATACAGGGTTGCCTTTACAAGTTAGAGTTAAGTTCAGGAATATGAGGTCAAAGGGAAGGAGAACTATGTGTGTAGACTAAAGAAGAGCTTGTATGAAAGAGTTGTCTATGGAGAAGCCACAAGGATATGAGGTCAAAGGGAAGGATAAATATGTGTGTATACTAAATAATATCTTATATAGCCTAAAACAAGCTCCATGGCAATGGTATAATAAATTTTATTATTATATGTTGGAACAAGAATATCAAAGGTGTCATTCTGACCATTACATGTACATCAAACATTCTGATGATGGTTCCTTTATTATATTATTCTTGTATGTGGATGACATATTAGTTTTAGGAAAGAACATACATCATACTCATATGCTCAAGAAATAACTTAGTGACTCCTTTATTATGAAATATTTGGGTGCTACAAAGTAAATCCTTGGTATTAGGATTTCTCATGATAGGAAAAAGAGGAATTTGATCTCATCCCAATTAGAGTATGTGAAGAAAGTCTTAGAAAGGTTTAGTATGTTGGATGCTAAATCTATTGGTACTCCTTTGGTAGGCCACTTTAGATTATCAAATAAGTAGTATCCCAATATGGAAGCTGAACAACTAAAGATGTCCAATTACCTTACTCATCAATAGTTGATTGCTTGATGTATGACATGGTTTGTACTAGGCCAGCTATTACCCAAGTAGTGGGAGTTGTGAGTAGGTATATAAGTGATCCAGGTTAAGAGCATTGACAGGTAGTGAAATGGATTCTTTGGTATTTGATAGGAACCATGGATTTTGTATTATGTTATGGTGGATCAGATACCACTTTGCATGGTTATGTGAACCTAGATATGGTAGGGGATATTGATAGTAGGAAGAGTACAATAGGTTATATATTTAATGTTAGAGATACAATGGTTAGTTGGATTTATAGGATATGGAAGGATATGGCTTTGTCAACCATAGAGGCAGAGTATGTTACTACCATAGAGGCTAGTAAGGAGATGATTTAGTTACAAGAGTTATATTGAGATTTAGGGCATGATTAAAAAGTTGGGAGACTACACAATGATATTTAAAGTGTTATTCATTTGGAAAAGAACTCTATTTTCCACTTGAGGATGAACACATTTAGTTATGCTATCACTTCTATTGATGCTTAAAATTGCACTTGATTCTAATCAACAATAATGGGAAGTTTCAAGCTGTGGGATATTGTGGCTTGAAAAAACCTCCAAATTTTAGAGAAGTTGGTCTCTTCTTTTGTATCAAGTGTGGGGAAAAGGGATAGAAAATTAAATAGAAATGCAAATGCAGGAAATGAAACCTAACTATGGTGATGCACTTGAGTGTAATTTTGATCCTAATCTTGAGCATAGTGAGACTATATGTAGGATTCATTTACATTTAGGAGCAAATAAGTGCATGATAAATGTAAAAGATTGAAATAATAGAAATAGAGACTCACAATAGAGACTTATTTTGCTGAGAGATAGAAAATGTCAACAAAGGCATAGGGTTCAATCTTCTTATAAGAATCTTCCAATCAAATAAGAGGCACAGAAACACGTATAGTTATGTAGAACTTCCGACTCAAGAAAATGAGACAAAAGCAAATGACATTCCTAATCACAAATATAGAAAGTCTATAGTATATACTACTTTTGCAAATGACATAGATAATATCAACAAAGGCATGGAGTTCAATATTCTTAATTCTTTTAGCCACATAAAAGGCACAGAAACATGCACATTTACATCAATTTTACAACTCAAGAAAATGAGACAAAAGCAAATGATATTACTTAGTCACAAACTCTAGAAAGTCTAAACTTTTTTTCATCCTCCCCTTCTTTATACAATCCCCCTCTCTTTTTATAGCCTCAAATTTAGAGATAAAATAGTGTTGAATTCGGTGAATTCAATGCCTTAGATGTATTTTGGTCTTATCAGAAAGGGCCATGCTAGGGCGGGGTGGCTGCCCTAACTATGGCATGTCAATTCATGTCTAGTACCTCCTTTCATGCCTAAATTTCCTCATTCCATCACTTGCTTAGCCACACAACTATCCATTCTCCTCCTCTTATAAGGGACAAATAGATGACCCCTTTTAATGTTTGCAGGCCCCAAAAAATCTACCTAGTGAACTACTCCACCTACCAGAAATAACTCCCATTGAGTTCCCCCTAGCTCACTTGCTAAAACAGATACACAAAACACTCTATCCTGGGGAGATGGAAGAGGACACTTAGTCAATTCCTTAAAAATCTTCTTATTACTTAGAAGGCACTAGATAATGACACTTGGCACTTTCTACTTGATTTATCGAAGACACATAGCTCTTTGTACTTTCCCTTTAGCTATGTTGTAGAATTATTCAGGGCACATACTAGGCTCCTATAGATGGTGACACTTGGCAACTTTTGTAGACCTCTTAAATAATACCTGAGACCTACCACAATCTTTATTTAGCAATGAATCTTGAAGATGGTCTCTTAGAAATTGACAGTGGTGGCCTCCACTATTCTTGGTAAGATACGTGGCATCTTTTGATTCTCCTGCTAGGGGTATGTGGCATCTTCTGCTTCTTTCAGGAATGGATTAAAAAGGGGCCCAAAAAGTGACACTTGGTAGCCTCTGCTGATCTTTAGCATTTAAACAAAATGAAATTATGCCTTTTTTCCTTTCAAAAAGGTACTTGACCCCTTTGGTTTTTGGGACACTCCCTTGAATTGCCTGATGAACCAAAAATAGTTCAACATTGCACACCATTTACATGTTAACTAAGGTATTGAACCAAAAATGTTAAACTAAGGCATTAAACCCAGGCACTAAACCAATTGTCTCTCAGATGCTAACATGTGGTGACTTCTACTTTCCTCTAAAAAAGTAGTCCAGGGCCTTTCGCGACTGCCACCTGGTACTTTCTGCTTCTTCCTACTACTTAGCTTGTTGAAAACCTTTGTCAAAAAATAGAATGAAATACAGGTGTTGATATGAGACGCAGATGCCGACATGTGATGCATTCTGTTGAGTTGCTATTGGATATGTGACACATTTTGAGGCCCTCTTGAAAGTTATGGAAAGTGTCTCAGAAGATGCCAGTTGGCCGGTTCTATGTTTCAAAAAGTGACACTTGGCAGCCTCCGCTTGAATTCAACACTTAGGAAAAAATGAAATGAAAGAAATAAAAAGGGGGAAAGAGAACCCGTGCTTAGACTATGACACTTGGTAGATTCTGTTGCACTTTGATAATTGAAAGAAACAAACCCACACTCTGCTCCAAAACTCTGCCACCACAACCAAGGTATGCGGGAACCAAAACTGCAGTGCGCGACTAAAAATTTGAATGCAACGTAGAGTAAAAATTTACTCTATAGTTACTAGCAACACCTAGGTCTTTTGAGCCTGCTCAAAAAGAAAACTCCACCTTTTACTAGATCAAAATTGTGAAATTTATAGCTTCAAAAGAGCTGTCAACATGTGTTTAAAACACTTATTTAAAAAGAAAAGTGGGAAAACAATGAAAAAATGTGAGAAAGGGAAATTATTTAACTATAATACATTAGAGACCCAAGTTAATTTAAATGCTTCAAATATATTACATTTATAAAAATCTCTTCAGGTTCTCCTTCCATCAATTCCAACTCGAATGAATTCTTCTGCTTGCACATGCGAGTTTTATATGGGCCAGTCCATAATGCTTCAAATTTGGTATGCTAACCAAGCTTGGTGGCCCTTGCATCCCATTTTAAAACAATTGAGCCTACTTCAAAATTAGGATTCGAAGTCATTTTATCAATATAGTTTTTAACCATTCCCTGATGCTTAATCAATGAATCATGGGCTATATCCCTCTTTTCTTGAACTTCTAAAAGTTCTGTGAGCCTGACCTGCATGGGGCCACTTTCTTCAATTTCAATTTTTTTGATCAGTTGGAGAGCAGGGATTTCCAAGCTTAGGGGAATCATAGTAGACTTTCCATATACCAATTCATATGGGGACATTTTGATCACCTGCTTAAGCATGATTCTATCAGCCCATAGTGCTAGATTAAGCACTTTATGCCACTCTTTATGATGATCAGCCCCTACTCTTTTGATGAGTCTTATCACATTCTTGTTGGTTGATTCTACCAAACCATTACCTTGAGGGTAATAGTTAGATGAAGTTTTTAAATATATTCCATGTTTCAAGGCAAAGTTGAATACTTTAGACCCTAAGAATTCTTTAGAATTATCTAACATTATGGTGCGAGGAGCCCCAAAGCGAGTAGTGATACTCCCTAGAAAATCTAGGATCACATTCATTGTTGCTTCCTTAAGTGGGACTGCCTCAGTCCATCTGGTGAAATAGTCTGTGGTAGTTAATATCTATTTGTGACCCATACTAGACACTGGATTTATTATTTCAATGAAGTCAAGACCCCATTGAGCAAAAGGTTCATCCACAATTATAGGACTAAGAGGCATGGGTGCATTCCTCCTCATCCCCATATAATATTGGTAGGATTGACATTTTTTAACTAGCTAATAACAATCTACAAATAAAGTAGGCCATAAATATCCTGCCTCACTTATATTTATGGCTGTGGTCTTTGTAGAAAAATTCCCCCCTGATATTCCATGATGCATTTCATGTAGTATTCTCTTAGCTTCAGCCTGTTCTACACATCTTAACAATTTTCCATCAAAATTTCTTCTGAAAAGGACTTGTTCAATTAAAACAAAATGAACTCCCTATATCCTATAATATCTCCTCTTATTTTGAGGGAGTTTCTCAGATAAATCCCATTTTTCATAAAATGAATCTTGCTTGTGACCTAAGATTCTTGATCAACCTCTTGTATTTTTATCACCATCTCTGTCTCTCCTTCTGAATCTGCTTCCTCAAGTAACATATTTTCAAGCTCTTGGGCTATATATTGGCACAGACCCCTACCTCTAACTAGCTTGGTGGGTCTGACCTCTACATCATATTCAAGGATCTTAGTGATCCAATTGGCTCTTTTCTTAGTAATTTCTCCCTCCATGATGTATCCCCTAACACTCGAGTGAGCTACAAGTATCAGGATTTTGTTCCCTGATATCATATGCTTGAATTTCTTGAGGGATTTTATCATGGCATAGGCTCGTCTTTCCACAAAATTGTACCTAGTCTCATAATCCCTGAGAGTTCTTGAGAAAAAGGCTATTGGGTGTTCCCCCTCCAGCCTATCATTCTTTTGAGTCAAGATAGCAACAATACTTGACTTTTCTCCATAGACATACATTATGAAGGGATTGTAAAAATCTAGGTTTTAAAGCACTAGGGCTATTGAGATAGCCTTCTTGACCTCTTCAAAGGCTTGCCTTCCTTCTGTAGTCAATTTGAAGACTAGGTCTTTTGTTTAGCAAGAGTGTCACTGGTCTTACCAAGCCTAAAAAATTAGATATGAATCTACTGACAAAATTGATCTTCCCTAAAAAGGACTAAACTACCTTTTTATTTAATGGAAGAGGTAGGTTCATTATAGCTGTGATTCTCTCAAGATCTATAGAAACTCCTTCTTTAGATACTATATGTCCCAACAATTTGCCCTGAGGTACAACAAAGATGAATTTCTTGGGATTCAATGATATCCCAAAATCCTGACATTTCTTGAAGATAGATTCTAAATGATCAAAATGATCATCAGCATCTTTTGAAAATATAGTGAGGTCATCCAAATAGACCAAGATAATCTTATTTATAAGTTCCCCAAAGGCTATATCCATATCTCTTTGAAAGGTGGCTCCTGCATTTGACAGACCAAAAGGCATCTTAGCATATGCAAATGTTCCCCATTTGGTAGTAAAAGCAATTTTGTACCGATCTTCATCAGCCAACCAAATTTGATTGTATCTAGAGAAACTATCTAGTAAATAAAACCTCTTTGTTCCAACCATAGTTTGTAGAATTTATTCCATGGAGGGCAAGGGATAGTGGTCTTTTAGAGATGCTCTATTTAGATCTCTAAAATATACACACAGTTTTACATCTCCATTATTTTTCCTAACTGGTACTAGATTTGATACCCAGGTTGAGTGCTTGATTGGAAATATTATTTTGGAATCTAAGATTTTTTGCAACTCATATACCATTAGAGGCTCAATCCTTGGATTTACTAGCCTCTGTTTGTATCTGATGACCTTAGACCCTTCAGTTAGTTCTATTGTGTGCTGAATAATATCTCTATTGTATCCATGAAGGTCTTCATAGCTCCAAGCTATGACTCTTTCATATCTCTGGCACAATTTGATTAGTCTTTCCTTCTCTTCTTGAGTTGCAAAATTCCCAACTTTTAGCATTTTCCTGTCACTCACCTCTATTTTAGAATAGTTTGCTTTGTCTACCTGGAACCTTTTCTTTTATATGCTTACATCCTCTGGGTCAAACAAGTTTTCTAAGGTGATCAAGCCCTTGGGAAGCTTATTAGTCCTCAATTGTATGATCTGATCACCATATGCCTCTTCAATTTTGGTTTGCAACTAATCAGCAAACTCATTTGATTTTTGTAAGAAAGAGACTACTTGAGCATCATTTTCAAATACTTGCCAGTTCTCATCATTGTTTGGAATAGTTGGCCTCACTACAACTTTTACTGACTCATTGTTAATAAATAGGCCAGTTGCTGGGTTAAACTATGAGCCAATTTGGGCCATCCTATTAGCTTCAAATTTTTGACTCCTAGGGACTATCTCAATATTGAAAGCTTCAAAATCTTCTATCAAATCCCAAATCTTATGTCTGTAGGATCTCATTCTCACATTTTTGGCTGCTGCCTTTTCTCTAATTTACTTTACTACTAATTTTGAATCTCCTTTTACTTTTATATTATTTATTCCCTTTTCCTTGGCTAACAGGAGCCCATGTACTAAATATTCATACTCAGCATCATTATTAGTGCAAGCAAATTTGAATCAAATAACCCTTAAAATTTTATCACCATTTGGAGCAGTAAGACAAATTCTTACTCTAGCACCATGTTTACTTCTAGCCCCATCAAAATTCAAAGTCCAGATCTCTGAATCTTGAGTAGTAGGTGCCTCTTCCCTTATAACATTTGGGATTTCTTGTTCCTCATAAAAATGATGTATGTGCCTAAACCAGTAGAGTCATAGTTCCCATACAGGTCGTTATGCATCATAGCCAACAACTAGCTAGTTTCTTCTTCTTGATCATACTCAGTCCAGTCACCTAGCTCTTCAACAAAAATCCTTTCTTCCTTACTTAACATAGCATGATCTGCTTCTAATCTTGTTGTTAGTTTGATGGTGATATGGTCTTTGGATAGTGGTTTAGATAGAATTTTCATCTTTGAACTTTATCTGGTTCTCAGGATGAGGTGAGACCAGTCAAGAGACATATATCCTCCTATTTTTGTTGTAAAGTCTCTGGATAAACATAAACTAAAAATAGGAGGTATATTTATGAATACTACATCTTGGTTGAAAATTATGTTGGGACATGTGTATAATTGTAATGGGAGTTGTTTGATTCTCCCTAAGATTTGTACTATTTTGCCATCTAGTTGCATAACTCCTTTTGCAAGGGGTTCATATTTTATTTTCAAAGCATCAGCTATTTGCTTGGGCATCAATGTAGTACTAGCTCCTGAATCTATCAATGCATTATGCAAGAGTTTCCTTCCAACTATCAGAGTTAAATATAAGGGCTCTGGTTTGGATTTACTTACTTGTGTTGCATCATTCACAAAGGCTATTGTCTTCAAAAGAATCTTTGAGATTTTCTCTTCCAACGGGTCCTTCCTTGGTGACAATACCTTTGGCCACTGCTTGGCCTTGCAGATATTCTTGTAGTAATGTCTTTTGTTCAGGAATAGCCAATATATCCCATATTGATACTTGTGATGGAGTCTTCTTCAACTGATCCACTACATTTATCGGTCCCAAAGACTGAGTTTTTTGGACATAAGGATATCTCATTTTTTCTTGAGTTTGGGTAGGAATCCCTTGATCTTGCACCGGTTGAGGCACTTCTTGTCTAAAAATAGTGTTTCTTTGCCCTTGAGATGGAGGATTATTCTTGACTTGACCACTTACAAAATTAGGCTGTTTCACCATTCTCCTCTTTGATCTGGTGTAGTAATCAGATTGCACCACTGGTCTTTGGGAGGTAGATGCTTCGTTCAAGAAAATTCATTCTTCATCGTCAACCCATGAGAACAAAGCATGTTCTGGGGCTATTTCCTCCTCTTGTTGCAAGGACATTCCTTGCATCTGGGCCACTAGGACTGAATTTTGCATATCAAGAGACTGGTAGGCTTGATTGTCACTGGTACTGGCAAGCTGACCATCCATTCTTCTTTGCTCTGCCATCCTTTATTGCACATTACCCTCAGGACAATCTCTAGGTGTATGAGCATTATTACAAGGAAAACACCAGGCACTAGTATCATCCACATAATTATTTTTCCCTAGAACCATCTCCCTATTTGAGTTAGGAGGAATGATATGTGAGGGTGTGAGAACTACAACTAATTGATTCACTGGCTGATGGTTAGTTTATTTTAGAGGACCCTGATATTGGTTTGGTTGGGATGAAAATCTATTTCCTTGATAGCCTTGATAAGGAGGCTTAGGGAAAGTATTTTTCTATCTCTTTATATTGATCAGCTCATTGGAAAATGTCCTTAGGATATTCTTGATATCATCCATCTCAGATGGCTGAGCAGGGACAGGTTCTTTCATGGATGATTGAGGGTAAGTGTACATAGACATAGGTGGGCTTACATCTTTAGGAAATTCTTGAGGTAAGGGCAAGGAAATTTCTAGGAACATAGGCATGGGAGGCCTTGGAGGTAACTTTCTAGCATCTATTAAATGATTCTCAGCTTTGACCACATATGCATAAGCCTCTAGCAAAGTGTGTCCTCCCAGTGACTGAATCATAACAAATATATTTGAATTCAAAGCCTTAAGATAAAACACTATGGCCATACCAGGTGGTGGCCTAGTTGTAGCAGGGATTTTGTCCCAAGTTTTTTGAAATTTGGTATTGAAGTCAGTCATGTCTTCCTGTGGTCCCCTTTGAATGGTGATTAATTGCTGTAACAAAGAAGACTTATCACCCTTCTCTGCAAATCTTTCAAAGAATAGATCTCCAAGCTAGTCCCATGTAGATATGGTATTTGGGGTCAAAGACCGATACCATTCTAAAGCCTTCCCCTTAAAAGAAGATGCTAATAACCTTATGGCCACATTTTGTTGTGTGACAACATGTATAGCATAGACATCTAATACATCTTGAATATGTTTCGTAGGTGTTTTAAAGTCTTGCCCACTGAATTTAGGTAGAGCTTTTAGGGCATTTACTGGGATAGGATCCCAAATGGCTAGTGGTGTTGGGAGGATTAAGGGGCTACCAGTGTTCTAGCTTACATAATTTTTTGGGGGTATAGGGGCTCCCATATTTGGTATTAGTACAAACTGGTTAGCTCTTCTTCTTGGACTTATTACCAAAGGTGGCAAAAGAATACTTAGATTTGTAGCAGACTGTGATCTAGTGACTGGTCCACAGCTCTAACTTCTCGTAGCTCTCTAGTTCATATGGTCTTGAAATAAACTTCAAGACTGGTCCCACCGAGTGTGCCAAAAACTATTGATGCTTAAAATTACACTTGATTCTAATCAACAACAATGGGAAGTTTCAAGCTATGGGATATTGCGGCTTGAAACAACTTCTAGATTTTAGAGAAGCTGGTCTCTTCTTTTGTATCAAGTGTGGGGAAAAGGGATAAAAAATTAAATAGAAACACAAATGCAAGAAATTAAACCTAACTATGGTGATGCACCTGAGTGTAATTTTGATCCTAATCTTGAGCACAGTGAGACTATATGTAGGATCATTTACATTTAAGAGCAAACAAGTGCATGATCAATGTAAAAGATTGAAATAATAGAAACAGAGGCTCACAATAGAGACTTCTTTTGCTAAGATATAGAAAATGTCAACAAAGGCATAGGGTTCAATCTTCTTATAAGAATCTTCCAATCACATAAGAGGCACATAAACACGTACAATTATGTAGAACTTCCGACTCAAGAAAACAAGACAAAAGTAAATGACATTCCTAATCACAACTCTAGAAAGTCTATAGTATAGACTACTTTTGCAAATGACACAGATAATATCAACAAAGGCATAGAGTTCAATCTTCTTAATTCTTTCAACCACATAAAAGGCACATGGAAATTATTAAATAAACATTTAATAATATTCCACTCACATTTGGAGTACATGAGAAATGCATTCCCCATATGCTTGGAGCTCTCTAAGCCCTTAAAATGTGCCACCATGGTCATGTGATAACCCTAAAGGGATCCACACTTAACAATTGTTAGGAATTAAAAAACTTTTAAATTAGATTAAATATAACCATAATTCAGATCTAACTTATGCAATATCATGCATCATGGAAACATTCCTCAAATCACAGATATAATGAAAGCATTAAAATGGAGAGAATAATAATCAATCACATAATACATATTTAATGTGGTTCACCCAATGTGGGCTACATCTAGCAAGAAAGTTCTCAATATAAACTATAATCAAAACACAAGACTACAATAAACTCTCATAGAGATAGAAAAATCTCTTGTAGACAATGTTACCCAAATAAATGTTGCACTTTCACTTATACCTGCATAATACCATATATCACAAGCTTCCATACCAGACACTATAATAAACACCTACACTTTATAACAATGTTTTGTAGGTGTTTATTACAGTGTCTGGTATGGTAGCTTGTGATATATGGTATTATGCAGGTATAGGTGAAAGTGCAACATTTATCTGGGTAACATTGTCTATAAAAGATTTTTCTATCTCTATGAGAGTTTATCATAGTCTTGTGTTTTGATTATAGTTTATATTGAGAACTTTCATGGTGGATGTAGCCCATATTGGGTGAACCACATTAGATATGTATTATGTGATTGATTATTATTCTCTCCAGTTTAATGCTTTCATTATATCTATGATTTGAGGAATGTTTCCATGATGCATGATATTGCATAAGTTAGATCTGATTTATGGTTATATTAAATCTGATTTAAAAGTTTTTTAATTCCTAACAATTGTTAAGTGTGGATCCCTTTAGGGTTATCACATGACCATGGTGGCACATTTTAAGGGCTTAGAGAGCTCCAAGCATATGGGGAATGCATTTCTCATGTACTCCAAATGTGAGTGGAATATTATTAAATGTTTATTTAATAATTTCCATGTCACTTCCTCATTTATTGGAAGTGAGATTAATTTCCTTATTTTTAAGGAATTATTTTTTATATTTATTTATTTCCATATGAATTCTTTTTTTTTAATTGAAAGTGGGATTGATTTCCTTATTTTTTTGGATATTGGTTTTTCATTGGAAAATTTATTGCCTTCCTTTTTATAAGGAGTTGGTTGTGATCACATGATTGTTGTAAAATGTGCCTTAAAAGGTGGAGAGTTAATCTTGGCATGTTCCTTCTTGGGAGATATTTTTGATGAGTTTGATGAGGTGGAATTGATTTTTCCTTAGTGGATGATGCTTATCTTGGATAAGCATAGCATAATTTCTCCTCTTTTTATTGATTTTCCTTCTTTTTCTATATATATAGGGTGTGGCTTTGAGGATCAGAGTCAAAGTGTAGATTTTTTTGAAGTATAGGTATTTATTATAGGGTGTGGTATATTAGCTTGTGAGATATAGTATTGTGCAGGTGTAGGTGAAAGTGCAGCAATTATTTATGTAACATTTTCTATAGGAGATTTTTCTATCTCTATGAGAGTTCATTGTAGTCTTGTGTTTTGATTATAGTTTATATTGAGAAATTTATTGGTGGATGTATCCCACATTGGGTGGACCACATTATATCTATGTTGTATGATTTATTCTTGTTCTCTTCATTTTAATGCTTTCATTATATCTTTGATTTGAGGAATGTTTTCATGATGCATGTTATTGCATAAGTTAGATCTGTTTCATGGTTATATTAAATATAATATAATTTTTTTTAATTCCTAACATCAATGTAATCCAAACTACCTACCTTACTATGCAAGGATCTATTCCATTGCATAATGACTCCAACCATGTACTACTTAGTAGAGTCTAATGTTTGGCTACTGCATGGCCCAAGTACCCATTGAACATGACATTATTGATCAATATGAATCTAAGTAGAGAGATTACCATCATTTTAGTATGACCAAAATCAAACAAAAACACACTAATAAGACTAATACCTAAGCCTAGACACTCAAGGAACAAGAAAACAATACAAGTAATTATTAATATAAAATTAAAAAAACTAATATTTGCCTTCTTTGAGAGCAAAAGTTGTATGTTGGCCATGGATGGATGTGCTTGGTAGTCTAATCAAAGAATCTTTAGCAATGGTGCTCCTTCATCATCTCTCCTTTTCACCTTGGTAATGATGGGCTTGGCTTGTCTCTCTCTCAATAAATGAGCATTATAAAACTACAAAGAGGGTTTTTGAAGGTATGTTTTCATCATAACATTACACCAAAATAACTTCCTTGAAGGTATTTTAACATAATAACCTTCCACAAAAATGTTATTGAACCATGAGTGAAGCCTTGTATTTATAGCCTCTCAAACTAAGTCTAACCCATGTATAGTGAGGTTAGAGTTAACCAAGTTAAGTTTATACTAACCCTAGTTGAGTTAAGGAGGGGGAAAACAATTAATATTTGGGAAAGAGATTCCATTTATTAGGCATGGCTCTCAATTTATGAATTTAAGGCTTTAGGGAAGATATTTTTAATTCCTTGACTTTGAGGATGATCACATAATCATGACTTATTTTTTATTAAAATTTTATTTTAGCAAAAATCATTCTCACTAATTTCACATGAAAATTTTAGTTAAGCATTTAATTTTATTTTCTTAGTTAATTCATTATGCTTAGCATTTTTGCACTTTAGGAATTATTTGAGTGCCCCACTTAATGGGTCTAAAGGCCAAACTATTAATTTTATAGGTCATAAGTTGACTAGAGATGAATATATGATAGGTTACTATTACATACAGGATAATAACCCAAATGAGGATGCATCAACATGCTTGTAAGCACTAATGTCTAATGTGTAGATGAAATTGGGATATTCAATGATTCTTAGGCTTAATTTGCATTATTTGGTAGAAATCAATCTAAAGTCTAGTTGGAACATAGTTTTTGGCCAAAATAGGGTGTCTATATAATGGTGTAACAGAGTGAAATAATAGGTCCTTGAAGGAAATGTCGAACTATATGCTACACTCTAAGTCTCTTGTGCCTTAGTATTGAGGTGAAGTCATCAACTATGCTTGTTATATCTAGAACTAATTTCCTCATAAAGAATTGAAGGGAGTCACTCCTTTGGAAGCTTAGACTGTTCAAAAACACATAGTGAATAAAATAAATGTTTATATCTCCTATTATATCCTGAATTCTGAAGAAGAAACATGAGTCAATGGAAATTTAGAGTTAGAATTGCATATTCATTTGATATCTTGAGGGTGTTAATACATGTTTATCCATATCACCATTCATGATGTGTTAATTAAGATAAGTATTTGTTTTCAAGAACATCATTTAGAATCCACACTTGACACCTCTCACCATTCCTTAGATGCACTAGGATTTGATGACATCTATGATATTCACATTTACCTGACTATCTTTCTAATGATCCAAATTCTTATTCTAGTTCTTTTGATAAGAGTAGTGATGAGGACTCACATCTTCTTTCTCACAAAATATATTTAGAGGATGAATAATATCCTCTTTACTGTTAAAGGAATTTCCCTCTTTGGTCTAGATAGATATTACAAAGTGATGTATAATGGGTTAGAGATCTATAAGACAATAGGAAAACTTATTCAAAATTTCATAATGTCCCATATGATTTTATTGCATCTATTTCTAATGTAGAGTCATTTTACGAGGCATTAGGCATCTCTAAGTGGGATACTATTATGGAATATGATTATGGTTCCTTGATTACAAAAAAAACATGGAATTTAATCCCTCTTCATAAGGGAAGAAAAATTGTTTCAATTTAGATGGATATATCAAAAAAAAAATTAGTAGATTAGTTTCTAGATAATTTTAAATCATGCTTGGTAGTAAAGGATTTTTTTTAGGTACTTGACATTGACTATACCAAGACATTAACTCTAGTTTCTAAAAATGAATTCAATATGACCTACTCTCACCATTATCACAACACATTGCTAGGATGTTCATTCGATGGATGTGAAGAGTGTCTTACTTCACAGTGGCATCAAAGAGGAAATACACATGGATTAACCACAAGGATTTTTGGAATATTCCTCCTTAGATTTCAAGATTTATAAATCTACATATGGAATCAAATAATATCTTTGAGATTGGTATGCCAAGATATACTCATTTATTCTTTCAATTAGGTTCACCATATGCCAATTTGATCTGAATGTCTACATCTTGTAAAAGGGTGATTCACTATTTATTCTAGTTCTCTATGTGGATGACCTATTGATCACAGAGAGTTATTCATCTACCATCACAATAGTGAAAACTAATTTCTTTGATAGATTCTCAATGAATGACTTGGGCTTATTACATTACTTCCTTAGGATTGTAATTTATGAATCTAAATATGGGATCATAATTACATAAACTAATTATGATCTTGATTTGCTTACATGGTTTAACATTATTGACTATAAGCCAGGTCTAACTCCATTTATATCTAGTGTGAAGTTTGAGAGTAATTATCCATATCCTTTGGTTGATGCTACTTTGTATCAATTTTTTTTGGTATAATCATATACCTTACACTTACCATAACTAACACTTCATATGTAGTGGGCATAGTCTCTAGATTTATATATGAACCACATGAGTTGCATTAGGAAGCAATTAAATAGATTTTACACTACATTTAAGGTACATAGTTTTGGGATTCAGTATAAATAAGGGATCAATGTTGACTCAATTGGTTATATGAATTCATATTGGGTTGGAGATATTCAAAATTGTAAGTCTACTTTAGGCTACAATGTTTTCCTTGGTTTAGGTCCAATTGGTTGGTCAAGAAAGAATTAGAATGTTATATATTTATCTTCTATAGAGATAGAATATGGATGAGCTATTAATGTTACCACTAATTATATTTATATATAAGAGATTATCACTAAGTTTTGTATCTAGTTTGGATGACCAACAATCATCTCCTAGGAAAACCAAACCACAATCCAAATCTATAGGAATACAAATAAATCATATCAAGATTCACATGTATTTCATTCAAGATATCATCCATGAACAAGTCATTGATATCTTATACATCTAAATAATGGAAAAAATTGATGATGTATTCACTAAACCATTCATTGAGATCAAGTCTCTTAATTTACAAGCTCTTCTTCAGGTTCAAGCAATTTTGACATCCTCCTCTATGGGGTCATTTCTATGTAAATGGGTGCCTCATCATGTCTTTATTTTGGGACCCAATTTTACTAGCCACCTAATCTATATTTAAGGGGAGTGTTAGTGTAGGATTTTATTCCAATTTATGGGGTTTCCCTTCACATGTTTAGTTATCTTACTTATGTGTCACTTAGGTGTTTAATAAAGGTCATTGTGAAAGATAATCCCACATTCATGAGGATGTGAGAACATGTTTATATTTCACCTATATAATGTACCTTCCTAATGATTTTATAGAAAATGTTACTAATATAATTTATTTATTTTGAAGACAAGCTTATTCCATTTGAGTTGTTTATTTTTGATTTCACTAGTCCATATAGGTTAAGTTGCATGTATTCAATCATATTTAGACTGATCCTCGATTGTGACCAACTCTGACATTATGTTAGGTTTGAAGGGCCTAACCAATGATATATATAATATGTTAGTATATAAATATATGGATTATTTCATATACAATTTAATTAATATGGACATGATTTCTCTATTTGACTACAATGTTAAGATATATTTGAAAGTGTTTTAAAAAGAATTCTTTGACATTTTAAATCAGTTTAAAGAATATTGACAACATAAAAATGGCAAGTGGTTGATTTGGAATAGGAAGTAAAGATTTAATTTAAGTGTATATTATAATGAAACCATTTTCAAAGGGATTAAAGTGGTTAAAATAGTTTATTTTTAATTTAACATATAAAATAACATTAAATATTTATATTAAAAATTATACACTTTAATCATAATGTAAATGTAAGTGGAATATTATCCTAAAAAATGAACCATGTTGGTAAATTTATATAAATGATTAACTTGTGCACTATGATATTTTGTGTTCCTTGAAACAAGTTCCAAATGGAATTTCAGAGAGTGCTTGTAGGAAACATAGAACTTTGATAAAGTAATGTGTAAACATAAGGACAATATAATGATCTCTTAAAGGTATTGATTAAATATGACTTATATCTTTAAAATATAATGAGGGAACAACCAATTTTAATTTTATTTTTGATATAAAAACCCTTCAATAATATCCATATAATGAATTATTTATCTTTTTTATTCTAATTTGATTTCAATATACATTTCATTAAAATGAGTTATTTATGTTTATGCTTATGCATAAAAGATATCTTCCTAGTATTATATGACCCCCTATGTTAGTAAGGATACCAAACATGTTATGCTCTTCCTTTTATATATGAATGGTGTGATTAAATAAGTTATATCATGTAAAATAATAAAATAAAATATGCCTTGTGAGGTCAATAACTTATCTAAAGAAGGTTCATATATTTGAAAATTCAAACTTTTGAAGTTTAGTTTTTTTGAGGTTGTGGTAGAAAATGTCAATTTTTATCCTTTTTATGGAATAAGAAAACTATTTTTTCATTTAAAAAAGATTAAAATGTTTATATCATGGATTTTGGTCACCTGTCAAACAAGACCCCACCCAATGTTCTTCATCCATGATGAAACGAAAAAAATTACAAAGCCTTTATAAAATTTATATATCCACAATTCCCACAAATAGTTTGACAAATTAATTTTTTTATCTTTAATAATTAACCAAAAATTAAAAACAAAGTGTTGGTTTTCATGAAAAAATATCATAGTTAAAATTTTGGGTGTCTTTCAAACCCACATCACATTCCTAATAAGATGCATATGGGAATCATTTGGGTAGTGGGTAATGGGTGATGGGTAGAATGATGGTGGGAATATTGTTTAAGAAATATGATGTATAAAAGTGTACATTTCAAATGCTTTGATTATAATCAGAGTGTCAAGGTCAAAACATAGTGCAGTCGCCAGGTAAAAAGAGGGAAATGATTAGGTGGAGAATGAAGTAAATAAGTAGATAGAGGGGAAAGGGGAGTGGGATGAGAAAGATGGGGCTAGGTTATTAAAGAGGTGCCTTGGATTTTAAATATTTTTCTTGTTGTTGGATTTCACATGATTTTTT
>JARHVA010006762.1:622500-657500 GCA_037957365.1 Torreya grandis | reverse complement strand
CAAAGAAGGCTAACTAGATACAATGTCTACATAAGGATACCACACAATTTGTCTTCAAGTGATACTCTACAATCTTTGGGCATCAGGTACAACACATAGTACATGGTCTTCTCTCCATATAATAACATGGTGTAAATTACAATCTATCATATGAGCCAACCCCACAAGATGATACGTAGGAAACCTCTCATAAATCTATCTACACAACAAAATAATGGGGCCCATAGTCATCTAACTTTGAGAAATAATGTTATACAAATAATGTATCAATTACACTAAGATAACTGACCTGAGGTCATACATAGTAACTTACCCTACTCTGAGATCGAATGATATAAGGAAACCACATATAGTAGCACCTTCCCATCTAACTTGTGATAGCTTGAACAAGTTCTCATAAGGCCAATAATAGACTTATAAATATTCAAAATAGATGATACATAAACATCAAACAAATATACTCTTAAACCCTAAAAATATATCTTTGATCTAATCACCCATAGGCTAAGGATCATCTCTAAGGAGATGACTCAAGGGTATCATAAATAATATGAATTTCTATAATAAGAATTCATATAGTATCATTGACATCCTCCACAGTGATACCCACCTCAATGGTATCCCCATCGAGCACACATAAACTTGAAAGTGTTGGTTAACCATTCTTCTGTCCTTTAAAACATGGAAACTAAATTAACACTCAAAAGGAATATGATGCTTATACATGATACCTATGACTCCCAACATCATCAAATGTGCATGATTATCATCTGTTCATCTATCCAATAAATATGGTAGCCAAACTACATGTATCAAGCACTAGAGCCTCAAACATATCTATAAACCATCAAACAACAAAACATGTATCAACCCTAGATATCATTAATCATCAAATTACATTTTTAAAAAAAATGTACATGCATTTACATAAAAAAATGACTACTTAAATAACCTATTCTATTATTTTATTAATATTCTTAACTACATCAACCGCATCTATGTGGTCTAGGAATAATTTTTATACTAAATCGGCCATGTATCTAACTATGTCATCCACGATTAAATTTAGAAAAAAACATCCACTTTATACGATGTCAGCCACCTAGCATAACTACACTATAATGGTCACTTCATACAAAATTACTCATTTATTAAAACTACAATCGCTGCTTGCATACATTATTAAATAGGTCAAGATGTATGATTTCATCCAACTAGATAACATCATACTAGACCAACCCCTATATACATAGTTAGCCATCTACTAACCCACTATGTCACCCTCATACTATGTAATCGACCATTATCACTAACCTACTAATTTACACCTATGTTGGTCTCGTCAAACCCAATCAATAATTGTGGTGATTTTTTAAGAATTTATCATTAATGTCTTAGACATTAAGGACCCTCTTTTAAACTTACCCATTTCCCGTCTAAATTCATAGTCTACCCTAAGCATATTAGGTCAAATTTTGCTACATGGATTTGCCACAATACCTACTTTCAAAAATTTATCTTATTTTTCAAATAATACTGAGAAAAATTCAAAATTAAGTGCATTCCATACCTAGATCATTGTAGCATCAACTACTATACATGCTCCACCTTAGGGTCCTCACCTTCATGTCATGGTCTCTCTTGTTACTTCTTTAGGTCACATATAGCTCCGGGTTCTCAAAATAGTAAATTTACAAATGAATAGTTAAAATCCTATTTATTTATTTTGTTTTGTTTTAATTACTAGTTATTTACAAAAAAAAAAATCATGTAGCTCATAATTACGTTTCTATAACCTCTTTTTATAAACCATCAAACATTCTAGTATCCTAACAAAGTAAATAATTTTTATATGCTTAACCCATATCTTTGCTATTTTTTGAATTCTCATTTTATTTTTTAGGTCTGGCTAATGTCTTGTACAGTGGATGATGCTTCCATCTACATCACTACAACTTTTATTCTAAAACAAAAAGGTAGATGAAGGTATGCATTTTTCAATTATTTACTTTCATGAAAACTTATACTTTCTAATGCAATTTAATTAGCTTAACATTGTGTGTTGGTATGTTCTTTCTCAAAGCACCATCCTTTCATAAAATGTCAGAGAAGGTCAATGAACATGTGTTTCAAGTGAGGTAAAATAACCTATTTACATTCCTTCACTTCAAAAAACCTCGCTTTACTAAAAAAAAAAATTAAATCCCTTTCCGCATTATTTTTAGACACATATATTTCATACAAGCACAATTTCACAACATGTTTTTATAGCCTCTTTGCATGCATACATCTCTTGACTGAGAATTAGATATCGAGAGACATAGACTCTTGTGGACCTCTTCGATTCCATCTTATTATACTTTCTTTACATTCTCTTTGGGCCTATATGTTATTTTATTAATCTTAATCTAATGTATGCTTGGGATCTATGCCTATTGTTTCAAGTTATCTACATGTTCTTAACCCCTTGACACCTACAACTATTTTGGACACTATCATCAATATTAATGTCCAATTGTAACATGAGTATTCAGGTTTATCTTTTCTTCATTTTCTATATCTTTCACTTTGTGACTATGTTTAACCTTCTTTGCCCATGCTATTGTCATTTTTTCATGTGTCACTAGATCTTAATTCAAAATCAAGAGGTCCCTATATATACAAAGGCTATAGACTAATTACATTACCTGTAAATTTTATTTGACAATTAACTCATTAGAAAATATTTTATATTTCAAGCTATTAAATTGCATTACAGTATTGAATTGAATTGTATATTTCTATGATGTGATCTTTACAAAACCACAACAACCTATCACAAATCACTATTATCGAAAAGATATTATTAAGGCACGATATGTTTAGTTCATGGTATGTATTTTTAATTTTTACTCTTTCATTTAGTACATTACTAATTGCACAAAGTAGTATGATGACTGTTGTACTCCTTTCTTAGTTTGCCTCTACATTGAATTGAGTAGAGTTCTCTTTGCATGCTTTATTTTATTTATTATTAATTAACCTTCTTTGTGCCAAAAGCTTTAGTGACTACTAGAATCTTGGATTTATTTTATGTATTTTAGGCCTAGCTATGGTTATTACATGATATCATTTTCTCAGAGGATTTGTAACCTTCTCCTTTGGTATTGTGTGGTATGACATCCCATAGTTAGTTTTAGTGGATCCGAATTGGTAATGTCCTAATATAAATAGTTGTGTGATGATTTATTTTGTTAAGATTGCCTTATAAGATCTTGGAATCCACTAAGTAGAACAAGTTTTAGATCCATCGTAATTATTTGCATACATAAACAACTAGTAGACTTCTATGTCATAACCTAAAAACACACTAATGAGTTTTCTCTCAAATAACTGAAAAGACACTACCTTGCTTTGATACCACTTAGCAGAAGAACAAACTAACAATAAACAAACTCAAATCTGCTATTAATTCCCATGTTTTACAGAAGTTTATACAATTCATGGACACACATACGCATACTATCAAGTCCATGACATCATAACAAAAAAGATTCAATTTCATTCATTAATACAGTGGATTACAAATCAGTTACATGCCACAAATTGGTTTATTCAATACATAAAATCATGGAAGAATAATTGTACTACACCTATAGGACATTATCGGACCTCTCTATTCTCTAGTAGTAGCCTACACAGTCCCCTCTGTACTATGAAGGATGAAAATATATTCTGTTTTTATCCCTATTTTTGAAGCTGCCTGACCCAAATCCCAGCGAATCAATTGGATTATAAGGATAGGAATAATAATACTTTGATCATCCCTATGCGCATTCACCTTGAATAGACATTACATGCTCAATCCAGGTGGTTCATATCCCCAAATGGTTCAAATAGAAGTACAAGGCTCGCCTTTACATGCACAACTGTTTCAATCACTTTTTTAGAAGCAAAAGACAACATAATAAAATACACTTTATGATCAGAGAGATATGTTTGGCTTTGCAAGTGCTAAAAATTTCAATGATGCCACGATCCTGACGGGTTTCTGAGAACGTACTTGTAAACGTTTATTTTATTGTCATGTTTTTCAAGGGCGTCATATATTGTCTTAGACATTGTCGATTATGAACATGGCGCCACGTTGTGCTCACCACAGCTAAAACCCAGTCGGTTTTTCACTAAGCACATAAAAACAATTCAAATCATGCCAGAAGCCAATTGGGATTCCAAATCACCAAATACAATAGTTCGAAGGCTTTACTATATGCTAAGATCTGCTCGAGTTTTTTATCCCTCTACGTACTGTATACAAACTCGTCTCACCAAAGACTTTCTTTTGAGAGACGTCTGGGTTTCTGACTTCCGCCCATACCTGTGAAATAAGTTTACCAAGTCTGCATAGGAACCAAGCATGATTATGTTTATTCATACAAACTCGAAAAAAAATAATACAACATGGACTTCCTTAAGCACCAAATCAATTTCAAATGATTACAAGACCGAATCAAGCATGCGTAGGATGATTCACATTGTAAGGAGACTTGAAGTTACAAGGAAGACCAAAACAACTGCTAATCAAGAAGCCTCCTGTGAAGACTTGATCAGATATATACATCTGATTAAAACCGCAAACTCAACCAAATTCCACATTAGACTGAATCGAGATATTGGAGCCTGAACGATAAAGCAATGTATCATCTGCTTGTTCAAGATCTAATTACAACTGAAACTCCATCAATTCAATAATGAAGTCTTACATTCAAGCACCAAGGCAACTGATTACTTCAAGATTATTGTTGCAAATGAAAATCTTACATTCGAGCACCAACAGACCAAACACATGAACAAGTTGACATAGAAACCAAGAAAGATTTCCTCGAACTAACACACCAAAATACAAGGTGAAAAAAAAAGAAAAAAAAAGGAAAAAAAGAAAACAAACAGTTTCTATTTTTGATCATGCAAGATTTCCCGAGTTTATGGATTCTCCTGTATCGACGGCCCTGTGAAAACCTTTTAATCTATAAATAATAATAATAATAATAATAATAATAATAATAATAAATCATGTAATTCATACACACCCATTCAGGTTTTTGTTGCCTCTACACTATAACATGATTTTTTTGAACAATGTGAAGAGCTATGAGCTTTATATGCTTTAAATTTTTCGTAAGAGGCAATGAAGGGGTATTTGCTCCAATCTATCTTCACTGTAACACATCTCGTCGGCCAATCATCTACGTTCCACCATCCTAAATATATTTTCGTTGCTTGATTTCTTAGATATGCCATATCAAAATGTTTTTCGTTCTTAAACACTCTCAGTGGAATCCCATCCATATAAAATCTATATAATACCCCCTCCAACATTAAAGTTATAAACACATGAATATTTAATTAATATTGCATAGCTCAGATGGAGGAGGATCTGAACCACTTTACATGAAGTAGTATTGTAATTTGTATAACTTAGAGGATTTGATGTGGATTCCATCATATAGAATAAATGTGGAAACCTACGATGGATTCATTTGTTTTCTTACATAGAAAACAAAACACAAGGTGATATTATCACATATCAGAAAAGGGAAAGGAAGAATATTTAAACAATACCTGTGTTACGCGTTATCAACTTTCTTCAATGTGTTCATTTTTGTTCCAACTCTCAATTGATCTGTCATAATATTAATTCCTTTTCTTTTATTAAGGTGCGTTACTTTAATTATCGTAATATTATAGATTATTATATTATAATTATAAATATATATTAAAATAATACAATATATTTAAACATTATTATACTAAAAATATTATATGTATAATATATTAATATATGAATACAACAATAAATTAAAAAAAAAATAAAAATAATAATAATAATAATAATAATAATAATAATAATAATAATAATAATAATAATAATAATAATAATAATAATATTATTATTATTATTTATATATTATTATAATATTATCATATTAATATAATTAAATATATAATATTATAATATAATTATATATTATTATACTCTCTCACACACGCATGATATAATAATACATTAATATTATATATTAATAATGTATTATTAATAGAAGTATAAAATATTAGACTATTATTATATATTACTAATAATAATGTATTATTAGTACATAATATTATAATAGTATTGTGTGTGTGTGTGTGTGTGTGTGTGTGTGTGTAGCTATATGTATATGTACACACACATGTACTTATACATATATGTATGTGTGTATATATGTATGTGTGTATGCACATACACAGACATATGTCTTGAAATACTCTGTCATTATCCCTAATCATCATCATCATCATCATCATCATCATCATCATCATCATCATCATCATCATCATCATCATCATCATCATCATCATCATCATCATCATCATCTAATTTGGCTTAAAATATTTCATCCCTTGCATGTTTTATATGGCCTTGACCTTCCCTACTACTTCTTCATTGTTCAAGCTCACTGTGAAATGGAATGTCTCCTATGCACAATTAATTGACATGTCATATGAAGAAACACACAACCTCATTTTCCCTTTTAAACTCCACAAGAAATATTAGAGTATTATTTTTAACATTTCATTCATAAAATGTTAGAGAAAGTCAATGAACATGTGTTTCAAGTGAGGTAAAACTACCTATTTACACTCCTTCACTTCAAAAAAACTCACTTTACTAAAACAAAAAATTAAATCCCATGTCGCACTATTTTTAAACACCCATAGATTTGGTACAAGCACAATTTCACAACATGTTTTGATAGCCTCTTTGCATGTATACATCTCTTGACCAAGGATTAGATATCTAGTGACATAGCCTCTTGTGGACCTCTTCGATTCCATCTTATTTCACTTTCCTTATGTTCCCTTTGGGCCTATATGTCTTTTATTAATCTTCATCTAATGTATGCTTGGGATCTATGCACGTTGTTTCTAGTTATGTACATGTTTTTAACCCCTTGAAACCTACAACTATTTTGGACACTATCATTAGCACTAATATCCAACTAATAACATGAGTATCTAGGTTTATATTTTTGTCATTTTATGTATCTTTCACTTTGTGACTATTTATTTAACCTTCTTTGCCCATGTTGTTGTCATTTTTTCATGTGTCACTAGATCTTAATTCAAAATCAAGAGGTCCCTATATATACAAAGATTATAGACTAATTACACTACCTATACATTTGATTTGACAATTAACTAATTATAAAATATTATATATTTCAAGATATCAAACTGCATTACAATATCAAATTGAACATCTCAAACATTCAAAAGGTCAAATATAATATTGTAGTGGCTGTACCAAGGGTTACTAAAATAATATCATATAGTTGTAAAGTTACATTTCCACACACATAACTAGGAGGGATAACTACATATGATTTTGAGGCCCTCTTTAGTGTATTGGTAATGTAAGAATTAAATAAAAACAAACATGACTAATAGAGTTAGTTTGGTTAATGTGCTAACCCAATTTTAACAAGTTACTCAAGGTATAATGTAAAATAACTAATGTTTTCTTATTTTTATTAGTTTATAACACAGGTGGATATAATTTGAGGCATAGGGCAGTTATACACATGGAAGCTTAGATGTAGTATAAATTTAGATCCATTCCTTTGCATATCCTTGACTAGACAAATGCATTGGAGATAGACACTGAGTCAACACTATTATCCCTATTCGTCGCAAGCATCCATTAGGAAAAAATAGTCAAAACACAAAACTAATAAGGTTAAATCCTATAACACATCCATGTGATGACTCTTAATCAATGTCATATCATAAAATAAAATATATGTAAATTATCATCTATCGTATGAGGTAACCCCACAAGATGATGCATAGGAAACCTCTCATAAATCTATCTACTCAATAAAATAATGGGGCCCACAGTCATCTACCCTTAAGAACTAGTGTTATACAAATCATATACTAATTACACCAATATAAATGACTTGAGGTCATACATAGTAACTTACCCTACTATATGATCGAATGATATAATGAAACCACATATAGTGGCACCTTCCCATCTAAATTGTGACAACCCACAAAAGTTGTCATAAGGCCAATAATAGCCTTCTAGATATTCAAAATAGATGATACATAAACATCAAATAGATATACTCTTAAGCCCTCAAAATATGCCTTTGATCTAGTAACCCATAGGTTAAGGATCTAATTCAGGGGTATCAAAAATAATAGGAGTTCCTATAATAAGAAGTCACATAATACCATGGACATCCTCTAGGGTGATACCCACCTCAGTGGTATCCCCATCCACCACCCATAGACTTGAAAGTGTTGGTTAACCATTCCCATTTCCCTAAAAACATGGAAACTAAGTCAACCCTTAAAAGGAATATGATGCTTCTGCACGATACCTCTAACTCCCAATATCATCAAATATGCACGATCATCATCTATCAATCTATCCAAAAAATATAGTAGCTAAAGTAAATCTACCAAGCACTAGAGCCTCAAACGTATTTAAAAAACATCAAACAACAAAGCATGTATCAACCATTGATATCTGATAATCATCAAATTACATCACAAAAGTAAAACATACATGCATTTATATAAAAATTAACTACTTAATTAACATAGTCTATTTTTTATCAATATTTTTAACTACATCAACCACATCTATGTGGTTTAGGAATAATTTTTATAATAAATTGGCCATGAATCTAACTATGTCATACACAATTAAATTTAGACAAAATCATCCACTTGATATGATGTCAACCACCTACCATAACTATATTGTAATGGCCACTTCAACTGTAATGGCCACTTCATAAAAAAAAAAATTAATTTATTAAAACTACAATGGCCCCTTGGATACATTATCGAATCGATTAGGATGTACGATTTCATCCAAGTAGACAATATCATACTAGACCAACCCCTATATACATAGTCAAACACCTACTGACCCACTATGTCACCCTCATACTATGTAATCACTGATTATCACTAACCTACCAATTTATACCTTTGTTGGTCTCATTGACCCTACTCAATAATTATGGTGATTTTTTAAACATTTATTGTTAATGTCTTAGACATTAAGGAACCTCTTCTCCCCTTACCCATTATCCATCTAAATTCGTATTCTACCCTTAGATTTTTATGTCAAATTTTGATTCATGGATTTACCACAATACCTACTTTTAAAAATCTCTGTCATTTTTCAAATAATGTTGACAAAAATTCAAAATTAACTACATTCTATATCTAGATCATTGTAGCAACAACTACTATACATCCTCCACCTTATGATCCTCACCCTCATGTCATGATCTCTCTCATTACTTCTCTAGGTCAGATATAGCTATGATTTCTCAAAATAGTAAATTTGCAAATGAATAGTTAAAATCCTATTTAAATTTAAAATTTATTATTTTTTAGTTACTAGTTATTTTAGAAAAAAAATCATGTTGCTCATAACTACATTTATATAACCTCTTTTTATAAACCATAAAACATTCTAGTATCCTAACAAAGTAAATAATTTTTCTATGCTCAACCCACATCTTTGTAATTTTTTGAATTCTTAGTTTATTTTTTATGTCCACATAATGTCTTATACATTGGATGATGCTTCCATATACATCACTACAAATTTTATTCTAAAACAAAAAGGTAGATGAAGGTATTCATTTTTCAATTATTTGCTTTCATTTAAACATATAATTTCTAATGTAATTTAATTAGCTCAGCATTGTGTGTTGGTATGTTCTTTCTAAACGCACCATCCTTCCATAAAATGTCAGAGAAGGTTAACGAACATGTGTTTCAATTGAGGTAAAACTACCTATTTACACTTCCTCACTTCAAAAAACCTCTCTTTACTAAAACCAAAAATTAAATCCCTTGTCACACTATTTTTAGACACCCATATATTTGGTACAAGCATAATTTCATAGAACATTTTTATAGCCTCTTGTCATGTATGCATCTCTTGACTGAGCATTATATATAGAGTGACATAGCCTCTTGAGGACCTCTTCAATTCCATCTTATTTCACTATCTTTACATTCGCTCTGATCTTGTATGTTATTTTATTAATCTTCATCTATTGTATGCATGGGATCTATGCCTATTGTTTCAAGTTATCTACATTTTTTTAACCCCTTGACACCTACAACTATTTTGGACACTATTGTCAACACTAATAGCCAACTATAACATGATTATATAGGGTTACCTTTTTGTCATTTTTTGTATCTTTCACTTTTTGACTATTTGTTTAACCTTCTTTGCCCATGCTATTATCATTTTTTCATGTCTCACTAGATCTTAATTCAAAATCAAGAGGTCCCTATATATACAAAAATTATAGACTAATTACATTACCTCTAAATTTGATTTGAAAATTAACTCATTAAAAAATATTGTATATTTTCAAGTTGTCAAACTACATTACAATATCAAATTGAACATCTCAAGAATTCAAAAGGCCAAATATAACATTGTAGTGGTTATACCAAGGGCTACTAAAAAAATATCATATATTTGTAAAATTATATTTCCACACACATAACTAGGAAGGGTAACTACGTATTATTCTAAGGTCCTCTTTAGACTATTGGTAATGTAATAAGTAAATAAAAGCAAACATGGTTGATAGGGTTAGTTTGATTAATGTGTTAACCCCTTTTTAACAAGTTACTGAAGGTTTAATGTAAAAGAACTGGGGTTTTCTTATTTGGAATAATTTACAACATAGGTGGATATAATTTGTTGCATAAGATAGTTATACATGTGGTAGCATAGACCTCATATAAATTTAGATTCATTCCTTTGAGTATCCTTGACTAAACACCTATATTGGAGATAGACACTGAACCAACACTATTGTCCCTATTCATCACAACCATCTATTAGGAAAAAATAGTGAAAACACAAAACCTATAAAGTTAAATCCTATAACACATCCATGCGATGAGTCCTTATCAATGTCATATCCAAAAATAAAATATCAAACAAGATGATGGTATGTGAGAGTAGTGTTCAATGTGGTAATGGTGGAAGAGACTAGGAAATAATAAATTCAAATCTAGACTCAAAAAGAGGGAATATATATGACGATGGAGGTATGGAGATCATATGGGATAACATGTTCAAAGCGTTTTCATGATAATTAATGATAGAGGGAATCACTTATAAGAGTTTCAATAATTTAGACTCTACAAGTTCAAGATAGATGTTAGGTAAGTCATTTTGGAGTGATAAACTAATTATTTTGATGGGGAAAAAGTAAATCAGCCCTGTGGAACATCTTAAAACCATCCAGGATGGAAAAATTATTAATTTTCAAATCTCTCTTTCTCTCATAAATCATTCCTCATCAAGAATGAAATATGCTTGAGTAGGAAAGTTTTTAGGAGTTTAGACCCCACGTTGACTCTTTCAAATCTTGGGAAAAATTAAAATGGTGTTCTAAAGGTCATATGGAAATTCTTGTATTGATTAATGGATTCTTCATTATCAGATTCAATAACCCTAAATATAGTGTTAACATTCTTGTAGGGGTCCTTAGTTTTATGAAAAATCTAGATTTTTTCTAAAAAGTGGCATCTAGGGGTTGATACTGAGAAGGAGAGCATAAATCTCATGCCCATTTGGGTTAGGCAACTGGGTTTACCTATTGATTTTTGGGAGGAACAATTATTTATAATCATTAACAAATATTTTTGATACCTAATTTCTTTGGATTCTGATACCAAGGCAAGATCTAGTATCGTGTGTGTTAGGTTATATGTGAACACTTTTGTGAACTAAGAATTTCCCATATTAATTTATTTCCAAACCCCATTTGGAGTTAGATCATTGAAAATTGAGTTTGAAAGATCGACCCTATTGTGTGAAAAGTGCCATAAACTTGGGAACTCTTCAAAGGTGTGATCCTTAGTCCCTATTTCTTCAGCATGATAAAAGAAAGAGGGTGTTATTATTGAGAAAAAAAAGACACAGAATAATGATTTAGTACCAAAATATAAATATACACAAATCGATCCAATACATATATGGAAGAGGTATATAAGGTAATTATATATGTAACCATAAATAAATCAATTGGAACTAATTACATACTAGAATCAGGGGAAAAGAAAAACATAGAAAAAGGAGGCTACCAGAATTCATCAGATTCATTTTCATTAGAATCAATCTTAAAAAAGTTAAATAAAAATGGTTTATACCTCGAAGAGGATGCAATAATTATTCAAATCAATAATGTTGAGTTAGAAGTGCCAGAGATTTCAAGTCATTATACCCTAAATAATTTTGGAGCTCTTGAACAATAGGAGGAAAGGAAATAGAAAGCTGTTAAAGAAAATAATGTAGAAGATTATAAAGAGGAGAATATTTTTCACCTTGTTGTGGTTAATGAGGAGGTTAGGTAATATCAAAAAATATCAGTTACTCCCAAGAATAATACTAAGGCAAAAGTGATCACAATAATAGTCAACAAAAGAGGGACCAAAGTCTCAGATTAAAAAACTTATCCCAAAGTAGGTAAATCTTCTAAAAATATATTTTCATAAAATGTATGCAAGAAGACATAGAAAATAGATTTCAAAAAATCCTTATTTTTAAAGGAGGTATCTCTTCCCATAGTAGTCAAACATTTGTTTCTTTCTTAGACTATCAGAGGGATGCATAGTATAGCAAAGCAATATTTTTTTTGGGATTTTGGAAGGACTAATAAACCTATTATTTTAGCAATCCAAAATTCAGATATCGAGGAAAATTTCTTCTCAAATCATAAAAACATGTATTGGAATGAAGCTAAAGTGGCTTGTGTCAGTGTATCTAGAGTGTCAGGAGGAATTATAACATTTTGGGATTCTAAATTTTTGGATAACCTATCCTAAAGTCCCAACATCACGTGGCATACTTTTTATGGATGTGAAATATAATTAACAATGGGTTTTTTCTAATGTTTATACTCTGAATTCCTTTTTAGCTCACAAAAATCTATGGGAAGATATTAGATTTTTTATAAATAATTACAAGTAAATTCCATTGATATTGGTAGGTGATTTTAATTCTCTACTACATCCATGGGATAAAAATGTAGAAAATATAGTGTGTATGGATAACATGGAAAACTTTTTTTTCTTTTTTTAGATATTGGTATATTGGATTTGGACCTAAGAGGATCTAATATTATCTAGAATAATATGAGGCTTGGAAAAAATCTCATTCAAGGCAGATTAGATAGAGATTTTATCTCTTTAGATTTGTTAGAATTCAAGGATCTATCTCTTCAAGCTCTTCCTAAGACTGATTCAGACCATACTCTAGTAGAGTTGAATATTTGATAAAGTTTCTAAAGTGAATATGTATCCCTTTAGAATTGAA
The DNA here is from genome assembly GCA_037957365.1 of Torreya grandis. Lineage (NCBI taxonomy): Eukaryota > Viridiplantae > Streptophyta > Pinopsida > Cupressales > Taxaceae > Torreya > Torreya grandis. The sequence continues at coordinate 644,095 of JARHVA010006762.1, read as the reverse complement.
CAAATGTGATTTACACACCTTGTAAATCATAATAGGATCTCAAAATGGTGGACTAATAATTTTAGTGGATTTGTTATGTCTAATTTGGCTAAAAATCTTAAAAAGGTGAAAATCAAGATCAAATAATGGAACAAATAGGTTTTTGGGAATGTTCATTTGCAAAAGAAGACTCTTAAAATTTAAAGTTTGAAAACTCAAGGATAAATTGAGGATAAGGGTTATGAATCAAAAATACAATGTAGAGAAAGACAATTCTTATGCAATTTCCACAATATTACAAAAAGAGAAGAATCATAATGGAGGCAAAAATCTAGAAAGATTTAGCTCAAAAAAGGGGATATAAATGCTCTCTTATTTCATATGTCTATTTAAAAACACAAGAAACATAATGATATCAAATAAATTATCAACATTGAAGGTCATCTTTCCTCATATGCAGAAAATATTAACCAATAAAATGTCAATTTTTTCAAAAAATTGTACAATAATGATTTGAAGAAGAATATCTGATATGAACACAAATTTTTACATGTGATACCTGATTTCATTAATCAAGAGGATAACGATATGCTCATAACTATTACCTCAAATAAATATCTCAAAAAAAATTCTCAACAAGATGAATCTAGACAAGGCTCCTAGTCAAAATGGTTTCCCCATGGTTTTTTTTCCAAATTCTCTGAGTCATAATAGGAGATGACATGGTTGCAATTGTGAATGAATTCTTTTTCACTGACATGTTATTAAAGGAATTCAATCATACTTTCTTATTTATTATTCCAAAGAAGGAAGGGGTTGTAATTTTTTTTGATTTCCAGCCTATTAGTTTGTGTAATTATGTTTATAAGATTATCACTCTGAGGATGCAATCTATCATGGAAAAAATCATTCAATCTCAACAAAAAGGATTTATTCTGGGAAAATAAATTCAAGGTGGAGTGATTATGGTTCATGAATCCATTCATTCAATGGAAAATAGTTAAAGAGTAGCTATGGTGCTTAAATTGGATATGTCTAAGGCATATGATATATTAGACTAGATTTTCCTTGATAGAGTTATGTCTCAATTTGGCTTTTGTGACAAATTTATGAAAATCATTAGAGCTTGTATTACCACTTGCATGTTTTTTATTTTGGTGGATTGGGTAGTGCATGGTTTTTTAAAAGAGCTGAAGGTGTGAGACAGGGGGATCCCTCTTCCCATTCTTAATTATCATTATGCAAGAATTTATAAATATATTCATTTCTAATGCCTTGATTGATTTAAATTTGAAAGGTTTTAAGCCAAAAATCTCTATATATCCAATGACTCATCATCATTTTGAGGATGACACCTTTATCTTATCTGAAACATCTATGTAGGAAGAGAGAATCATTAAAAATATTTTCATAATCAAAAAATTAATTTTGACAAGCATTTTGTGTATTTATTTAATATGATGACCACCAGACAAGATAGTATAGCTACACTTCTAGGCTACAAAGTCAAAAAACTTCCTTCCTCATATTTGGGAATGCCCTTATTCAACAACCAACTTCAATTGATAGCGTGGAATCCTTTTATTAAGAGATTTGAAAAAATCTCGTAGGCTATAAAGGTAAGCTCTTATCACAAGGTGTAAAAGTTGTCCTGATTAAGAGTGTTCTTCAAAGTTTCCTAGTTTATATACTTACATTGTTTAGTTTGCCTAAAGGATTTGAGGATAAATTAAGTAAAATTCAATGTAACCTTCTTTGTGATGGAAAGGAAGAAAGAACAAATTTTCATCTTGTTGTTTGGAATAAGGTCTTCTCCAAGAAAAGATATGGTGAACTGGATTTAAGGAATTTGCAATTGATGAATAAAGCCCTCATTGCAATGTTTGTGTGGAGATTTTTTAAGACAAACATAAATTATGGAAAAATGCTCTATTTTAAGTATCATTTTATTCAAATCTCACATATTTGAAATGTCTTAATCTCTGACAAGGAGTTGATAATTTTTAGTTCTAAATGGCATATTATCAAGGGACACAGGGTTTGATAATTTTAAGATGTTGAACTATTTCAGCCATGGTGTACCATTTAGACTTCCTTTCTTCATTTTGAAATCAATGGAGGTTTCGATCATGAATTTTAAGCATGGAAATTACTTGCAATAAGACATGAAGGGGTGATTTACCTTATTTTTAAATATTTTAAGGGTTTGAATTAAATTAGACCCAAACCTTACTCATCCATAGAAGGAAGACATAGAGTATGCTCCTATTGACATTAAAAAAAAAATGTGTGGATAAAATACCTTATGTATCCAAGCAGGGTTATATAGATCAATAAGGACCCTATGGAGAATATGACTAGGGATGTTAAAAGAAAATATATGAAGTAACAAGAGAACACTATGAAACATCTTTAGATTGTTTCAAATCCTCCAAGGATTTGTCAAGGGAAACATGGAATGCAAAGAGAAATGGGAGATTCAGTTGGGGATTATATTGATGTTATAGATGTTTTAAGGGAGGGATGAAAGGATGTAGACCATAGAAATAATTTATCTCAAAAACCTATTTCATGATCTGGAAGATGTGTTTAAATATGTTCCCATAAATAAATGGGATATTCTTAAGTATAAAAAACTGAAGGTTTAGAATGAGGACATCAATAACTTGGTGAATTATCTTAAGGGATTTGAGAACTCAGATAAGAAATTCAAATAACTTGATATTCAAAAATATAAAATGCATTGGTTTATGAGATAGATTATAGAGATTAAAGGTAAGGTGATTTCAATCAAGCAAGAAAACATAAGGTTGAATCAAATTTATTTAGCTAGGGTGGAAGACTAATAACTTCAGGGTCTCTTATTTAGGGTGGAGATTATAGAATATAAGAATGTGAAAATTCATAAAAATATCATTTTTTTATTGAATTGCAACAAGGTTGTTATATATGAGAGCATATAGAATGTTGAAATTATGAGAGCCCACCTTGCAGAGCTATTTGAACCCAAGTTGATTGGCAAAGGGAAAGGTAAGTAGGGTCAGTGCATTGGTTCCCAAACCATCATTGATAAATACAAATTATTACTTAAAACTAATATAAACCCTTAAAATATGAAAACTTGTTGGGAGGATATTTCTAGTAGTTTAGACTTACGTTAGGCCTTATTTCCTTTAGTTGTTTTTTAGCTATCTATGGTCATGTATGCTATTGTTTCTTGTTTGGTATTTTATAGACATTAGTATCTCTTATGTTTGTACTTATCCTAGGTTCTGAGGACCCTAGTTCAAAAAAATCCCCCTGTTAACCTATATATATATATATATCAAACAAGATATGCCATCTTTTACCCCTTAGCTACCCTTGTCATATTTATGATGCATGCTAAATTAGGAAAAAAATGTATTAGTTATTGTATTTTAATGTAAATATAAATATTATCATTCCTTTTAAAAAATTATTAGTTTGTGTGTTTTCTATGAAAATACACAAAAAATATAAAATATTTGGTGAACCCGTCTTCTATTATTTAGCCAAAACCATATTTTTCATTTAGGGTTTTCTCCCTTTTCAAAATAATTTCACTTCATATTTCTATATGCTATTTTTAAGTCTAATATTTTTCTCTCTTGCTTGTATGGGCATAGCTTAAGAATGCATAGTTACATTATTTCTTTATCCCTATTATTTATTTGCTTCATAATTGTTAAAATCCTTATGGAGTCACCAATATAATTTCATATAAATAACCCTAATTATTTTAATCATTTATTTAATATGCCTAATGATCAATGTATTACATATGAAGAGATTATCAAACATCAAAAATATCATATATCCTCTTTTTATTATAACTATGATAATGAAAGAACTAATGATGCAAATGCATATATAAATGTGTAAGATAGTGACCTATATACTTTCAATTATGAGTGTGATGATATCCCTCTTGGCTATGACACTTTTCCCATTCATCTGCTTTCTTATGGTGAAGAGTTTCATTAATTACCAAAGTCATATGTTACAGTAAATATGAAAAATGGTATTATTCATAATATTGAAAATAAAAATGTTGCATGCATATATCCCTTAGTTACTTCAAAAAGTGATTGTATCTCTTCCCTTTCAAATGATCTAAAAGTCTAAAAATTTGAATGTTCCTCCTCTATCTCTCATGATGTAAATGTTGATGAAATCAAGTGTGTACCTTATTCTTCAAGCAATACTAATGTCAAAAAATATATACCTTCTTTGAGTGATTCAAATGAAAATAGTCAAATATGTTCTCTCCCTCTAATTTTTCATGAACAAAATGTATGTCCTATGTCTCCCATTGTCTTGCTTGAATAAAAAATGAAAGTGAATATGAAAATCATAAATAAATTAATATAAAACATACATTTTTTGAGGACACAAGTAAAGTCCAAAGTATATTTCATGTATCTTTTTGAAATATCCAGTCATGGAAGTCAAATAAAATCAAAACTAGCATTACATCCTCTCTCCCTCACAAAATTAAAACCAAAAGTGAAAATTGTATTCTCCCCTCTCATGATATTTCATGTAAACTAACAAATTTTTCTTTTCTTCCCTGTACATTTTCTAATATAAAATACCAAGTGCTTACAACTTAAATTGTTTCCTCTACTCTTGTTGAATGTCATGATATTTTAAATACCATAGCACCTCATAATGACAATATCAGATACCTTTGTTCTATTCAACCTAATATAATCACATATTTAACCATGGATTCCACTTTACAAAAAAATTTAAAACCATGTGAAGAATGTCCCCTTGATAATGAAAAAGATTAAATTATTCCTATGTTTCTTGATCATGGTTATTTAAGGACTCTAGTAAAACCTTAAATCTCTTATTGTGATATGTTATCTATTATGACTACCATGGTATATTTGTGATAATATGTCAACATTCTTAATCTAGAAACGTATTCTCATGAAGTTATTTTTTAGGAGAATATACTAGCAGAATAATCTATTATTAAGGATGTATTTGAGCATCCTTATCCTTTAAAATTTATTATGCCTAATTTATTATCCTTTGATGCTCAAGGGGATCCTACTATTCATTTAAAAAAATATATACACTCCTGTGAACATTGGGCCTGAAATAGAACCCTACTCTTAAAGGATTTTCATCATAGTTTAACCCTAGGGGATATTGATTTATTTTATAGTTTACTAAATGGTTCTTTATCAACTTTAAGAAAATTGAAGATGTATTTCTATCACATTTTCTTCATTATATCTTACCTAAGATACCATTGGAATATTTTAAAGCATTAACACAAATATGAAATGAGCCTAAACAAGACTATGTTATTCAACTTAAGGATGATTTATTTTCCTTAAATTATACAACCTTAGATTTGTAAGTACAATTTATATTTACTATAGGTCTTATTTTTCCACTGAGATAAAGATCATTTATTAATGCCTTTCCCTCATTTGAGACATTATATTTGTATGTGCAGAAATATGCATTCACTCTAATTGATCCTCAAACCAAGTTGCTCATCTCTTCACTAAAAATAACACATGATAAGAATCATGTTTCCAAGGCAAATAAACAAGTTACAAACTATCATGAACCAATTCAAACACTTCCTTAAAAACTAACATCATTTGTCAAATAACAAATTATAAATTTTTGTATGAAAATAAAGAAACATGCTTATATAGGATCTCCCATAGTTAGACCATATGCCTCTACAAAATCACAACTTCTTTAGTTTGACGGGTACCATGATATACCACATGATATATTGTGTGCACTATTGGATAAATCAATGATAACACTTCCTCCTAATTCACATTATCCACCACACCAATTGTAAAAGTCAAAAGGACAATACTTTTTAATTTACCATGGTATTAATGGACACAAAGATAATGAGTATTTTTATCTTTAGAAAGAGATTAAAAACTAGCCAATTAGGAAATTATTATATATAGAGAAGACATATCTACATCTATTTCACACACTTCTCATAGATGTTCATCTAAGATCATTGAGTCATACCGTGTTGCTCCATTTGAGGAACACATGGTCTATCAAATTTTGCAAACAATGACCACTAGTATAAGTCCTCTTAGTGTACTCTCTACTAGGACTAATAGCTCCCAAAATCCTTAAGGTCCTAAATAAAGGGACATGTGGAGGGGACATACATACACAATATATTTAGGTACTAAAACTAGTAACTATATATTCATAGGTCACTTCTACATATGCAATAGAGTTAGCCATAGAAACAAAATCAATGATTTCACTACCCCATGATCATTATAGTTAGGCATTATTATTTACTTCTAGATTTCAATACATATGATGATTATTCAATTATCACTATAATTAAAAAATATAATTAAATTAAAATATTAGTTATACAATTTTAAAATATCTAATCATACATTATGAAAATATATACATAAATTAAATATATAATATTAGACATCACACGTTCACTTAATGCATCAATTATGAAGAATGCCATATATACCAAATGATACAAAGTTTATACAGATAAATACATCAATTATATGTTTGGGGAATATCCATAGATGTGTACTCTTCATCACTATTTAAATCCATGATCTTCATAACTCTTGATTTCAAGGCATCGAGATCCAACTAAGTCCTATGTGCATGGGATAACTCACATACTCTCTCGATAAAGGATCTTAAATACATAACCATATATTCATGATCATAGCATAGAATTTCATGTACATCAATCAAGACATACATTATATTTATGGAAATATACTAGGGTATGTCCCATCTATATAGTTTGGCACATAGTTCTTCATGTTCAGTTGTCATAGTATTATATACCATCACAACCCTCTCTATAGGATCAAATGAAGGTTTATGGTCACCTAAAATATAAATTACCCTCTCAATAAAACCATCCCCAACTATATCCATGGGTACTCTACATGTGAGTGCATATATTTCATGGTCTATCATCATCACCCACTCCTGGTTTCATCTAGACTTAAAATTTATAACACCAATTATCTATGTCTATGGAATAAAATAATTTATCTAATATCATGCCCAAATAAAATTACAAATATAAAAACTACATGGTACCCACATATGGCTCTAACAACCATCTCATCTTTTGGTGCCAATACCACAACTTCACCATCTCATGCATCTCCATTAGGGATATTTTAGTGGTAAATATTCATTAATTCATGAATATTCCACATTTTAAAGTTGTGATTTCAATTTTTTTGGGATAGCTAACAACACAAGATCGTCAAAATTTTAGGGCATAATTTAAATTTAAGTGTCTTCTCACTTACTTTTTAAAATAAATATCCTCCTATATATCTATGTTTCCAATAGTAAGAAATATAATTCAAGGGTATTTAGCTCTAGATGCTAGACAATAACAATTAAGTGTTAGATGACTGTATGATGTAGATAGGTTACAACATGATGTAGTTAGGTGACTACATGATTTAGTAACCTAAATTCATAGCATAGTCATATGACTTCATCATCTAGTTGTCCATGGATCTAGGTAGTTAATTATGATGGTGAATCAAGTAATGGAACATGGAGAATTGACTTTTTTATAAAAAAACCTAAAACCTAAATATTATTATGTATTTGGATTCAGATTGCATCAATTTTTTTAATTGTATAACATTTTTAAAGTAATATAAATACACAATAATATACATTTTTAGGGAATTTTTTTAAAAAAACTTGATTATTCATTTTCTATCAATTGATTCACCTGCATAGTTAACAAATTAGATACATGAATGACTAGATTACGCTTTTAGGCAACTAAATGATGTAGACGAGTGACTTCATGATGTAGTCAGATGGCTACACGATGTAATTACCTAATTGTATGGTGTAGTTAGATGAATGCATGGTGTCAGATCATAATTTTCCATGTGATGCCAAATAATTCACCATGTCCTACCTCATAATTCACCATTTGCCAACTCATAATTTTTTGAGACTATTATATAACCTCTAACATAATTAACCACCATTACAAAATAGATTTATGTAGTAACCTATAATTTTTTCAATATATGAAACTAAAATTTTACATGATATCCACCTATATCTCCTCCTACATCCACTTGGTTTATAGGAATGGCACATGGATGGTAATTACAATAGGGAACAATAGTGGAAAACAAGCTCCTTCCTACCACTACATATAACAATCTATGCATCCTATATCATCCTTTGTAATTATGGGAACCATGAGTTATCTCTCATCTATAGGACATAGGGATAGATCAATAGTTATGGTTGACGAGATATCATGGGGTGTATACCCATTTATTACTATTAGATGTCATGGGTAAGTTGTTGATGGCACTCTTTACTCTATAACAAGTAATCAAAAAATATGGTCATATTAAAAAAACTCATATGCATTGAGAAATAAATAAAATAACCACATGTTGATATTTACCCTCTATAACTCATGTTGATCCTTGGTCCATCTAGTAAAAGTTTTATATAGATGCCATTTAATTTAATATGAGGTCAACATATGTATAATAATATGGTATTCCATTGTAGTGTGCAGTCTACCATGTGTAAATACCTATTGATATGCAAATATTTGTGTATGAGACCACCTAGCTAGGGGTAGACAAACTAGATGTACCATTCTAATGTGATCATATGCCGAAGCATGTAAAATAATTCTTAATCTAATTCATCCACTATAGATTGCTAGTGCAAATCTTTAAATATCCATATATAAATCAACTAATATAATGTGACCCTAGGAATATCTAGTATGATCATCTTAATATGCTACATACTATATGACATACCCATTATACCACCCTCCATTGATATGAATGACACCAATAAAACATAGATAAAGTTTTAAAACCATTGAACATCACCTTTCATAATGTCATATAGTTGAATCAGCTTAATTGACTCTATATCTGGATCCCCTTGGCCACAGAAATATATGTGATAACTTTGAATATAACCATGGATGCCATCTATAATAAACTAAAATATCTCACCCCTAATTGGAAGTTGGAGAATATGATACACATCCTCCATTGTGACAGTCATCTCCTTTGTAGGTACCTATCAAGTGTATGTATCTAGGTTTTACCTCTCATTTAGAAATATGAGGAGGTGTATATCATATAGAATCTATCAGAATAGAGACACATGACCAACCTTTCCTAATCTATAATGTACTAGTTAGCCATATCCAAACCCAACTCTAATAGAGTAAATAAAATCTACTATGCCAAAACTCACAAATATGTAAATCTTTCTGTAACAAAAAACACATCAATGAATAATCATAATTAATTACATTTTAGTTCAAAAATATAGTTGATACAATTACATATTTAAAAAATAAAAGGATAGTATCATCAAACACCAATGTCAATGCAAAATAGTAGTGTCAGACACTAGCATCAATGTAAGATAATAATGTCAAATGCTTACATTTGAACTCAGACACTAACATCAAGATACCAATGCAAGTGTCCCAAAAATTGATGTAGGTGTCTACTAATCCACTAATAACCCTAAAAATTTTGCTCATAATGTTTTTTTAACTTAAAAACTAATGGTAAATTGATAGCTAAATCTACTTACCAACTAATTAAAACTATGGCTATCTATGACTATTCAACGTACATCAAATTTCATTAGTGAAGGATCTTTACCATGCAACATGGTTCTCTTTTACTCAAAGCTCATATTTTTGAAAATTATAAAGTGAAAATGTTTTATAAGTTTTATTCAAAGTACCTAATATACATTTTCTAAAATAATTTAAAATACACATATTTTGAGCACCATCTATCCAAATTGAAAACCTTGAATTACATATGTAGAAAATGAGATCTTCCATATTAAACCAAATTTGTAAAATTTTAACCATTACCTAAAACTGATAAGAAATTCTCACACATATATTTTAGATAGTACAAAAATAGTAATACAAATCACCATCACCAATACTAGCAACATATAACTTGGTCACTACATTAATATTGGAAATTTCATGTTTACAAACATGTTATTCATATTCAATTATAATTTTCACATTCTATAGATTCAGTGGGGCCATGCTTTAGAATCATGTTTTAGACACTTGTTTAGTATTCAACATATCTAAATTTAGGGGATGCATATTTTGGGAACATGTCCTCCAAATTGACACCTATATCATATTTTATAATTCTATATATATAATGGGTTCATGTTGATCTAGGCAACAATTTCGGTGACAATTCAAGTGATAGTTCTACCCTTATTGATGATAGAACTTCTGGGAGCCATAACTTTTGCACCATAGCTCTAATTGACTCACCGTTTGAACCGTTGGAAAGATAAGAATGAGGAGAATGCCATGAAATGGCATGGAGCTTCACTCAATGAAGTTTGACCCTTGAAAACCCAATGGGAGTGCCTCAAATTTTAATTTTAATAGTGCAGTCTAAAAATAGTATGTTTCTAAAAATAGTAATTCCTCAAATTATGTATTGTTTTAAATCTTGGAAGTCGAACCACCTAATCTCCCTCAATATTGGTGACCTTCCACATCCTCTCCATGCTTTCAAAATGTGTATAAATGAAGAGGTAACCCAAAATGTGAAGACATACATCTCTTCCTAGAGATAAGCATATATTTTTATTGCGATCTTGAGTAATACTACATCTCTTCTCAAAGAATTCATTGTTAATGTGTTATTTCTATGCTATTGAGATATTTATCAACTAGAACTTTTGAGTTTTGGATCAGTGGTATTAGAGCTAGGTCTCAAGGTCAAGACCCATGGAAGCTAGTGGGCATGATCCACATCCCTTCTCAGGGATACATGTCCCTATTAAGGTGATCATCGCACGCCACGTGTCCGACTGAGAATCACCTCGGGTGCTTCGTGGCTGGCCATATAGGGATCTGGAAGAGGATCCAGATCACTCTAGATCCTTTTGGTGTGATGGCTAGTCTTTACATACAGTGGCAACAACTTTGCCAAGGTAAGGACCAATATATTCAAGATTACACAAACACTTTTCATTCTTTGTCTGCAAGATTGGGCATTCAAGAAAGTGAGAAACATAAGACTCTCAAATATCATGGTGGACTATAATGGTATATATGGGGGGAAATGGAACTCTTTAATTTGGAAACCCTTGGTGAGGCATAAAAATTCAGAGTGAAGATTGAACAGAAGCATGGTAGAAAGAATACGAAGAGTCAACCCTCAAAATGGAAAAGTGATAAAGAAGGTCAAACATGAGGCCAAAATTGGAAGCAAAAGGAGTTTCAGGATAAGAAATCCCAGAAAGGGAGGGCTGGAAAATGGTGTGATTGCCACAAAATTGGAACTCAGTCCAAAGAAGAATGTTGAGCCATCAAGTCATTGCTTTCTGAGTCACAATACTCGACATCTACTACTCTGCCTCATACAAAACCCATAGTCGAAGAGGATGAAGAAGAAATTGTAGATGCTAAGCTTGACACCATTGTCGCTTCATCATAGAACTATGAGGAAAGACCAGATGACAAGGAAATATTGTTCCACTCCAAATTATGGGTAAAAGGTAAACCTCTACATTTCATTCTTGATAGTGGGAGTCAAAATAATTTAATCTCTGATAAAGTTGTGAAAAGTCTAAATCTATCCATGAAGCCTCATCCAAAGCCCTATAGTATTGGATGGTTGAGCCTAGGGAGAGACCTCCGTGTCACCCATCAGTGTCTTCTTTCATATGCTATAAAACCATTCCAAGATGAAGTCTTGTGTGATGTGGTTAATCTAGATGTTTGTGATGTACTCCTTGGTCAACCATTCATGTATGAGTGACATGGCATCTATGAATCACAAACTTGAAGGATCACCCTCACTCTTGGAACATGGCACTATAGGGTACAAGAGGTCCCACCTCGCACATCTGTCTCCCTGATTAGTGCTAAGCAATGCAAGAGATTGGTGGAGAAAATAAAACAATTTGTTCTAATGGTGGTCAAGCCACAAAAATCCAAGAAGGCCAATGTTGCAGTCCTGACTACACAATCAACACAACAACATAAGTAGATAGGATGAATCACAAGAGAATATGATGACTTATTCAAGTCACCCATAGGAGTTATACTGCATTGCCAGGTAAAACATTCTATCGATTTGATCCCAGGATCACCTTTGCCTAACAGTCTTATGTATCGTAGATCAGTTTTGGAGAATGATGAGATAAAAAGATAGATTCAAGAATTGATCCAAAAGGGTCACATCAGGCCAAGCTCTTCACCTTGTGGTAGCCCAATTATCTTGACATTGAATAAAGATGGAACATGGAGGCTTTGCATTGACTATCAAGCCCTGCATAAAATCTCTGTGAAGAATCGCCATCCTCTCCCCAAGATTGATGACTTGCTAGACCAGCTCTGTGGTGTGAAGTTCTTCACCAAAATTGATCTCAAATCTAGTTATCACCAAATTCACATTGATCCCACTGATGTTTGGAAGACTGCATTCAAATCTAATGAGGGGCTCTTTGAATGGTTAGTTATGCCTTTTGGCTTAACTAATGCACCTACAACCTTCATGAGGATGATGGATGACATCCTACGACCCTTCACCAACTCATTTTTGGTTGTCTACTTAGATGACATACTCATCTCTAGTAGAACATGGGAAGAACATTTGCAACGTGTTCGTAAGGTGCTTCAAACTCTTTGGGAGCACAAGTTGTATGAAAATCTTGACAAATGCAAATTTAGGATGACAACAATTCAGTACCTCATGTACCTTGTGAATGAGGAAGGGGTCCATATTGATCTATAAAATATTTGGGTTATTCACGAATGGCCTACACCAAGGACCCTCATAGAGCTTCACAACTTTTTTGGGTCTTGCAAATTTCTACTGCAAGTTTGTTTTTGGATTTTCACATGTTGTTTGGTCACTAACCCAAGTGACTAAAGGAGGAGCTAAAGCTACATTTTAGTGGGGTGAAATACAACAAAGGGCATTTGAGAATTTGAAGAATAGACTCTGCTCAGCCCCTATTCTTACCTTGCTAGATTTGCATCAACCTTTTGAATTGATGACAGATGCATCTGAATATGCCATGGGAGCTATCATCACACAACATGGCCATCCTATTGCATATCATAGTGAAACTTTCACTGATACAGTCAGGAAATATCCAACATATGATAAGGAGATCTATGCCATTGTGCAAGCCTACAAACAATGGAAACACTACATCTTGGGGAAAGAAATGGTCATCCACATTGACCATAGACCATTGGAATTCATCTAGATGCAAAGCAAACTCTGAAATGAGAGGCATCAAAAGTGGGCCACATATCTTCAACAATTCCACATGATAATCAAACACAAAAAGGGGAGCTTAAATATAGCTATAGATTTTCTGAGCCATCCACCAATTACTGCACTCACAACAATTTTGGACTTGTGTGGACATGAGACTACCACTTGGGGTGCTCTATATGAAGTAGATCCTACCTTTGCTGATACATATCAAGCACTTCAAAAAGGTAAACATGTTTATGATTTATATTTGCAAGATAATGTCCTCTATCATATGGGGCACATCTATGTTCCAGTTGTAGAGCAACAAAAGATGATATGTGAAGCACACTTTAGTAGGACAGTTGGACACTTTGGTATTGAAAAGACATTGGTAGTTCTTCAAAAACACTTTTACTGGCCCCATATGTGAAAGGATGTGGAAAGACATCTCAAATATTGCACCCCATGTGCAATAGCCAAGCCAACAAATAAGAAGCAAGGATTGTACATGCCATTACCAGAACCAACCAGGCCTTGGGAATCCATCTCAATGGATTTTCTCTCAAGTTCTCCCACTTCAAAACATGGTAAGGACTATATTTTTGTGGTAGTTGATCATTTTTCAAAAATGGCTATCATGATTACTTGTAAGAAAAATATGTCTGCTAAGGAAACTACTCAACTATATTTTAGTCATGTATGGCTCCATTTTGGTCTCCCAAAGTCCATTGTCTCAGATCAAGAGAGCAGGCTCTTGAGCATCTTCTAGTCCACTCAATGGAAGATGATGGATACTAAGCTGATGAAGTCCACAGCTTTCCATCCACAGACTGATGGTCAAATAGAGGTGGTAAACTACTTGATTATTCACATGATTCAGATGTATCACTCCAAACATCCATGCACATGGGATGAGGGACTTCTTTTCATACAACATGGATTCAATCGGGCACTGCACAGCTCGACCAAGCATAGTCCATTCCAAGTATGTTTTGGGTTCCAACCCATGGCACCCATTGATATAGCTATTCCATTTTCCACCATGGAATACACACCTCATGGAAGATTTGAGGCAGCAAAAGCAACAAAGTTTATTGAACAAATGCAACACATCCAGCAACAAGTTCATGACATCTTGGAGAAGATGAATCAGAAGTATAAGCAACACCATGACAAACATAGGATTGCACACCATTTTGCTATGGGTGACAAGGTTTAGTTGTGGCTTTAGAAGGAATGACTTGCAGGCCCACACATAAAGATTCAGCCCCTGCAATATGGTCCCTGCACCATCACTAGAAGAGTTGGAGAAAATGCTTTTGAGTTGAACCTACCAGCCTACCTTGGTCTGCATCCAATATTCAATGTGGAGCTCCTCAAACCATATCACCCACCTCTATTGGACACTTCAGTTATAGTAGAACAACTCAACATTGATGAGATTGATCCACAGAGTTTTTCTCCAGTGGAAGAGGATCAGATTGTGGATACCTAGATGAAGACAACAAGAGGACGCTCTATTACGCTTTATCAAGTGGTCAAAAGGGGCCAACTTAGCCATCAAGGTGAGTGGCTTACAGAGAATAAAATCAAGAAACAACTACCACATTTGATGGGGAACATTGGAACAATGGGGACCATTGCCTTTCAAGGATGGAGGAATGATCCAGGCAACAATTTAGGCGACAATCCGGGTGACAGTTCCACCCCAATTGATGACGGAACTTCTGGGAGCCATAACTTTTGCACTGTAGCTCCAATTGACTCACCGTTTGAACCATTGGAAAGATAAGAATGAGGAGAATGGTTTGAAATGGCATGGGACTTTGTTGTATGAAGTTTGACCCATGAAAACCCAATAAAAGTGCCTCAAATTTCAATTTTAATAGTGCAGTCTAAAAATAGTAAGTTTCTAAAAATAGTAATTCCTCGAATTTTGTATTGTTTTAAATCTTGGAAGTTGAACCACTTAATTTATGTTGAGATTGGTGACCTTCCACATCCTCCCCATGCTTTCAAAATGTGTATAAATGAAGAGGTAACCTGAAATGTGAAGATAAACATCTCTTCCCAGAGATAAGCATATATTTGTATTGTGATCTTGAGTAATACTACATCTCTTCTCAGAGAATTCATTGTTACTATGTTATTTATATGCTATTGAGATATTTATCAACCAAAAATTTTGAGTTTTGGATCAGTGGTATCAGAGCTAGGTCTCGAGGTTGAGACCCGCAGAAGATAGTGGTCATGATTCACATCCCTTCTCAGGGATACATCTCCTTGCTAAGGTGATCATCGCATGCCATGTGTCCAACCGAGAATCGATTCAGGTGCTTCATGGCTGGCCATATAGGGATCTATAAGAGGACCCAGATCACTCCAGAGCTAAGGTAAGGACCAATCTATTCAAGATTACACAGACACTTTTCATTCTTTGTCTTCAAGATTGGGCATTCAAGAAAGTGAGAAACATAAGAATCTCAAATATCATGGTGGACTAAAATTGTACATATGGGGGGAAATGGAATTATTCAATTTGGAAACCCTCAGTGAGGTATACAAATTCACAGTGAAGATTGAATAGAAGCATGGCAGAAAGAATATGAAGAGTCAACCCTCAAAATGGAAAAGTGGCAAGGAAGGTCAAACACAAGGCCAAAATTGGAAGCAAAAGGAGTTTCAAGATAAGAAATCCTAGAAAGGGAAGGCTGGAAAATGGTGTGATCACCAAAAAATAGGAACTCACTCCAAATAAGAATATTGAGCCATCAAGTCATTGCTTTCTTAGTCACAATACTTGACATCTGCTACTCTACCTCATACACAACCCACAGTCAAAGAGGACGAAGAAGAAATTGTAGATGTTGAGCTTGACACCATTGTTGCTTCATCACAAAACCATAAAGAAAGACTAAATGAAAAGGAAAGATTGTTCCACTCCATATTATGGGTAAAAGGTAAGCCTCTGCATTTCGTTCTTGATAGTGGGAGCCAAAACAATTTAATCTCTGCTAAAGTTGTGAAAATTCTAAATCTATCCATGAAGCCTCATCCAAAGCCCTATAATATTGGATGGTTGAGCCTAGGGAGAGACCTCCGTGTCACCCATCAGTGTCTTCTTTCATATGTTATAAAACCATTCCAAGATGAAATCTTGTGTGATATGGTCAATCTAGATGTTTGTGATGTACCCCTTGGTCAATTATTCATGTATGAGCGACATGGCATCTATGAATCATGAACTAGAAGGATCACCCTCACTCTTGGAACACAGTGTTATAGGGTACTAGAGGTATGACCTCCCACATCTGTCTCCCTGATCAATTCTAAGTAATGCAAGAGATTGGTGGAGAAAACAAAGCAATTTGTTCTCATAGTGGTTAAGCCTTAAAAATCCAAGAAGGCCGATGTTGCAGTCCTAACTATACAATCAACACAACAATAAAAGCAGATAAGATGAATGATAGGAGAATATGGTGACTTATTCAAGTCACCCATAGGAGTTCCACTGCATTGCCAGGTAAAACATTCTATCAATTTGATCCCAAGATCACCTTTGCCTAATAGTCTTGTGTATCACAGATCAGTTTTGGAGAATGATGAGATAAAAAGATAGATTCAGGAATTAATCCAAAAGGGTCACATCAGGCCAAGCTCTTTGCCTTATGGTAGCCCAATTATCTTGGCACCAAAGAAAGATGGAACATGGAGGCTTTGCATTGACTACCGAGCCCTGAATAAAATCTTTGTGAAGAATCGCTATCCTCTCCCTAGGATTGATGACCTATTAGACCAGCTCCGTAATGCAACGTTCTTCACCAAAATTGATCTCAAATCTAGTTATCACATAATTTCCATCAATCCCATTGATGTCTAGAAGACTGCATTCAAATCTAAGGAGGGGCTCTTTAAACGGTTGGTTATGCCTTTTGGCTTAACTAACACACCTGCAGCCTTCATAAGGATGATGGATGACATCCTACAACCCTTCACCAACTCATTTGTGGTTGTCTAATTAAATGACATACTCATCTATAGCAGAACATGGGAAGAACATTTGCAACATGTTTGTAAGGTGCTTCAAACTCTTTGGGAGCACAAGTTGTATGCAAATCTTAACAAATGCACATTTGGGATGACAACAATTCAGTACCTCAGGTATATTGTGAATGAGGAAGGGGTCCATGTTGATCTAGAAAAGATTCAGGTTATTTGAGAATGGCCCACACCAAGGACCCTCACAGATCTTTGCAGCTTTTTGGGTCTTGCAAATTTATACCACAAGTTTGTTCTTGGATTTATACATGTTTCTTTGTCACTAACCGAAGTGACTAAGGGAGGAGCTAAAGCTACATTTTAGTGGGGTGAAATACAACAAAGGGCATTTGAGAATTTGAAGAACAGACTTTACTCAGCCCTTGTTCTTACCTTGCTAGATTTGCATTAACCATTTGAGTTGATGACAGATGCATCTGAATATCCCATGGGAGCTATCATCATGCAACATGGCCATCCTATTGCATATCATAGTGAAATGTTCACTGATATAGTCAAGAAATATCCAATATATGATAAGGAGATCTATGCCATTGTGTAAGCCTACAAACAATGGAAACACTACATCTTGGGGAAAGAAATAGTCATCCACACTGACCACAGACCATTGGAATTCATCCAGACACAAAGCAAACTTAGAAATGAGAGGCATCAAAAGTGGGCCACATATCTTCAGCAATTCCACCTGATAATCAAACACAAAAAGGGGAGCTGAAATACAGCTGCTGATTATCTAAGCCATCCACCAGTTACTGCACTCACAATAGTTCTAGACCTATGCGCACATGAGACTGCCACTTGGGGTGCTTTGTATGAAGTAGATCCTACCTTTTCTGATACATATCAAGCACTTCAAAAAGGTAAACATGTTTCTAATTTCTATTTTTAAGATAATGTTCTCTATCATATGGGGCACATATGTGTTCTAGTTATAGATCAATAAAAAATGATATGGGAAGCACACTTCAGTAGGATAGCTGGACACTTTGGTATTGAAAAGACATTGGTAGTTCTTCAAAAACACTTCTACTGGACCCATATGCGAAATGATGTGGAAAGATATCTCAAATCTTGCACTCCATGTGTAATAGACAAGCCAAAAAGTAAGAAGAAAGGATTGTACATGCCATTGCTAGAACCAACCAGGCCTTGGGAATCTGTCTCAATGTATTTTCTCTCAAGTTTGCCCACTTCAAAACATGGTAAGGACCATATTTTTGTGGTAGTTGATCATTTTTCAAAAATGGCTATCATGATTGCTTGTAAGAAAAAGATGTTTGCTGAGGAAACTACTCAACTATATTTTAGTCATGTATGGCTCCATTTTGGTCTCCCCAAGTCCATTGTCTCAGATTGAGATAGTAGGTTCCTGAGCATCTTCAGGTCCACTGTATGGAAGATGATGGATACTAAGCTGATGAATTCCATAGCCTTCCATCCACAGACTGATGGTCAAATAGAGGCAGTAAATCACTTAATTGTTCACATGATTTGGATGTATCACTCCAAACATCCATGCACATGGGATGAGGGACTTCTTTTCATACAACATGGATACAATCAGGTGCTGCATAGCTTGACCAAGCACAGTCCATTTCAAGTATGTTTTAGATTCCAACCCATGGCACCCATTGATATAGCTGTTCCATTTTCCACCATGGAATACACACCTCATGGAAGATCTGAGGGAGCAAAAGCAACAAAGTTTTTTGAACAAATGCAACACATCTAGTAACAAGTTCACGACATCCTGGAGAAGATGAATCAAAAGTATAAGCAACACCATGAAAAACATAGGATTGCACACCATTTTTATGTGGGTGACAAGGTTTGGTTATGGCTTCAGAAGGAATGACTTACAGTCCCACACAAAAAGATTCGGCCTCTGTTATATGGTCCCTACACCATCACCATAAGAGTTGGATAAAATGCTTTTGAGTTGAACCTACCAGCCTACCTTGGTCTACATCCAATATTCAATGTTGATCTCCTCAAACCATATCACACACCTCTTTTTGACACTTCAGTTGCATAACAACTTGACATTGATGATCTTGATCCACAGAGTTTTGCTCCAGTGGAAGAGGATCAAATTGTAGATACCTAGATGAAGACAATAAGAGGACGCTCTCTTTCACTTTATCGAGTGGTCAAAAGGGGCCAACTTAGCCATCAAGGTGAGTGGCTCACAGAGAATCAAATCAAGAAATAACTACCATACTTGATGGGGACCATTGATTTTCAAGGAGGGAGGATTAATCCAGGCAATAATTTAGGTGATAATTCGGGTGACAATTCCACCCCAATTGATGACGGAACTTTCAAGAGCCATAACTTTTGCATTGTAGCTCCAATTGACTCGCCGTTTGAACCGTTAGAAAGATAAGAATGAGTAAAATGTCATGAAATGGCATGGAGCTTGACTCAATGAATTTTGACCCTTTAAAACCCAACAAAATTCCTCAAATTTCAATTTGAATAGTGCATTAAAAAATATTAAGTTTCTAAAAATAGTAATTCCTTGAATTCTGTATTGTTTTAAATATTGGAAGATGAACCACTTAATCTCCCTCAAGATTGGTGACCTTCCACATCCTCCACATGCTTTCAAAATGTGTATAAATGAAGAGGTAACCCAAAATTTGAAGACAGACATCTCTTCCCAGAGATAAGCATATATTTGTATTGCGATCTTGAGTAATATTACATCACTTCTCAGAGAATTCATTGTTACTATGTTATTTCTATGATATTGAGATATTTATCAACCAAAAATCTTGAGTTTTGTATCAATGGTATCAGAGCTAGGTCTTGAGGTCGAGACCCACAAACGCTGGTGGGCATGATCCACATCCCTTCTCAGGGATACATCTCCCCGCTGAGGTGATCATCGCATGCCATGTGTCTGACCAAGAATCACCTCAAGTGCTTCGTGGCTAGCCATATATGGATCTAGAAGAGGACCCATAACACTCTAGAGCTTTTGGTGTGATGGCCAATCTTTAGAGCATATGATGATCTGTACATACAGTGGCAACAATTTTGCCAAGGTAAGGACCAATTTGTTTAAGATTACATAGACACTTTTCATTCTTTTTTTGCAAGATTGGGAATTCAAGAAAGTGAGAAACATAAGACTCTCAAATATCATGGTGGACTACAATGGTACATACGGGGGGGAATGGAACTCTTCAATTTGGAAATGCTCAATGAGGCATACAAATTTGTAGTGAAGATTGAATAGAAGCATGGTAGAAAGAATACGAAGAGTCAACCCTCAAAATGGAAAAGTTACAAGGAAGGTCAAACACGAGGCCAAAATTGGAAGCAAAAGGAGTTTTAGGACAAGAAATCCCAGAAAGGGAAGGATGGAAAATGGTGTGATTACCACAAAACTAGAACTCGCTCCAAAGAAGAATGCCGAGCCATCAAGTCATTACTTTCTAAGTCACAATACTCAACATCTGCTACTCTCCCTCATACACAACCTACAATCAAAGAGGACGAAGAATAAATTGTAGATGTTGAGCCTGACACCATTATCGCTTCATCACAGAACCATGAGGAAAGACTAGATGACAAGGAAAGATTGTTCCACTCCAAATTATGGGTAAAATGTAAGCCTCTGCATTTCATTCTTAATAGTGGGAGTCAAAAGAATTTAATCTCTGCTAAAGTTGTGAAAAGTCTAAATCTATCCATGAAGCCTCATCCAAAGCCCTACAGTATTGGATGATTGAGCCTAGGGAGAGACCTCCATGTCACTCATCAGTGTCTTCTTTGATATGCTATAAAACCATTCCAAGATGAAGTCTTATGTGATGTGGTCAATCTAGATGTTTGTGATGTACTCCTTGGTTAGCCATTCATGTATGAGTGACATGGCATCTATGAATCATGAACCTGAAGGATCACCCTCACTCTTGGGACACGACACTATAGGGTACCAGAGGTACCACCTCCCACATTTGTCTCCTTGATCAGTACTAAGCAATGCAAGAGATTGGTGGAGAAAACAAAGCAATTTGTTGTCATGGTGGTCAAGCCACATAAATCCAAGAAGGCCAATGTTGCAGTCTTGACTACACAATCAACACAACAATAGAAGTAGATAGGATGAATCACAGGAGAATATTATGACTTATTCAAGTCACCCATAAGAGTTCCACTACATTGCCAGGTAAAACATTCTATCAAATTGATCCTAGGATCACCTTTACCTAAGAGTCCTA
>JARHVA010006762.1:467500-615000 GCA_037957365.1 Torreya grandis | reverse complement strand
GTCTATTTGGTATAGACCTATGTTTGACATCAATTGGTTCTACGTGTTTGACCATGGATTTCAATTTATTCCAAATAGCTCATGGATACAATGTTTTCACCTATTAAGACTACTCTCATTTCTAACTAGTTAGAATTACGAGTCCATGCATCCTTTATGCTAAAATTTTGCACAATTTAGTCAAGAATCATAAAAAAATACTCCTACTATTTTAAAGTCTTGTAAGTTTCTTCTAAAACATGTTAAGCCTATTCAAGTTTTCCTTAATGTTTTTAGCATGCTAATTGGTTTGTTTAATAACTTGATTTAAAATGAGGGAAAATAATCTACTTTTATTTTAATGCACAAGTAATGCATAAGAATTTTGGTCAAGTTTAACATTGTTAGTGGATATTTTTAATATTTTTTATAAAATTTATATTATGTAAAATATTTAAAAAGAAATTTTTATTCATCTTTTCACTTGTACACATTGTACTTCTTTCCTTGGATGCATTATCGACTGATTCTAATGTTCTATTTTGTTTTCAAAATATCATATTCTATCTCATTGTATTGATTACTCAATATGAAATATCCATTGAGTCTGACATATTTTGAGTGTGTATTTTCAACATTTGGGGGGCTTAACATTTCATATTTCATGGGAGTGCATTATGAGTTTTCGTCACTCTTTGAATTCTACTTGCACTTTAATTTATACAAAAACATAACTTGTACTACTAATACATATCATTTCTACACTAATGAATTCACATTCAATCAACCCAATAACTCCCTTTAAGTATCATGAATGGAAAATTAAAATGAGAATCATTCTAAGGAGTAAAGATTTGTATAGGATAACCATGGATGATGAAACTAAACCTAGCATAGATGTAGATATAGTTAAATGTTATAACCATAGTGATGAAACCTATGGTTTATTATGTCTTTCTGTAGCACCTAATCTCTTATTTCACTTAGATCCTGGCAAATCACCTCATGATGTATGGATAATTCTGGGTAAACCATTTGGGGATCAAGATGTGATGAGAGTTAACGATCTTGAAAATGAACTCATTATCCTGATTCCTTTAAATTTTGACACCCTTAAGGATTTAATCACTAACATCAAGTCCTTGATATTAAAATTGAGAGAATGTGGGATAAATAAATAAGATGGCCAACTTGTTATTTCTATACTCTCTAAACTAGGCCCTAAATATTCAATCTTTATCTCTACTTTTCATTCCACTAAAAGTGGTTTGGGAACTACATGGAAAAAGCCCTCTTTAGATGATTTCATTACTAAATTAACTATGGATCAATACAAGTTCATCCAGATGGGCACATTGAAGTCCATAAAACTGAAAGCCCTAATTGTTGGTAATGGGAGAGTAAAGATTGCAAATGAAGAGAAGAAGGATAAGGATCAAAGGAAGAAGAAATAATCAGCCTTTGCTAAAACAAACACTAAATCTTACTCATCTAATGGAGAACCTAAAAAATAGAAGGTTAAGTATGCCTAATATAATAAAAATGGGCATGATGAAAATAAACGCATGAATAAGTAAATAGATCACCTAACTCATCTCTTAGAGAAACAAATTTAGGTGTTCTTGAGTCCATCAAGAATAATTCATCTACCTGAGATTATACTAATGTAAAGGGAAAGGGGAAAGAGAAAGAAAAGGGCAAGGATATTTTATTAGTTTTATCTTCAACATCTTCATGGTTCATTTACTTGGGTGCTTCTCACCACATGGGCTCTTCACTAGTTGAGTTTTCTACTTTAGAGCCTTGGAATATGTCTTCAATTAGATTGGGTGATGACACTTTTGTACCTATTTTAGGGAGAGGATCTATTGAAATGGAATGAGGAACATTCAATAATGTTCTAAGTGTCCTTACCCTTTCAACCAATCTCCTACTAGTCTATCAAATCACTCATATCATCAAAGGTATGGGGGTTGAGTTTTTACAAGATTAAATTATCATTAGGGAGTTACATAGTGATACTCAAGTGATAGTGGGTGGGTAAAATCACCAAGATAGGTTATACACCTTCTCAAATTTTGCACTTGATTCTTCTCTAATAACATTGTAGACTTATTTAGATGGAGTTAACAAACTACTGCATGAGCAGTTTGGCCACCTTAACTGCCTCTACCATAAAAAAAACTTAGAAAAAATGACAATGACAAAGTATTTACTTGAGTATAATTATCTAAGGGAATTTGTGAGGGTCTCTTGGAAATAATCCCAAAGCAAAATTTGACAAGGTAAAATCTTGGAGGGATTCACAAGCATTGGAGTTAGTACAAAGTGTTGTATTTGGGCCTATTCCTAGTATATATTTTAAAAGGGATAAGTAAATTATCACATTCATTGATAATTTAGCTAGACATAAATGGGTGTAATTAAGAATTTTTTTGAAGTTTTGAAATATTTTCATGACTTAAAGGCACTTGTTGAGAAATAATTTGAGAAATCTAAAAAGGTTCTTCGAACTGACATTGGAGGTGAATATGTCAATAATAAATTTGAGTAGTTTTTCACCATAAAGGTATTGAATTATATCAGATATTTACTTGTAGTCCTTCACATAATGGAGTTTTGAAATGTAAGACTAGGTTGTTGAAAGATATTTATAGCTATATAATTCACTCTAAGTCCTTGGCACTTGACTATTGGACTAAAGTAATTAATTATAATTTCTATATTTATATCAGTGTTTATCATAAAGATTTGAAATTAATAACACCCTTTGAATCTTGGAAAGGAATTGAATTTGATGTTGATCACCTTAGGTTTTTTAAATCTCCAATTATGACATGTATACTGAAGAGATAATCAAAGATATAGAACCTTAGTCTAAGCCATACATATTTGTAGGTTATCTAGATAGTGTAAGGGGGTATCATATTATACATCCAAATACACATCATTTATTCATAAAGATAATTTTTCACTTTTATTATAGTCTCACAAACTCAATACTTGACACTTCTCTTTCATTCTATTCACTCATAATTGATGATTCTTCTTTTAAATAAGATCATCTAAATCATGTTCCTGAGCGAGGGTCCTTTTTTTTATTCTAGTTATAACAATGAGGATAGTGATGTGGAGTCATATAAATCCACCTATATTAATGTTTTAGAGGATGATGATTCATCACATAACTTACATAAATACAATCCCATTTGGGTTAGGTAGACACTTCTGACTATAGACACTTGGGTAGGGGATCTAGTAGATGATAAACATATTGTGCCAAATTATCAAAGTGGTCCAAATGATTTATTTGCTTCATTTTTGGTTCCAAAGAAACTCTAAGAGGATTTATAAATACCTGAGTAGATTAGTGTTATGCAAGAAGAATTTTATTCCTTGATCAAAAATCACACTTGGGAATTTATTTAATTCACTTCCTAAGGGAAGTAAGATGGTTTGATATAGTTGGATATATTGGATCAAGTTTACAAAAAATGGGTCGATTGATAAATATAAGGCATGATTGGTCACCAATGTTTTTTCAAAGGTAGTCAGCATTGACTGCTTAGAGACCTTTGTACCTACTGCAAAGATGACTTTGATCAGAATCACACTATCTACAACCATAACACATGGTTGGTATGTGCACTAGATAAATGTTTAGAGTGTCTTCCTTCATGAATATGTTCAGAAGGAGATCTAAATGGAGTATCCACATTTGTTTGTTCATGTTTCATCCTTAGTTTATAGACTTAGGAAATCCATCTATGGCCTTAAACATGCCCCTCAAGCTTAGTACGTTAAGAAGGAATCCTTCCTCCTTACTTCAGGGCTCACTAGGTGTCATTCAAACCACAATGTATATTTTTTATATTAGGATGATTCTCCATTGATACTAGTCATTTATGTTGATAATATTTTGATTATTGGGAGTTCCTCATCAATTATTATACTGGTAGAGATAGATCTACAAGGCATATTTAAAATGATTGACTTGGGTCTTTAACATTACTTCCATAGCATCAATATTTTATAGTCTAATTTAGGTATTTCACTTGGACAACCCAAGTACACTCTTGATCTTTTGGATCAGTTTCACATCGCTGATTGTAAGCTATCTCTGAATCCCTTTCTATCAGGAGTCGAACTTGACATTGATTGTTCTTGAACTTTGATTGATGCCACTGGGTATCACAAGCTTATTAGCAACCTTATTTATCTAACTCATATTAGGATTGATATTTCATATGTACTAGGAATCATATCCAAAGTCATGAAGGAACCCCATGAGTTGTACTAGAAAGTAGCTAAGAGGATCTTTCACTATATTCAAGGCTCTTATAGATTTCAAATTTAGTATAGATATGGTACATATATTACCTTAGTTGGGTTTACAGATTCATATTAGGATGGTAATACATAGAATCATAAGTCCACTTTAGGTTATAACCTTTATTTAGGTTTGAGTCGCATCAATTGGTCTCGCAAGAAGCAAAATGTTATTTCTATATCATCCACAATGGTAGAGTACATGAGAGATGTTAACAAAACTATTGAGGCTATTTAGATTCAGGGGAATCTATCTGAGTTTGGCATTACTTTTGGTAACCCACCATCATCTATTATGACAACTAGAGTACCATACAAATATGCAAAAATCTAGTTTAGCACCAATAGACCAAACACATTGAGATTCACATGCCTCTTATTCAATAGCTTATTCGTGGTTAGGTCATCAACTTGAGATTTTTCCTACCTACAAAGTAGGTTGCAAATATCTTGACCAAATCCTTCACTGAGATCAAGTTCATTCATCAACGAGATCATATTGGAGTTAGGTCTACATCAGTAGCAAAATTATCTTTAAAGATGGCCTTCTAGCCTATTCACTTTTTATCTATCTTTCTTTTGGTGGGACAGAGGCAGGGGGGAGGGTGAAGGTTTTCCTAATTGTTTTCTATTTTTCTCTACTTTATGAGAGATTGCTATTGGGTACTTGATTAGGCTCATTTGTTGGGACCTATTTATCTTTTCTTTACACTTCCCACCTAATTTGTGTTTGTGAGGGGTGTTAGACTAGGTGTTTTTTTAATATATTTAGTTATTATGGGTTTTTTTCCCCTATTTGGAATTTTCATTATTTCATGGATAAGCTTGTTTAGGTGTACTTAGAATTATATTTTGATCAGATGAATAAGAAGCAACTCACTTCATTGGCTATTTTAAGTATGGGTGTTACTTTTCTATTACTGGCTCTATGACTACCTTTCTTGGGAGGGGTTACTCACACACTCCTATAAGTACATCTCTCTTAGTGATCTATTGTTTAATTAAAGATTGGTTTTGCTCTTATTTTGTTTATGCATTATTCTCATATTTTTTATTTCATTTTCTTTCAAATATTGTGTTGTGTACATACTTGAGTTGTGCTTATCACAAACTTGTGCATTGTGTTGATCCAAATATCTTGGCATCCACTCTGATAAAGCCTTAGAGTTTTTCATAGATTTGTGAACATAGAGTAGAGATGATGCATGCAACCTTTTTAGGGTGGGTTAAGTTCAAATTAGTTTTTTTGTGCAAATGTAATGAGAACACTTTGTTTATGTAAGTTTATTTTGCAATAATACAATTTTTTTCTCAATAGGCTTCATGTTTTAAAACTTCTCTCACTAGTTTTTTTCTATCCTCATGGTGGAAAATATCAGCTTGAAATAATGAGAGCCACAAAACTCATAATGGTTTTCGGTTATAATTTAGTTTGTTGGTCATTGTTAATGCAGTGATTGTTATTATTCAATATGATAGTGGATATTGAAAATATGTAATTTTGAAATAAAAACTCATATAGACCATTGTTTGGGCATGCAATCATTGACATGTCTTTTTTTTTTGTAAGGTTTGACTAGTGGAAAATGTCTATGTATGCTTATCTTTGTCATTATAGCATAAAATCATAAAAAACTATCTAGAATCTTTATTCAATCTCCATTGTCATCCTAAATAATAAAAACCACTTTGCGGTTTATAGTTCTTCTTAGGGTTTATGTTAGAATAGTTTATAGGATTGAAATGTTGTGTCGTTGTTGACTCTAATTACCAATATGTTTTTAATAAGGTTTGCGAATGAAAATATATATCAATAGTTATCTTTATCCATGTGGCAAAAATATTTAATTTGTAATGGTGAGAGGTATACATCATGATTTTATCTCTTTTCCATTAGAGAAGAGCTCATTTTGCAAAAAAATTAAAAAAATATATGTTTTCACATAATTTTTCTTTTCTTATTTAATGCAAAAAAAAGCCCATTGTTTTTGAAAGCTTAGTCTAAATAGTACATACATTGCGCATATAACCATTTCCAAGTGGATAAGTATTTAATCACATTCTCTATATAAATACGGTGAAAATATTTTGTTTATATTTTTCTTTAAATAAAGATATATTTCTTTTCTAATAATTTTTTTTTGATAGAACTCTATCTTTATGGTGGAAATTTTTAGTTTACAACATTTTTTCCTTCATATAAAACTTTATTTTTTAAAACATTTCATTCATGCATTAAATATAGAAAATGGTTTTGAAATATATTTAAAATTATAAGAAAAAAAAAAAAAAAATACTGCTATAGAAATGTAATATAAAATCTATTAATGTTTTTATGTAAAAATCTCTTAAATTTATATGTGGAATTATACGATCAAATAAAGCATGGAAAAAAAAACTTCAAAATATCACGAAGGAAAACTAATTATATTATACTCAAAAGGGATTAATTAAACGAATTTCTACTTTATTTCCTATCCGTTCCAAATTGGCCTAGTTATGTTCTTATTACCGGTGAGAGATCTCGTTTAATCCCTGAGTTATGGATATAAAAAAACATGTGGAAAAACCTTTAAAACTTTATCCGTTATCATTAAGTAGGCCAAATAAAACATCACAAATGAAAATATAATTTCCATGTATTAATTTTATTTCCAACAAAAGGCTTGCAATTCACGGATAAATACAATCTTCTAAAATTCAAAAATAAATAAAACAAAGTACACTTTACAGTATTCTAAATGTTATTGTAATATAATACATTTAAAAAAATAATATTGTAAGAAAAAAATTAAAATATAATTTACGAGATTAAAAATACTTCAAAACAAATTCAATGGCATCTACAATAAGTTTCTTTTTCTGGGATTTTACTGTTATATGTTTATGTCATTTTAAATATCACTTCTATAATTAATTGTTATTTCAAAAGCATCTACAATAAGTCCTTATTTCAAAGGCATCTACAATAAGTCCCTTTTTGTGGGATTTTACTGCTATATGTTTATGTCATTTCAAATATGACTTCTATAATTAGTTGTTATTTTAATTACATTTTTCGTTATGTAATTTTTAAATTATTTTTAAAACTTTTAATCAAACACTAAATATAAAAAAGGGATTCATATGTTTTAAATTATGAATAAATATCAATATAAAGAAAAAAAACTAGAGTGATTTTTTTTTTGGCATATAGAAAATTAAAATTTACTCTTGTCATACATTAAATATTTATATTTCATTGAACTATAAAGAAATGTCATTATTACCAAAATGTTATACATATAAAATAAAAAAATATTTACTGATTTTATATTGCATATAAAAAACAAAATTTAAAATATATTATATTCATTATAGAAAATGCTCTCTAATTTAAATATTTAATTATAAAATAAAAATAAAATTTTATGAACAAAATTAAAAGCATTGCCAAAAAAAATTTAATTGTGATATATTTTAAAATCCTCAATTAAACATATTATTATTTTTCTAATCCATTTGAATTTGAGTTACTTTTATTACTAATGGGAGACCGCTCTTAAAACCCTCTATTATGCATATAAATAAGGATGCATAAAAACATTCAAATCCTTATGTATTTCCATTAAGCAAGCCAAATGGAACCTCACAGATGAAAAAATAAATATACAATATTTTAAATTAATTACAATATAATACATTTAAGAAAAATAAATGCCCAAAAAAAAAAACCGTTAAATATTCCTATTACAAAACAATTCCAAATTTATCCTTGGTAAATAGCTACAAAAAAGTACACAACTAAGGTGAAATGGTCGATCATGCGTAGCTTCAATTGTTTATATCCATTGTAGATGATTTGAGGATCTACACAACCATCTTTAAAAATCTCCACTAGTAGTAGGACAAATGGTAGACGATTTGTTTACTTTAGATTTTTTATTTGATAAAATTACAATGACATATACGATTGTTATTTTTCAACCTTGGAGTAATTACTAAGGTTAATTTAATTGGAAAGTGAAATGTGACTATAATTCCTAACTTTTGATTAAAACAAGACTAAAAACATGAGCCCTTATTGTATGTGATGAATTGAATCTTAATTTATCGTCCTATTTATCAAATAATATCCTGCTTATCAAATATGATATTATTTAATTTTCGAAAGACCCAACCTATCAATAATAATAGACCTTATACCTCTGAATCATTAATTAAGTAAAATTAAATTAAGATAACAAGACTAAAAACAAGAGTCCTTATTGTATGTGATGGACTGAATCATAATTTATCATCCTACTTATCAAATAAGATATTATTTGGTTCTCGAGAGACCCAACTTGTCAATAATAATAAACCTTATACCTTTGAATCATTAATTAAGTAAAATTAAATAATAATAAAACTTTTCCTCATATTCAAAATGACGTGTATCATTCTTTGTTTTTTTAAATTGTGGAATTTAAAGTAGATGAAATGACATCTTTATGTTTGATGACAATGCCTTTTACGAGCTGTGTGATTATCATGCTCAGTAAAATTTGAGGTAGAACAAAAGATTTAACTCTTGAGAATTTATGTTAATGTTTTTGGAAAATTGTATATTATTATTATTATTTTTAAATATATAATAAAAATGTTACATTTGGATAATATTTAAGGAGGTATGGGTATCATTTCTACCAAAATTTTCCATTATTAATACTTAACTTATTTTCTTTGACGTGTTAAAGAGCATGCTTAACCTTAATAAGACTAGTTATTAGTTCATGCAT
Source organism: Torreya grandis (assembly GCA_037957365.1). Lineage (NCBI taxonomy): Eukaryota > Viridiplantae > Streptophyta > Pinopsida > Cupressales > Taxaceae > Torreya > Torreya grandis. The sequence goes on along the minus strand of JARHVA010006762.1, from coordinate 605,932 downwards.
GCACAAGATAAAAATCAAGAAAAATGATAACTTAAAGATCATGCAAATAACCAAGGTCAAAGGAATAACCAAGACACAACCAACTTAGCCAAAGTTGGAACCTAATTATCTACCATCATTAATAAAGGAGAGGAGGTTAAAATCCCTCCAAGAGAAAACCATACAACAACAAATTCCATCATAAAGAAGAGAGAAGCCAAAATAGATCTACTTAGCTAAAAATAGGAGTAGCAGATTGATTGTCATTTAAGGCAAGCATGATCAAAACCCATTTTTTTGAGATGATTTGGACACCATAAGGTAGGATGACGATAGCCTTTCATGCTAGAGTGGTCAAGAGCCAAGTATAAGATAGCATCAACCACCTTGTTGTATTACTTGGGAGTGTGTAAGGCCTTCAACAATGGCTTTCCCTTCATTACTATTCTTTGTAGTGGTACCGATTATGTTAGAAAAATATAAGGCAATGGAGTTGTCTAGGTCATGTCCATAGTCTCATATACTCGCACTTCCTGGATTTCACCTGGAATCTCCATCAATATAAATTATGTTAAAGCCATGGATTAGGAGAACAACATGACCTTTAGCATTGGAGGTAGCATGAGGTCTAGACTAAAAATAAGTAATGAGATGTATTTGAAAAATCAGAGCCCCTTTTTGAAGAAGATCACTAGGATGCTTCAGTAAGTATAGTATAGATTATACAATGTTTTTGACAATGTAAAGCCATATCCATGAGATATCAATGAAGCTTTGTTTAAAATTTTTGGCATTACATTCCTACCATGTGTTTCACATAAGGAGAGATACACCTTTATAAAGGACTTGATTATAAAAATCATCGATGTGGAAGGTTCTTTTCCATTCCTAAAGAGGTTGAACAATGGAAGATAAACTAGTCCAATGGATGTTTAGGAGGTCAACAAGAACTTGCCATAACTTGGTGCTAAAGGGGAAAGAACAAAATAAATGAGACATGATTTATTTAATATTTCAACATAATAAACATATGAAGGTACCATTCAACATGCTTTTAATTAATCAATCACTTGTGAGGACTCTACCATGGAGAAATAACTAGATGAAAATCCAAAATTTAGTCCACAAATGATGTTTTCAGAGCTTTTTGATGATGCAATTAAGTTGTTAGTCTGTAGTTTGAGAAGTGAAGTGATAAACTTCCACCATAATATACTCTCTTGAGCTATGATTCACCCTAGGCTAAAACATCTTCCTCATATATGCAAGAGATGTTGCATTCATTGAGACTAGTAAGGAGTTGGTTTTTGTGTTGCTAGGGAATGTGGACCATCCATTCTTCATGGGTTATCCACTCCCTTCTAAATCTATAATATTTTTTGGGATGTCTATGGAAACTGAATCCACTTGTGTTTGTGAAGTTGATCCATGGTCCCATAAAAATGGGGATATTGCTTAATAAGAGGGGGATGACCATCCTAATAATTTTTCCAATACTAGGATTTATTAACATTATTGATAATCCAAAAGAGTTTATTTTTAATCATAACTTCACCAATTTGGATAATTGTGATAATAAGGGAACCTTAGGAGGACACAAAGAGTCAAACCAACAAATGAGGAGGTTTGTTTGATGTATACATAGCCCTTAAGGTTTTCACCCAAAGCTAGAAAGTGAATTTAAGAAGAAATCAATACTGTTTACAACTAATGCCTGACCATTAAGTTGGGGAAAACATTGATTAAGAATGAGCATATAGTGATAAAAAAAATTCTTTGATTAGCTTTCAAGGTTTTTGTTGGGGAAATTAAAGAAAACATTGATTGTTCTAGGAATATTATATCTATAATGCATGGATTAAAACTGTCATAGTTTGAATTTTAAATAAACATTGCAGACATCTCAGAACTCTGCAATAGCTAATGAAAGAAGGGGTTTTTCTTGTCAGCCCTTGTGTATGCTAAGGATAGATCTTTGAAATACTAATACAAGATGCATGAAAGAGGTGGATAGCTCTCTAGTGGTTAATATATGATATTCTAAAATTTAAAATAAATTTGATAATTTAGAAAAGAAGGATATTATCTACAAATATTTGGGCATTAGGCCTACCTTGAAAATTTTCAAAATCTAGTCATTAACATATTGGATTACTTCAGGTGAGTATCAATTCTTTGTTTACCCTAATCGATATTTCCTTATTTTGTTTGTTCATTAATTTAACATAATTTACATTATAATTTTTCATATAATTGACACAATAGAGGAAGGGATTAACCTCTATGTGACCCTTGTTTATCTATTTTTATATTATGAATTTCAATTTATCATTAAAGTTAAAATTAGAGAAGAATCAATCGTGATCCAAAACATTGATTTAAAACTAACATATAGTGATCAAAACTCATTCAAGACTTATTTTAACACATAATTTTGTGAATTAGATATATAGAAGCAAAATATAACATAATAAAACACACTTTATGATTATATAGACATGTTAGGATTTACAAGTGTTGAAAACTAATTTTAATGATGTCATGACCCTAATGAGATTTTAAGAATGCACTTGGAAAGGTTTATCATATGATAAAAATTTTCAATGGAATTATGTATTCTCTTAGACCTTGTTGTTTATGAGCATGGTTATACATTAAGTTAAACATAGCTGTGATCTAGTTGAGTATCCACTAAGCACTTAAAAATTATTCAAATCATTATGAAGGCTCATTTGGGTTATAAATTAACAAATAACAATATTTGAAGGATTTTATATATGACAATATATGATTAGTGTTTTTATCCTAATCATTAGTGTATACAAACTTGTCTCAATAAACACTTTCGTATAAGACATGTGTTGGATTTTGACTTATACCAACAACTATGAAATGAGCTTACCAAGTCTACATAGGAACAAAGAATGATTATGTGTACTCTTTAAAATTAGAAAGAGTAATATAAGATGGACTTCATTAAGTTCCAAATCAATTTAAAATTATTATAAGACCAAATCGAGCCTATATGGGGTGATTCACATTACAAGAGGACTTAAATTTACAATGAATAACAAATAATTTGATAATGAACAATCCTCCAATGAATACTTGATCATATATATACATTTGATTACAATTTTGAGCACAACCAATTTCTAAATAAGACTAAATCAAGATATTGGATCCTAATTTCTAAAATAATGAATCTTATGTTTATCCAAGGCCTAATTATAATTGAAACTCTACCAATTCAATAATGAAGTCTTACATTCAATAAACATGGAAACTAATTACTTAAATATGACTGTAGTAAATGAAATTTTATGTTAGTAATATCAATAGGCCAAGCATGCAAATAACTTGTCATGGAAAACAAAAACTACTTACTTCAATAAACACCCCAAAACACAAGGTGAAATCAAAATAAGAAACTAAAAATAAACACTCTACTTCTACTTATACGATATTTTTCATGTCTATGGATGATCCTACCTCAATGTAGTTCACATGGATATGATAAGTAGAAAATATACTCTTCTAGTCATGACGAAAGGTGACCACAACATCCCCTTCCAATATATTAGGTAAATCAAATGAATGGTCTTCTTTTTCCTACACCATCTCCAACTCCTACATGTTGGTTTCCTAACCTATTCTCTTCTCCTTTATGCTATCTCTCTCTCATTCCTTATGGGATTTTATCCACACAAATCGTTGTCCTCTTTGGGTTTGAACCCACCATTGCCTATCCTCCTCCACCAAAGCCATAACCATATCTCAATCAACGCACTTATAGATTGAAACCCATTCTCATCTATCCATCAACACCAAGATACTCTATAATTAACCTCATTATCCCATGTGGGATAAAACCTAGTACTATAATTCCACCTTTTCCTAAAGCCTTTTTGTATTTTTTCACACCTTATCTAACTAGCTATTGGATCATTCTCAACATCATAAACCACTACTTGCGGAGACTCTCTCATGGTTGCTATCTCATAATACTCTCTCAATAGAATCATTTGTACATCAACATAAACATGGGCATTCAAATGATAGCACACAACATCTAAAATCAGATCATGTGTAGTTGTTAACTTCACATACTTTATTGTTTGCATTACTATAACAAGAAATATCCCCATCTTATATAAAAATTTAGATATTTATTCACATGCTTGGGATGTATTACACATTAGTTTATTACACTTAGTGAAGTTAAGAAACTTGCTCTCTATGCCTACAACATCACATACTTGAGTTGATCTCAAACTCATGTACTAAAAATAATCCATCATCTCGCTACAAGCTTATTCCACATCAAGCTTAGGATTCTTAAATCCTTCAAGATAATTATGCTCACTCTCTAAGATAATATTTAGTTATTCTTCTAACATCTCTTCTTCCATAAACTATTGCAAATGAACATTCACCTAAATATATCCTTCACAACCAACATATTAGCATGCTCTAAAACACTCCCTTGTCTCCACATTAGCTTGAAACATTCCACATTGGATGGAGCATCAAAACCATCACCTATTTAACCATTTCTTCCATATCCCTCACTTGTTTAGATTCCTCATGTCATCTTTCATATAATAAACATGTTAGAGTGCACTAGACTTAGTCCTCTACTTTGCTACTTTTTCTATATTTAGACCTACACATTACACAAATACATTATGAAAAATTAGATTTCCTTCAATCACCTAAATAACTTATTTATCATGCTATAAGGGCATCTTGTCAAACTTATCTTTAATGCTTGCATGCTTCTCATGTTTCTCATTTTAATTATGGATTGCCAATGGCCCATTATCCACAATTGTTATGGTTGTTTTATGCTCATTGTTACCTCTGATATCAACTCATACACATGGATAAAACATCACGATCATATCCTTTTGTTTACTAACTTTCCCAGCATCCACATCCAATATTTTTATAAGAAACATGGAACTCTACTTGGATTCTCTATTCACTCACTTGAAACTATACTTGGATACAATATTCATGTAACATAATTTCTTCATTCCTAGAAACATATGTCATAAATTGGTTGTACTCAACCCTACTACAATCGATAAAAATTTAGAAATCTCATTGAAATCATGAACCAAGTAACAAAATAATTTAATCATTCTTGGGATGTCACAAACACTTTACTATTATCACACAATTGGTTTCCATCTTTAGGTGAATAATATATCACCTCCACATCATTCTTCAAGAGGATTTCATCACTTATTGGATGATAACAGTTGATTTCTAAGCTACTCTTCTAAAAATGAGCATTAGGTTCTACATACAAAAGTCTCTTCTTATTGTCTTCCAAGATAATATACTCTTTCATGCACCTATGCACATTTTTTCTACTTGTCGAAGTAGTCTTTGGTTGCTCACATGAAATCAAACCATCCTTATTATTTCTCCTTGAAATATTATTCTCACCAACTCTCTCAAGCCTCTTCTTGGTTTCTAACATGAAAGATAACTATCCTTATTAGCTCTCTTTGAAATATTATTATCACCAACTCTCTCAAGCCTCTTCACATGAAGCTTACTCAACCATCCTAACTATAATTTTGGGTTCAAAACTGACCCAAAATCTTATAAACCATATGTTCCCATTCAAAAATATTTCACTTGCCTTTCCCTTGTCTCTTCAATTGGATATCTTTCTAATATACTGTTGTAACTACACTCAACCACTTGAATCCAACCTCACCCTCATGGTGTAAATAATATTATCATTCAAAAAATACATATCTTGCTCATTTATCCAAATCATGATTTGTTAAGAATTTTCTTATCAATAAAAAAATATATATCATTCAAATATTTATCTCTTTTATCCACCACAACCTCGATTGGTATCTTTTATTTACTAGCCTATTTTATTATTCTCACTTGGATTTTATCTAAATCATCTATCTATTCTTGTCAAGAAAACAAACCCACCATCAAATATTTCTGTTCAACATTACATGAACTTGCACCTTCATCACCTTGTGCAGTAATTTAAATCATGTCTAGCCTTTCTTAGAGAAATTTTAATATCTCTAATAACTAACCCATCTCACATGACCTTCTCTTTTATGACATATCTCAACACAAATCAATAGGGTCATCTTTCATAACTTGTAATAGACTCCAAATTTAGCCTCATAGAACTCCCACAAGATTGTAGGACTTCACATGTATGCAACCACCTATGAATGTTCTCAACAAAATGGAATTTTTATAGACATAAAATATTTAAACATTAACATGTATTGATGTTTTATCTCTTGTAATAGTTAGTTGAGTTTCATTGTGTCTAAGTGCACGATTTTAATGGTGCACTAAGAAAGCAGTGGGAAAAACTTTTGTGATTCATAATATTGTTGATCTCTATACCATTACCTAAAACCACTACATGCTACTTTTATCCAACTCCCTATACAATCCAAACCCACTTATACACCCCTCTAAGCAATTCACCTTCCGAAATAGCCACTAACTAAGAATATACACATTTTACATCATTTTCCAACTATGTTGGACCAGTCGACCTTGCTATGGATTAAGCACACATTGTAGCAATCTGTTGGCCCAATTAACCTAGTTTGAGGCCTAACTACTTTTTTCAAGTCAAAAAAGGTCACCATGGCCCACATTTTTGGCTAATTTCCCTAGAGGGTTTAGGGTCAATCCTTAAATATAAATACCCCATTAACTTAATTTATAAAGAGAGGAATATTTAATAATGCATTAATGCAACTTGTAATTATGTTATTTCTATATTGTATGAGTCATTAATTAGTGTTTTACCTTGGAAGGAAAAAAAATTGTCTTGTGATGCAAAACAAGAGTCTTTTAGCCTAGAGTTGATTCATATTGTGTGATCCTTATAAAGAAACAAAAAAATGTATAGTTCACCATTAGACAAGGGTGAGATTGAGGCACGACATGTTCAAATCAAAGTAATTATTTCTAATTTTTTATTCTTTCATTTATTAGGTTAGAAATTACACACATTAGTAGGATGGATGTTATACTCATTGATTGTTTTGCCTCTACATTGACTTGAGTAGAGTACGCTTCATATGTTTTATATTATTTGTTATTAATATCCCCCTTTGTGCCACAATTTTTAGAGATCACTAGATTATATTTTGTTAATGTATTATAGGCCTATCTTGGGTTATTACATGATAGCATTTTCATAAATGATTTGGAAATCTGTCCTTTGAGATTGTGTGGTAAGAGATCCCTTAGTTAGGTTTAGTATATCCAAATTGGTCATGTTTAGATATAAATATATATGAAATGAATTATTTTTGTGAGATTACTTTCTTTGATCTTAGAATCCACTAAGTAGGATAAGTTACAAATACATCCTAATTCATTCCATGCATTCTATTGAACTTGACATGTATTTAACTATTTTAATTTTTAATTTTCATTTACATTCAATTGGATCAACCATGTTGATCTAGGTTTATATTTTTTGAGTATGTTCTTGATCGGGTCCATCCTATTAACCTAGCTATAAATTTTGTGCATATGTTTTTGAACCATGACAAGCTTATTGACCTAGTTTTGTATTTTATGTGCAGGTATTTAAACAAATCAACCATGTCAATCTATTTTTATTTGTTGTATGAAATGTTTTTAGTCTCATTCAATGGGTCAAATTGATTGATCTAGTCATTTTTTTACCTCTTATAACTAAATATAATAATTTTCTTGATTTCATTATTTTCTATATTATATTTTCTTATTAATTATCAATCTTATTTAAACTATATAGACTGACTCAATCAAGTTCAATAAAACTATTTTGTAACTTTACATGATAGAAAAATCACATGGATAATCGAGTTAAATAATAATTCAACGTTTTCAAGAAAAACTAACACATCAACTTGGTCAATCATGTTCTATATTCTAGGTTCATTCTAAACAGCCTAAGATTTTCATTTTGTCAAAATTTTAAGTTTATTTTATTTCCCACTTCTTAGCTAAAACTATGTAATGAAAGTTTTAAAACTACTTAGCTACTATATGAATTGATATGATATGTTTTGTTTATGGTCATTGTTTATAATTTACATATATCTTAGTGTGAGGGTCTTTCCCTAATACTCATAGCCGTAATGCATATGGGTATGTGCATGGAGTTGAGGGAAAATTCTATGGAATTTTTTGTCAAATCTTACATGTTATTTGTATTTATGTTTTGAACCAGTGAGCTTAAATCCAAACTCATTATAATGACTACACATTATAATGCATATGCATTCTATATAAGTAAAGAAATGTTTGTATTATAACATTTATATTATTACAATTATATTCCTTATACTTTAAAATTATTTTAATAAATATAAGAAATTAGGGTCACACTGCATATAATAGAGCTAGTCTCATAGCTGTACACCTTATGATGTGAAAAATAGTTTTTAAATATCCAATCTGGTTAGTACTTTAATATTTTCAAGGAGTTAGTATTGAACCTATGGTTTTTAAGGCATAGATTTTGTAATTGTTGTTCATTTTAGGTAATTATATAGTCATTTTTTAAGTTTTTATGCCTTACAAATTAATTTTTAGAATTTCCATAAGTCCTAAGATTTTCAAAATTGAATTTTGAAAATTATTCATTTCAAACATGATCTAAATTGGTGTAATTAGGGCAAAATATGTCACATTTATGGCCTAAACACATCAAATGACCACTTTGTGTTAATTTCACTTTCTCGTCATCCCTCCCTAATTTTTACTTACTTTCTACTCATCCCTCATGACCCTAATTACTTTATCCTCTTTTCTTAGTGTCCTTAATCACTCCATCATTATCCTTTTCTATCCTTAATCATCTCTAATCACTCACTCTTTGTACCTAATTACTCCCTCATTGACCCTCACTATTAATCATCATTACTAAGCACCCCATCCTCACCCCTCATCATCCCTAATCACTCTCTCATTTACCCTCACCATCCCTCATCATATGTAGTCACTCCATCATCATCCTTAATAACTCCCTCATCATCTCTTATCACTCCCTCATTCACTCTCACCATTCCTAATCATCCTTAGTCACTCCCTTATAATCCCTAATCAGTCTCTCCTCATCCCTCCTAATACCTAATTACTCCCTTATTGACCCTCAATATTCATCATCATTTATAATCGCACCCTCATCATCCCTAATCACTCCATCATTGACCATCACCATCCCTCATTATCCATTATCATCTATAATCATTCATTCCTCATCACTCATCACCTTCTCTCACCCACTCATTGACCCTCACCATACATCATCATCACTAATTAGTCCCACATCCTCTCTAATCACTCCCTTATTTACCCTTGTCTTACATCATCATCCATAATGACTCCCTCATCATATCTACTCAATCCATACCCATCCCTACTCATCCTTAATCACTACATCCAATACTTTTATGGTGGGTACAATATCTTCTTACTTGTGTTAGATTAGCTTATTTTCCAATTCCAAATTTTACTTACACAATTAATTCCCATATATAAACTATTATTTCACTCAAATAAGTAACTTAGAGATATCATTTGATTGTTCGGTGAGGATCAAATATGTATGTAGTGATCCATGCTGAGGTCATGGAGAGAGTGTATCTAGATCCATAAACTAGAATAAATAGGCAAAAAATAGTGAAAATGGTGGGATGAAATTGTGTTACTTATATATTTTGGGATGTGGTCGTCTAGGAATCCCAATCCCATAGCTAAGAATCATATATATGGTGTGTGTATATATTTGATTCTTATCTATGGGATTGGGATTCCTAGATGACAACATCCTAAAATATATAAGTAACATTATCAAAATATATAAGTAACATAATTTAATCCCACCATTTTCACTATTTTTTGCCTATTATATATATATATATATATATATATATATATATATATATATATATATATATGGGTAATGGGATACTAGTTGAGAATCCCAATCCCAAACCCATAGTTGATAATATATCAGTAATAAATGGATAGTATATAAGATTATTGGATAGATATATAGGTGTTAATTAACTCAGTAGATCATGTTCCATCATAATGGCTAATAAGGTGTATTTCCCAATACAACTCAATATGTACTTAATTTGATCTATACATAACATGATATATAAATGGAATTAAGGATGTATGGCTTAATCCATTATATTGAGGAGGGGTCACTTAGAGCTTGGACATACTTTCAGTATTTCCTGATCCCCAATATAATATATCAAACAATAACATAATAATAGGGTGAAACCATAGATATGAAGGGGAAACTATTCTAAAGGCCCTACCCTCATCTTAAACTACCTAATATTAAATACCCAAATCCTAATATGTATATGTAATTAATAACATTTCATCACACCCTAATTTCTGTTTCCTACCTATTTATTCTGGCTCGAGGCTCTAAATAGACTATCTCTCCATGGTAAGGGTTATTAAGGTTTAGTTATATATGGTAAATGTATCATAACCTTAAATTTAATTTAAATGTATCTTAAAACCTATATATAAGCATATAATGTAGGTTGAAGGCTAAATCAAGCATGTTTTGGGTAAGGCATAGGTTGTTCAGAGACTTAAGGCAAATGAAACAAAAAAGATACCAAGTTCAAACATCCTTTAAGATATGATAATGATATAATACATCAAGAAATAAAAAATAAGAAATATAATAATGAAGGAGAGGTGGGAAGAATGTTTCTATATCTGGTGTAGAGTTTAGGTCTAGGTTTATGGAGGATTATTTAAACCCTTAACAAGGGTTTAGTAAACAAAAACTCATATATCTTTCTAGAAAACAATCAAAATCATATGAAATTTTGTATATAGGTGTCTAAGCATGTTTTTCAACTAATCTACATGGTTTAATAACTTGAAAATCCCTATAATATAATATATTCATGACTATGTTATTTTTAACAAACCTTAAATAGGCCTAAAACTAGGCTAAAGGTATAGTCTTTCAAAGTCTTTTCAAAACCAAAGTTGTATTAGACTGTAAAATGTGTTCCTTTTCATGTGTAACATAAAAATAAATTAATGAAGTCATTTTGGTGACCTTTAATATAATTTTGGATCCATAACCCCTAAAATAATATATTAGGCCTAAGTGAGAGGGCTATAAAACCTATTTTATTGCAATGTAGTGAGAATGAACCAAAATAATGGAAAAAGCTTATGTTCTAGATTAGATATTGTTCAATTAAATATCTGAATCCTATTGGGGACATTGGGATTAAGTCTTGAGTGCAATACTTTATATAAAGTGTGATATAACTAATAAGTATTAATATGATAAAATTTTGTGTTATCTATAATAATTAAGCTGTTATGGACAGGGATTCAATTTTTGATGGAGATTATCACAAAGAAGGTAAAGAATTGAAAGTAAGTTAAAATAGATGCTCAAGAATACAATAGTCATCAAAGAGGACCAAATTATAATAAAGATGATACAAACAAAGGTTAAGACATAGAATAAAGCTAAAATCATTGTGATAAGATATGTATTTTTGTGTCATGTAAGGGTGGTGTACTTCAAAATAATAAACCATGTTTATTAAGTGAGTAACAAAATTTATAGTAAAATAACCTCACACTAGTAAAATGATTTAAATATGTGGTTTGAAAAAAGAAAGGAATGATAAAAATCCTAAAGAAGACCTAAAATACCTAGATGAGTACACCTATAAGAGGTATACTTACATCAAATAATGAGGGTGTGATCTAAGATGATGAGGGATGATTAAAGAGTTATTAGGGATTGTGATGGATGAAGATGGAGTGATTGGGGATGATTATGGATGTTTATGGTCAACCAAGGAGTGATTAGGGATAATAAGGGAGTGAATGGAAATGATGAGGGACAATTAAGGTCAATGAGGAAGTGATTAGGGATGAGTAGGGAATGATTAGGGATGAGGAGGAAGTGATTAGGGATCATTAGTAATTAAGAAATAATGATTAGGGATTATGAGGGAAGAGGATGGAGTGATTAGGGATGATGAGGGATGTTAAAAGTGAGTGTAAGAGTGATTAGGGATGATGAGGGATGTCAAAACCTAATGGAGGAATGATTAGGAAGTGATTAGAGATGACTAAGGATAGTGACAATCAATAAGGGAGTGATTAAGGATAACAAATAATGATGAGATATTGATTAAGGGTGATGAGATATTAGTAGGAAGTGATAGTAATATGGGAGGGATAATGAACAAACAAAATTAACAGAGAGTGGTCATCTGATGTGTGTAGGTCATCAATTTGAACTATGATTCCCCAATCACACCACTTTATATCAAGTTCAAAGTGAGTGGTTTTCAAACTTCAATTTAAAAATGATATAAAGTTATGTGATTTGGAAATTACAGTCATTTTTTAGGTTTTTTTGGTTTCCCTAATCACTCCTAGAAATGGTAGGAAGTAATCTAGAAGGCAAAAAAATTAGAAAAGTAACTATATGTTTATTGAAAATGAACATAAATTAAAAAATTAATGACAAATTAGATTTTGAAAATTTTTAATCATATAAAATGCAAAATTTGGTTACCTAAGTATGGCTAATGACACCCGATCCATAGGTCCTCTTACTTAATTATACAACCCTTTTAGGCTATTCTTGTACTAATTACCTATCATCCATAAACTTCCAAACTTAACCCTTTCATACCCAAGTATCTCTCTCTGACCCAGATCCATCCCCCAAGTTCTCATTCCCTTTCGACAACAACACCCAAGTTAGATAGGAGCATTGAAACCTACCTAGGTAGCTCTCTCAAACCTAAATCCACCCCTGAGGTCTCATTCCCTTTGGACAACAACACCCAAGTTGGATAGGAGCACTGAAACCTAGGAAGTCCAGTTTTAGCATTTTTGTCCAAGTGCAAAATAGGTTCTAATAGTCATATTTTCCTGAATCCTTATCCTAATTCATGTTAGTCTAATGTGAATTCATTTATCCCACAATCATTACATCCCCTATAAAAGGCCATTTAAAGTCCATATAGAAGAGTTGGCACTCATTCATAAGAGAGAAGCAATAATAATAGAAAGATCATTAAAGCACTTATCCCTATTCTTTGCATACAACTATCTAACAATATTTCAATCTTATTAAAACCATCATACCAATCCCTAGTCAATCCAAGTACACCTAGTGTCTCATTTTAACTGCATTTTCATCACACTATTGCACCAAGAACTTCAATTGGAGAAATAAATATATCTTGATCCCTCCTCATAGTATTTTTATGTAGGAAACACGCCCACACAAATGGTGTGAAGTGCGTCCAACGTATCCTTTACACTCTAACCCCTTTTCCTTATTTGCCAAAGATCTATTTAATTGCATAAAAAACACAAACACATGAAGAATAAGATATATATGGAGTTTTATTGATAGAAAGTATCTTAAATTTGGTACAGAGGCTCATGTAAATGTTGTGAACAAAACCTAGAAAAATCATAACTCTATGAGTAATTTTGAAAATAATTGCAAGACTAGAACTACATCACTAGACAATAGGGTGTCCTATTTTTTCCAATCTTGTCCAATGAAGAAAAAACCTCTAGATCTTAGTTTGTGATCGTGTCCCAATCCTATTTCTCTAGTATCAAAGTTTTTCTTAGTCATAACAACCCAAAATAAGCTAAGTTATATTTTATCACTTATTACTATTTTTAGGAAAGGTAAAAATACTATTTGTTTACACAAAATCAGTGGCTTAATTATTGCATACAAAATACTAATTTTATCTATTTATATATTTTTTATTTAATATGAATAAAACTACATTATTCCCAAAAATAAGAAAACATTTGGTGAAACTAACTTACTTCAAATTTTACATAAAAACCTTAGAAATCGTAGGGTAAATTCCTAGCTAATTTTTCATATTAATTTTTGAATTTTCTATTGAATATTAAAATTAGAAATTCTTCTCAAATTTAAAAATTTTGTATTAAATTTTAAACTAAATTTATTTCAAACCCTATTTGCATCAAGTAGCTCCTTAGTAATTTCCCAATAATTTTCCAATTATTTTCTCATTTTTTAGTTACATATTAAAATTAGAAAAACCATAATTTTCAAAAAAAAATCAAAACCCTAGTTGCATCTAGTAGGTCCCATTAACTCAAGAATTTTCCCATAAAATTAAGAATTTTATTTTCTATACTTAGCTCAGGAATTCAATTTCAATTTCAAAAATTCATAGTACTTTGCAAAAATATTTTTGAAATCCCTAGTCGCATGTACTATCTCCTATTTTTCTCCTTGAGGTATCACCTTACATGTTTGGGATCTCCGTATCTTTTTTATGCATTTTCCAATTCCTTGTTTAGATTATATTAGTTTAATCTTTTCTACAGTTATCCAAGTTGTTTTCCTTATGCCACCTAAGTTCCTTTCATCTCTTCCTTCAATATGAAGTGCAAGACTTAGTGGAAATCCTCTTGAATTCACCTAGATTCATTCAACTTGATAATATACTATGGATAAACATCTAGTTTTAACTCCAGCTATATATTTTACACATCCAAATTACATTAATTTTAATGAGAATGATTAGAAAAATGACCAATATGAAAATACCACTGATGATGTACACACCAATACTCTTGCTTCACCACATTGGACTACTGGTCCACTTCTACCCATTGCTGATAATGAAGTTGTACTAATCAAATATATGATCCTCTAAAATTTTAGAGAAATACTTAAGGAACATCCTAAATATCATATATTAATTTTCTAAACTATCATGGAAATCAAAAAGGCTAAACAAGTTGAGTTTTCCATCCCCACAGAGCAACCAATTGAAAATGACACTACAGGGGCAACTATGTCTCAACAACCCCCTATATCATCCCAACCTACCTCCATGCCACCATTGATAGCTAATACATCCCTCTCACCTTATGTGCTATCCCTTGTACAAAAGATAAGATCTCTTAAATCCAATGTGCTTCACCTTGAGCAAGGTACCACTAGACCTACCTAGGCTTTGGATTCTTTTGATCTTATGCTTATACCATTGGCACATCACATTGCTTCTACACCCTTGCCATAGGGTGTTTTTTAACCTAAAATTACTTTTATTGATGGAAAGGGTGATCTAGAGACACATTTGAGAGCATTTCATGTTGCATGAATGGATTATGTACCAAATGGTTGGTTACTTACCAAGATATTCCCATAGTGTCTAAAGGATTATGCTTTACAATGGCTCTATAGTCTACAAAATTAGTCAGTCAATGTATTCAATCCTTTAGATGACATGTTTCTAGCACATTTTAATATCAACATTGGTGATAAGATCTCTTATTACACAACAAAAACAAAAATCAAATGAGCATCTCATAGACTATGTACTTCAATATAGAACCATTTTGGCTAAGATGACTATCCCCATGGCAGATTAGGGGTTACAATATCACATCAAATAGAGCCTTCTACTAGCATTGCATGAATCTATTATGTTCAAAATATTATCTTCCTTAATTGAATTATGTCATACATTAAAGGAAAGAGAAGTGAAACTCATTTCAATGGGCAAACTCAAGTATACAAGGATTCCAAACACAATAAACAAGTGTAATATAAAAGTCCCATACAAGGTCAAAGTCAATGATAACAAGAATCAGACTCAACCAATAGTCAATGTGGCTTCAAATGCCCCTCAGTGTGTGGTTTCATCAAAACCTCCTCAGTGTGCATTTACCAATCTATGAGTTTCTCCATATAGAGTTTTATAATAGTTATTAGAATGTAACATCATTACTCTCCCTCCTATTTGAGAAGTTGACCCAACAAAGCTTCTTCTATGAGGATATGATCAACAGGCATATTTTGATTTTCATAGGGAACTAGGCCACACTACAAATAGATGCATTAGTTTGAGACAAAAGATATAAGACTTGATAAATGATAACCTAATTGATCATGGAGATTCAGTTGAGCCTCCACATGCTAAGCCAACATAGGATAAAGATTTAAAAATATTCTTAGATCCATTCTCTCAATAGTCTAAGTAAGATATAGGAGACATATTAGGTGTTCATCACACATACCATGCACATACTTCACTATTTAGATAACAAGCACCTTCAATTGAATCACATCCTTTGTATGCTATGATAGGTGTGTGTGAGTCCATAGTTCCAAATGGAACTTTGGTATCTTTCTTAGATCAGGATATTGTTGAGGATAATTTAGATTATAATGCACTTTTTATTGAATCACATGTTCATAATCAGCCCATTAAGAATGTTCTCATCGAGAATCGTTCTAGTGTCAACATGTGCACCATTAAATTATTACAACATTTAGACTATTTAGAGTAGGATATCACTCCAACAAATATATTTATCAATACATTCAGTGGGAAAATACAAATTTCATTGGGTGAGATTATAATTCCTTTATAAACTGGTCCAATACATGTGACCACACATTTCCCTATAGTTCCCATTGCAGGAGTTTTTGATATGTTACTTGGTTGCCCATTGATTGAAAAAAATTGAGCAATACCATCTATAGTTCACATATGTGTGAAATTCATTCACGCTAATCAATTTATTATAGTTGGTGATGTTCTATATGAGTTACCACTCCCCATTTCAGATCCATCTCTTTTGCAGTCACCAATTATAGCTTCTACACCATTTTTATTTTCCCTACTAGTTATAGTTCTTCCCCCAGTATAAATTTAGACACTATTGAGGAATCCATCACCATTACATAGGATTCATACACCTCCATTGCTTCAAGACTCTAGATAGCATCCAGCTACAGTATCCACACCCAAATTAATGTCATTGAGATCTCATGCATCTACACATAAAACACATGTTTAAAGATCTTCTCCTACTTACACATGGGTCCCTAAAACCCCAAAATTTGCATCCACTTCTCAGAGTTATAGAGGGACCCCATAATAAGTTTCTACTTCAAAGATTTCAAAATAACTACAATGCATATAACTTTTAAAATCACAATCTCGACATTTTTATCATGTTTCACAATCATGAACGATACCATTGTTCAATACGGGACACCATAATAAGGAGTCTCACCTAAGAATCATCAGTTCATATCATTTCATCTTAGTCTTTCCTATACATAGTTTAAAATATAAAAATCTAAAAACATTCAAATATATCCAAAAACACAAAAACATTTTGATTGTATGCATCATCCATGCTTTACATTACTACTACTATGTTATGATTTACATTTGTTATTTCCTTGCTATTGTTTGCCAATTTATCTACATTACTATGCTTCACTTGATCTTCTTTTAATGTGTGTAGTGGCATCCAGATCCTTAACTGTTTCACTCTACACATTGAGGGGGCATCATACTTCTACATTTCAGACACACATCGCTATACATACCCATTGGGGGCATCTTCTACATGACTACACCATTTGAGTTATATCATTCCTACACTACACACTCAAAGTCATCATGTTGTTGTATATTAACTATCAAATTACATATATTATTATATCTACATTTCACTAGTTTGTAGCACATGTATATCTCTTTAGCATATGCCTAGTCTTGTATTAAAATGTTTTTTATACTTTCACTTTTTATCTAACTAGTTATATGTGATATTATCTCTCTAGTTATTACATGCTTTCCCTTCTTTCTTAGTTTATCTTATTGGATTACATTTCCAGTCCCTTCTTGTTTCCTATGTGTACCTAAAGACATTTTCTAATGTCCCTTACTCATACTCTTCTATGTGCTTGTGGCTGTCATGCCAATCTTGCTTGTTTCTATTATATGTTTATTTAGAATTTGAACATACCTTGTATACTTATTTTCCAGCTTGAGTGACATGTGCCCATGTCCCTTGTTTGCTTAGCCCCTTGGCCACTCTTGTATGTTTCTTACTTCTTTATCCATGTCCTTGTTTCATGATTTATTTTTTGATTGTTGCAATGTCATGATCCATATCATGTATTTTCCTTACTTTCATGGACTCCATGATGGACATCTTGCTCCATCCCTCCTTGACAACTAAAAAATAGAAACTAACATATAACATTTCTAGTTCCACTTGAATACATTGTACATGTTATTAAATTGTTAAATCTAACTAGGCATAACCCTATTGATCTAACAATCTATCAATACAAATGTTTCTATATATTGAGATATCTTGCTGATTATCATTGATATGTCATGTATACTTCTACCTTAACACACTTACAGGTATTCTTCTTCCAAGGGAAGTCATTATAGGGTACTTATTCTTACCCTCAAAAGAGGGGGTAATAAATAAGGGTTTTGTCATAGTGATCAGAGCTCTTAAGTGGTCAAAAAAATAGTTTTTAGAACACTCAAAATAGAATCCAAACATTAGAATAGAGAGAACAAACCAGATAGACATCAAAGAATATAGAACAATCATCAGATTTGGTATTGGATAATAACACAAAAATTGGACTCTAACACTAGATAGTAGGGTGTCCTATTTTCAGCACTCTTATACAAATAGAAGAAAAACATTTTTTCTAGAAATAGACAGAAAGGTGTGTTAAGTCATAGATTTTTCCATATAGAATAGTCTATATTAAACATATTTTAGTACAATTTTTCTCAAAGAATCTAGATATAGGGGGCATCATGTACAACATGATGACTCTCAATTCTAGTTTGAGATTAGGTAGTTGATATAATTTCAAGATCAGAATCCATGTTTAAGACATGAGTTATTGAGGGCAATGTGCATGTCGCACTAGTATTCCCCTTTTTCTATGTTTAGTTTATCTTCTAGTCATTTCTCAACAATTGTGTGTTTTACTCCATCTATAGGTGGTTGGCATCCTTTTTCAATATTGGCTTTCATATATACATAACTTCCCAAGTACCTAAGTTCCTAATTTGGCTTCCATACAAGCCTATTACATCAGTTTTGGATTGGCTTTTATACAAGCCTAGTCTCCATCTTTACAAAATGGCCAAGAGTGGCCTAGTTTCTACCATAATTTGGCTATCCATGATAACATTATCATATTACAGTACATTCATGGGCTTTAAGATACATATCATATGACATATATTCTATATCAATATTACTTCATAGCTTCACTTCACAAGGAAATGATGGAGCTAATGGACTAGCTAGCCTTTGTATTCTTGAGCCACCTATTCAAAGGGATTGGACACATAGTCCAAACATCGATTGACACACACATGATTCGATATATTCATTTAATTTGGAATGATGGATCCAAAGGGTTGGCCTTTGTATTTTTGAGCCACTTTCTAGGGAATTAAGCACTCAACTCCATTCATGATATAAATTTTAGTACAAATACACACACAACATAATCCAGCATCACAACAAGTTTTAAATTGGTTTGCATACCTACTGAGGTGTATTCATTCCTTTCTCTTCCTCTCTCTCTTACCCAACTTTTATACATTCATATTTCAAATATAGTGTATCTATTAATAATTAATCTACTCTATTTTTTTCATTGTAGATTCACAAATCACATTATTCTCTCTCTACGTACATCCAACATCACATAGATTCTTGAGCTTGACCTTCAAAAGTAAGTTTATGTATTATTTATTTTTCTTTTTTTCTTTATCATAGTATTTCACTTTGTTGTATCACTAGAATAAAGTGGGGGGGAATGTAATCATATAAAATACAAAATTTGGTCACTTAGGTATGGCAAATGACACTCAATCCATAGGTCCTCCTACTTTATTGCACAACCCTTTTAGGCTCTTCTTTCACTACTTCCCAATCATCCATAGCCTTCCAAACATAACCCTTTCAGACCCAGGTAGCTCTCTTAGGCCCAAATCCATCCCCTAGGTCTCATTCCTTTTAGACAATATCACCCAATTTTGATAGAAGTACTTAAACCTAGGGTGTCTAACTTTTAGTGCTATTGTCTTAGTGCAAAATAAGTTCTAATGGTAATATTTTACTGAATCCTTATCCTAATTATTGTCAACATAATGTGAATTCATTTATTCCATGATCATTAAATCCCCTATAAAATCCCATTCAAAGTCCATTTAGAAGGATTGACACTCATTTACAAGAGAGAAGTAAGAATACTAGCAAGATCACTCAAGCACTTATCCCTATTCTCTACATAAAACCCTCCAATAGTATTTATAGCTTATTCAGACCCTCATACTAATCCCTAATCATTCCAAGTATTCCTAGTTTCACATTTTACATTCATTTTTATCACACTATTGTATCAAGCACTTCAGTGGCTGAGCTACATATAGCTTGATCCCTTCTTAGAGTATTGGTTTGTAGGCATCATGCCCAAACACAAGTTTTGAAGTGCATCCATCATATCCTTTACACACTAACCCCTTTTCTCTATTTTCCAAAGTCCAATTATATTACATATAAGACACTAGCAGATGAATAATCATCTCTACAAGGATTTTCATTGATAATGAATATCTAAAATTTGGTACATAGGCTCACATAGATGCTATGAATAAAACCCCCAAAAATCATATCTCTATGAATAGATTGGAAAATAGAAAAAATATTGGGATTACAACACCAAATAACATGGTGTCCAATTTTTGGTGGTCCTATCCAACTAAGAAACAAACTCTAGATCTCAATTTTTGACTATGTCCCCATCTTGTTCTTCTAATATTAGACTCTATCGTAGTCATACCAACCCAAAATAAGCTAAGTTATATTTTATCTCACTTATTAATATTTTTTAGGAGAGGCAAAAATACTATTTGTATACACAAAATCAGTGGCTTAATTATTGCATACAAAATACTAATTTTATCTACTCAAATCTTGTTTATCTAATAGGAATAAAACTCCATTATTCCCAAAAATAAAAAAACAAATATGATTTTTTAGATTGTAAGACTTGCAGATATTATACCAACTCTATTAGATGTAGAGTGAACCTAATTTATTATATTTACTAAAATAAATTTAAAGTGGAAGTTTAAACTTTTACTTAACATTATTTTAGTAAATATTAAATTTAAGTAAATATTAAATTTAAGTAAATATTACCTTCCTGTAGATGTTTTTATACTTTTAGGTTAAAAGTAATAGGAACATGTATGCATTATAACACATACCCATTACTAATAACACGATCATTTTATAGCATGTATGTGTTACGGAAAATTTAATTCAAAAAATCTATTCCTTTTGCTCAGACCTGGCTTGGATTCTTGAGCTAAAGCCTTGGACCAATCAATCTATAATCAAGTCTGATAGTTTTGATAGAAAATAACAAATTTCAAATTTCATTTGAAAATACCCAAAGGATTTTTTAAAAGACTCAAAACATTATTACCATGACAAAAATCATGGTCCCCACTTTCCAAAAATATGATTTTTATAAAATTTTGATTATTTTAAGGGTTTAAACTATGTTGATTTCTAACAACACCTTTTTTAGGCAAATACATGCCACAAATCTACATGACTATTCATGTTATGGAAGTTTTACTTCATTCGTCCATGTGAAAAACAAATTATATTATCATAAACTAGGCCTAATTGTACACACATGTTAAAAAAAAAATTGAGGTACGTAGTGGGGCCACATGGTCTATTATCCTTTTTTTTTGTCAATTTTAGGATCTATTTACCTTTAAAATAATTTAAATAAAAAGTTCATTAAAAAACTATTAAAAAATAGATCACAAGCTAGCAGATCTTATCTAAATGTTCATCAAAGTGTTTCAAACAATATTAAATGATGCTCAAAAGAATGGTAGGCCACATGATCGTTTATCTACTCTACTTTCTTAAATAAACATGAGTTACTCTTCAAATTTTAGATGTCTAACCTAGATATACATAAAAAAAAATTTAAAAAAAAAAATTGTTTTGGAAATTTTACTTGAAATGATAGAATTCATGTTCTTATACCACCTTGGAATTTTGAGTGTATCCTTATCAAATTATCTATAAAAGCTCAAATTTATGATATATCATAAAAATCATTTCCATGGGTAGGCTGCGTTTTGTCTCCCAACTTTGTGAACTTACCTAGAGCTATGAATGGTCTTTAGTTTCCATGTTCCTCACATTATTCTAGAAATGCCTAGGATTTCCATTTATATTGAAACTTAGGAATCCATCCATCCATTTGATTATTTGGTGCATTAATTAATGACTAATGCTTAGAAGTTACTTATAGCTTACCCTTGAAACTAGGTTTGGTGGGATAATGGAATGAAACTTCTTCTATAGTTAATGCTTTGAAACATTGGGATGACATTATCCAATAGACAAGCTAGTATCTTTGGAAGCCTACATTATCAATCATAACCTTTAGTACAAACTTCTTGATCTTATTTTAAAATAATTAGTAAATATCTAAATTACATTATTGCTTCTTTTTATTTGACATTCTTTGTTGCATAACACATTGTATGAGCCAACATTGATACATGTTATGTGTTGTGTATTTCAACTTTTAATAATTTTTTTTCACTTTTTTGGATAGATTGAATGGCTTGACCCAGTTAAATTATACACTCTTTTTCTTCCCATCTTTGCCAACTAGATCAACTTTCTCAAGCTAGTCCATATATAGATTGTGCATTTTTCTTATTTTCTCAAATAGATCCACCAACTTGACCTATTTATATTGCATATTATTCTATTTTCCTATTTTCACAACTAGAACTACCTACTCAACCTAGTTAATATACAGATTGTTCTATCTTCTTTCCTTTTGAATAAACTTGACCAACTTGACTTAGTCCATTTTAATTTTTTTTTGTTATCATGTGAATCCATCCAGATTGACCAACTCGATCTCATTCATTTTTTAGCTTATATATCTCCATTTACTTAGTAAATGTCTAGATAATCTTTTCATCAGGAAACATATATTTGACAAATTTACATATTAAAATAAAACTAACATTATGAGACTTAATAACACTCATAAATCCTATAAAATTCATCTACTATACTATTATAGATAACCCTGATCTTAGCAATATACACGATACTACTAGAACTACCAACTATGAGACTCTTCTCTATTACACTTATCTTAATCCTCTATTCATACAAAAATCATAGGATAAAAGTGGCATTGAGAATATAGGTAGAATGATCATATTCGTTAAAAGCATTGTCAACATTACGGTAAGTATCCCACACTAATTTATAATGTCATGGTAGGACCTTATATTAGATAACCCCATTCACCTTCACCTAGCTTTATTATAGGATTTCATTCAAGTCATTATATGAATTTTTCCAGATATTTCTCCTATCATGCCTCACTATACTAGCATGACTTCATTTTCAATACCTTTTTCATCTTCCATGCCAACCATATCTACAAATATGGAAGGTGTAACCTTTAGTTGGTCTACTCAAAATAACCATACTAATACTGAAACCCATGCAACTACTAGTGCATCTAAATCTACTAATACATTTCAAAATCTTAGTGCTTCATATAATGCTAATGCATTCCATGTTGCTTCCTCTAGTCCAAATAAAACTAAAACTAATAAATTGTTATTGAAAACTTTAAATTAAATAGCCACTTTTCAAACTAATAGTGACAATCAAATGATGCATATACAAAATTAGTTAATGGATTTCCAAAATCACCCTCAATTTGCTCCATGAGGGGTTAAAAACCATAATGCCTCTGTCACCACCCCAACACCCTTCCCCATTTATATAAGCACATGGTAGCCTTATACAATAACCTCTACTTTCTAATAAGGCCATTAAACACTTCAAAAATGAACCTCTAGTTCCTTAGATTGTAAACATAGACATAGGAGGCATAATTTTCATTATACATTGATCCATCATTGTATTTGAAAACTTTTAGAAACCTATATAAGGATTGGATTAAAATTAACATTTTTTCCACCACTAAGATACTAGTTAGAACCTTTTTAGGAGATGCTTTAGATTGGTATACTCAACTTAAAACTCAATCTCTTACTAGCTTAGAAGAATTAGTAACTCCATTGGTTCAATAATTCCAAACTAATGAACTTCTTAAAAATAACCTAGATCATTTTATTAATTGAAAATAATTAGAATCTGAAATAGTATAAGCATTCATTAAATGATGGAAAGCCTTGTCTATCAAATTCAAACATAACATATCTGATGATAATCTATATCATTTATTACTTAATCCTCTTCACTCCAAATTACAATATCATGTGAGGACTCTTTCTCAAACAAATATAGAAGAATCCATTTACCAAGCTAAATGTCAGTGTTTTATTATGTAACAATTTGAGTTATCACACCCTCCAATAGGGATTCAAATTCTTATGCAATACAAAAATAAACATGGAACCATTGATGCTTTTATAGATACTTATGATTATATATATACCATTAAAGCCATTTCTCTAAATAATTTGATAGAGCCTTCCTTTTCATCACAAATTTCAAACAGTTCTAATCCTAGTTCTACATTGTCTCAAGTATGTAGTGTAGATGTCCATAAACCAGTTTACTTAGTATAGATTCAAAATAATTTTTTTTGACATTCATAATGAGATCAATATCCTACTTCCCCTAGCAAACATTGGTAAGATCCACACAATTTATTTTGGTTTCATGCATGTTGGGCTCGTTCTCACAAAACATTTTTTCTAAACAAGAAACTTTGCTATGGATTATACTCTTAGACCTAATTTTTATTGTGAACTACTCATATGTACATGTCAACAATATTATGAAGTAGTAGCGAAGGATCATGAAAATAAAAATTCAAATGAGGATTTGAATCAATCAAATGCTCACTTAGTTATTTGCAAGGATGCCCTTCCCGATGATAAAGCTAATTATAATCAACATCCCACAACTTATAATGTCTAATGTCAATGGATACTACCTTGAATGATGAGAATGTTGTTAATATGAATAATAGTGGGAGAGTGTTTTCTTACATCAATCATCATCCAATTTCTAACTACAATGATTTCCCTAAGTTTTATATTATTCAATATTCTTACCCATCCCATCTCATGGATTTGGCACAATAGAAAAAATTCCAATAAATTCAAATAACTCACAAGTGCCAAAATTTAATTATAAATTTAAAAAATAACTCACATAATATCGATATAAACTCTACTCCTTTAAATAATACACCTCACTTAAAACTCCCAAAACCTTCTAGCATTAGTACTTCTTCTTCTCAAACACAATAATCAATTAATGATTCAACCACATTATCTAAGACAACATAATTACATATAATTATCCAAACCATATTAACTAAAACTTAATAGAATACACCTTATGAACATAAATTTCAATATAATTTTGCTACACCTCCAAAGGATTTACTTCAATGCTATGCACCTTTTTATATAAAAATCTAATCAGATATTATAACTTCACATTCACATCTCCCATATCAAATCCATTTCCTAAACTTTTCCTCATCATTCTAATCATCTAATACACTTTAATTAAAAATGAACATCCCTTTTCTCCTACATGTGGAGAAAGAAGCTACTTTGTTGGGGTCTAATGATAACATTGTTCAATAGTGTAAATAAATGTCTTTACATGTTGATGAAATGGTATATACTTCTCTCTCATTCAAATTCCTTATATCTTTAATGATTTTTTATGAGACACTACTACATTTGGATTATCCTCCATTTTTCATTAGTGTCTAAATAGGAGATGTATAAGTTAAATGTTCATTAATTGATGAATGTTCAAGAACTAGTGTGGCTTCACTTGAATTCATTAACATAATTAGACATTATAAAATTAATTTAAAATATACTCAAAGCACATGTCAAGGATATGATAGAATAAAAATGTCTCCTTTATGACGTGTTTGGATTCCTATCACAGTTCGCCCCATCACTTTAAATGTTAATGTTGTGATATTTAACTTCCTATTTCTTATAATATTTTACTCAATCAACATTAAACACACCACATGAGATCAATATCCTAGTCAGTATGTATTGTTAATTTTCCCCATAATGGTTCTATATAAAATATTCAAGCATAAAGCAATCCTTAAAATTTTTTCAATCATGAGGTATTTTTAAATTATCCACCAACAAATCTTTACCTAGCATACCATTTTGTGAATCACAATGCTTTAATTATCCTTTCAACTCTAATAGAGGTTACAATAGTTATCTTGAATTAATAAGAAACACACTACATAATCTCTTATATTCAAACAATGATGAACCAGATGAGATTAGTTTGTAAATGAAAACTTCTAATCTCTTTACTCATATAATTGGATAATTATCTCCTTTGTGCCGTCAATCTCATCAAGAAGCATAAGTTGAAATTATGGATGGCCTAAAAACATTTAAACACTCCATTTATCATGCCACTTCAATTGATAAAATCATTAACTTATGTACTATTGATATTCACACTCCTAATTACAATGATAAGTATTATTTATACGAACCATTTTTAGCTAGATTTTATCAAGATAAAAATGTAGAGATACTTAGATATTGGTCTTATTTACAACATTATTTATGTTTTGTTCATGTAATTCCTCATCCTTCTATAGTACCTGCTATTATTTATCCTTATGATGCTCATAGGTTCAAGATGGAGTGTACACACTAATCCCCTAGACATTGTTTAACCTCTTAGGAGATCGATTCTTAAAAATACTATGATTAGACTTTATCAATTCAATACATACCATGATATTTATATCTTACTTCCTCTAGAGATGTCAGCTATACTTGTTAGCTTGTTTTGAGCTAATATCTTGATGCATCCCAGCCTAGTATTGATTCTTTTTTAAGTCCTCCTACTATTGGTGATGACATAATACCTTTGCCTATGATTGAGATTCTACCAACACAATGGGAATATGAGCCATATTATGACATTCATAGAGTTTATTTTTATTGGTCAAAGGTTTTTCATGCAGATTAGTAGAAGCAAGCTTCAAGATATTCTTATATTATATACATCCAACCTTCAAAGTATACTCTTAGATTTACTTGTTACTTTCATGGTACATTTAATCATTCTTCTACTCATTGCCAACATCTTTGATAGTATATTAGGACCCTTTGCCTATAGAATATAGTCTAAAAATAAGATCAAACCTCCTCCTAAGATAATTTTCAAATACATCCCTAAATATTGGGAAGCTTATTATCTTTGGCATAAGTGTAATACACATCTTAATGAAATATTTTGAGTATTACTACAACACTTTTGTGATTTCCCATGGATTCTGCCTTTACGGGCTCATACACATACTCCAAGACATTTATGGACAAAAGATTAGCACTCTCTACATTCCACATTTATTCATAGATATGAAGAGGATTATCATAATTCATCATTAGTTTCTTCCATTGAGTATCCCTTGTATGAACTACCCCATGAGTATCATTCTTCTTCTAGCATACCTAGTTTTTGAGTAGAGGCAGTGTGTCATGAAGCCTTTTCATTATTTTATTAAAATATTGATTAGAATTTGATCAAAGTAAGATTAAAATTACAAAAGGATGTATTAGATGTTATGTATAACATTTGCCATGAATTTTTTTAGTACTTGTGAAAATATCATGGTGTTTCATCACATTATCTATTATGGTTTCGTATGATTTGGATTTTATTAATGAGTATATATTGATTTTATGATTTAATTATCACATGGAAATGTTTCATGGATTAATTTCATTTTCTTTTATTTTTAACCTATTTTAATTTAAGGTGATTTATTTAATTCTTGTTATATCATAGTTTTCGAAAAAGATACTTATTATTATGACATGTTTCTAAATCCACACCCCTTTAAAATCATATCCTTACCATATGATAATTTAAAAAACATGTTTCTCATTGTATCATTATGTACATGAATCAATTACATCTCCATATTCTCTTTATTTTACCTTCATGCTAAGCATATACAAGGTTAGTCTTGAAATCACACACACTTGTTTATGGGCAAGTCTAATTATTTAGCAACATGAAAAAATATTTATGTATTTTGTATCCTATAACCAAAGCCTAAAGATTTTTTATGTTTGACACTTTTATTACACATGTTTGGATATTCAAAATATGTATGTAGGATGAATCAAAAAATCCATTAAAGTTTGAAATAAATATCCTTTAAAAATATGAAATGATAAAAGGGAAAATTTTCACATTCCAAAGTCATAATCACACCAAAAGACATGATTCATATCTTAGCACATATCCTATTTCTAATCAAAGTTTAAACTCCACAATTGGCATCATGATAGAGCCAAGGTCCATTAGGGTGTGGTAGGCTAATAGGATGGGATATGAGGTCTCAAGAATTCTTTATAAGTGCTAACTAACTCTCAATGTAAGTACCCAATCTTCATAGTAGACTAATGACTCTATATGTGTCTTGAAGAATGAGTAATACATCATGGGAAGGTAGGATGAAGGTTGTATATATAGGTAGGTCCATATATATATATATATATATATATATATATATATATATATATATATATATATATATATATATATATATATATATATATATATATATATATTGTATCCTATAACCAAAGCCTAAAGAAATTTTATGTTTGACACTTTTATTACACGTGTTTGGATATTCAAAATATGTATGTAGGATGAATCAAAAAATCCTTTAAAGTTTAAAATAAACATCCTTTAAAAATAATAAATGATAAAAGGGAAAATTTTCACATTCCAAAGTCATAATCACACCAAAAGACATGATTCATATCTTAGCACATATCCTATTTCTAATCAAAGTTTAAACTCCACAATTGGCATCATGATAGAGCCAAGGTCCATTAGGGTTGGTAGGCTAATAGGATGGGATAGGAGGTCTTAAAAATTCTTTATAAGTGCTAACTAATTCTCAATGTAAGTACCCAATCTTCATAGTAGACTGATGACTCTATAAGTGTCTTGACGAATGAGGAATACATCATGGGAAGGTAAGATGAAGGTTGTATATATAGGTAGGTCCATATATATATATATATATATATATATATATATATATATATATATATATATATATATATATATATATATATATATATATTGTATCCTATAACCAAAGCCTAAAGAAATTTTATGTTTGACACTTTTATTACACGTGTTTGGATATTCAAAATATGTATGTAAGATGAATCAAAAAATCCATTAAAGTTTAAAATAAACATCCTTTAAAAATAATAAATGATAAAAGGGAAAATTTTCACATTCCAAAGTCATAATCACACCAAAAGACATGATTCATATCTTAGCACATATCCTATTTATAATCAAAGTTTAAACTCCACAATTGGCATCATGATAGAGCCAAGGTCCATTAGGGTTGGTAGGCTAATAGGATGGGATAGGAGGTCTTAAAAATTCTTTATAAGTGCTAACTAATTCTCAATGTAAGTACCCAATCTTCATAGTAGACTGATGACTCTATAAGTGTCTTGACGAATGAGGAATACATCATGGGAAGGTAAGATGAAGGTTGTATATATAGGTAGGTCCATATATATATATATATATATATATATATATATATATATATATATAATGGACCTACCTATATATACAACCTTCATGATATGATATTATTACTACGCATATTCACCTACAAAGTTTTATTATATATATATATATATATATATATACAACCTTCATCATATGATATTATTACTACGTGTATTCACCTACAAAGTTTTATTTTTATCTTGAACAAATATCTTATGAATTTGGCATCTAATAAATTATTAACACCTACCTATTTACTTAGTATGTCTCATGAATTCTAATTTTTATTAAAAAAACTTATGTCATGGTTTATCCATTCTTTATTTCACTACAACATTCCCAATATTCCTCCTTGGTATTGTTTGTTAGCTGATCATACCCCTTTGGTTCCCATTTTGTGAGCTTTAATATAAGACCTTGGATAGCACCAAGACTTCCTCATAAAATTTCATTTATCATCAATTTATATTTACCATTATTTACTCATTTATTTACCCTTTATGAGATACATAGTAAGACCTTGGATAGGACTAGGCTTTCCTCAAAAAGATAACTCAAGCTAGATTCAATCATAAAATAACTATACTTCTTCTAAAAAATTGATTTACATGAATTTACATGTCATTTTAATTGTTTTTGACTCACTTAGCTTATGTCTTACATGTTTCCCAACTTGATTTAGTTTATTTTATATTTTAAATATTACAATCCATTTATCTACATTTATGTACTTCCCAACATGATTTAGTGTTTTTTATATTTTAATTCATTATTTTCCTTTGTTTATGTTTGACATACTTTTTTAACTAGATTTAATGGTTATACATTTCATTACATTTAGTTATTTTTAACATGTTTTTCAACTTGATTTATTATGTTTTACAATTTTTTATATCCTTCATTTTATGCACTTTCCAACATGATTTCACATGTATTACATTCTAATTTTTCATGAGATTTAATATATTTTACATTTACACATTTTACATTTTTGTATCAATATATTAAACCATGAATTTTGTCACAATTGATAGAATATGAATAATAAATACATTATACATTTTCTCATACCATAAAAACATGTTACAAAAGGAAAATACATATATCCATAACATCAATAACATACATGAGTCATAATTACAAATACATAAATATACATATCAATGCATCCAATGTTTGATATAATAAAAAAAGATGGTACAAATGTAATATAATAACAACTCTATGACTATGGTCCATCAAGACCATTAGGTGGAAGGACACACTACCCAATGATGTCTAAGATTTCTCCCTAAAAATGGTGCATTATAATCAATCTGTGTGTGAACACATGCAATTTATTTGTCCCTATACATTGGCCTCATATCCATGTACACATTCTAACTCTCTAGTTGTAGTTAAATTATGAGCCCTCTCCTTAGCCATTATTTATCATGTACATAAATATCCATCACCAATTCCTATTGCTAATTTTACTATATCTCCTCATCTCCATAGACCTTGAGTTTTCTCACTCACTGATCAAAACCAGCTAGCATATGTTGGGGTAGAAGGGACAATAGAATAAATCATATTAGTGCTATCATGATGTAATAAAAAATCATCTGAAATATCATGGTGTGATACCCAGACTACCAAAAACTACCTACACTCTTCCTTAGAAGTATCAAAAAATTGAAAAATAGATGTACATTAGATCTCTCTCTCTCTCTCTCTCTCTCTCTCTCTCTCACACACACACACACACACACACACACACACACACACACACACACACACACACACACACACAAACACACACACACACACACACACACACACACACACACACACACACACACACACACACACACACACACACACACACACACACACACACACACACACACACACACACACACACACACGCATGTACACATGCACATGCACACACATGCAGGTACACGCATGCACACGCACATGCACACGCACACGCACACACACCTGCACACACACACACACCCACACAGGCACATGCACGCACGTGCACACACACACACACACACACACACACACACACACACACCCATGCACGCACACGCACGCACACACACACACACACACACACACACACACACACACACACACACACACACACACACACACACACACACACACACACACACACACACACAAAATATAATTACACAACATAATAAAAATCAACTACATATTCAAACACAAATCACTTGATAATAATAGTCTCTCCATCAAAATGTACATTAAGTACATCCATTGGGGCATACTTCTGAGCTGATGTAAAGCTATGTTGGAGAAGATGATCACATCATGGTCCTCTATGAATCTATCACTTTATAGACTAGCTCTCTGTCAACTACACCATAGGATCTCCATGCTCAACTACTGTTGCCATTGGATCTTCCTCCTCCTTAACCACTACCTACATATGTAACTACTAATGTCTACATTTCCATGGTTCTCATGGTGGAAATTAGAAATATTACTTTGGAAAAATAATATCCATATTCACATCCTACTGCATTTCCATCTCAACCTACCCTACCATACTACCTCCTACTCAATCATTCTCACCTTTCTCTACTATCTTTATTGTCATCTCATTTAAGTTTTAAATTATCATGGA
The DNA here is from genome assembly GCA_037957365.1 of Torreya grandis. Classification (NCBI taxonomy): domain Eukaryota; kingdom Viridiplantae; phylum Streptophyta; class Pinopsida; order Cupressales; family Taxaceae; genus Torreya; species Torreya grandis. The sequence goes on along the minus strand of JARHVA010006762.1, from coordinate 573,729 downwards.
TGAATTTAGGTACCTCCTTAGGTAGTCCTGCACCTCCACTACCCATATGCTCCCTAAATGGCCCTACCCAATAGGAGGCACTATTATAGGTGTTTTTGGAGGTTGTAACCCCAAATGATAGGGTAGGTGCCTAATTGGCCCTATCAACCACCTATAATGACCAATGATAAGAACATGAGCACAGGCTTGAAAAAAAATGTTATCAAATAAGGCTAACTAGATACAATGTCTACATAAGGATACCACACAATTTGTCTTCAAGTGATACTCTACAATCTTTGGGCATCAGGTACAACACATAGTACATGGTCTTCTCTCCATATAATAACATGGTGTAAATTATCATTTATCATATGAGCCAATCCCACAAGATGATACATAGGAAACCTCTCATAAATCTATCTACACAACAAAATAATGGGGCCCATAGTCATCTACCTTTGAGAAATAATGTTATACAAATAATGTATCAATTACACTAAGATAACTAACCTGAGGTCATACATAGTAACTTACCCTACTTTGCGATCGAATGACATAAGGAAACCACATATAGTGGCACCTTCCCATCTAACTTGTGATAGCTCAAACAAGTTCTCATAAGGCCAATAATAGCCTTATAGATATTCAAAATAGATGATACATAAACATCAAACAAATATACTCTTAACCCCTTAAAATATATCTTTGATCTAATCACCCATAGGCTAAGGATCATCTCTAAGGAGATGACTCAAGGGTATCATAAATAATATGAATTTATATAATAAGAATTCATATAGTATCATTGACATCCTCCACAGTGATACCCACCTCAATGGTATCCCCATCGAGCACACATAAACTTGAAAGTCTTGGTTAACCATTCTCATGTCCTTTAAAACATGGAAACTAAATTAACACTCAAAAGGAATATGATGCTTATACATGATACCTATGACTCCCAACGTCATCAAATGTGCATGATCATCATCTATTCATCTATCCAATAAATATGGTAGCCAAACTACATGTACCAAGCACTAGAGCCTCAAACATACCTATAAACCATCAAACAACATAACATGTATCAACCCTAGATATCATTAATCATCAAATTACATTAAAAAAATAAAACATACATGCATTTACATAAAATATTGACTACTTAAATAACCTATTCTATTATTTTATTAATATTCTTAACTACATCAACCACATCTATGTGGTCTAGGAATAATTTTTATACTAAATCGGCCATGTATCTATCTATGTCATCCACTATTAAATTTAGAAAAAAACATCCACTTTATATGATGTCAGCCACCTAGCATAACTACACTATAATGGCCACTTCATACAAAATTAGTCATTTATTAAAACTACAATGGCCACTTGCATACATTATTAAATAGGTCAAGATGTACGATTTCATCCAACTAGATAACATCATACTAGACCAACCCCTATATACATAGTTAGCCATCTACTAACCCACTATGTCACCCTCATACTATGTAATCAACCATTATCACTAACCTACTAATTTACACCTATGTTGGTCTCATCGAACCCAATCAATAATTGTGGTGATTTTTTAAGAATTTATCATTAATGTCTTAGACATTAAGGACCCTCTTTTACCCTTACCCATTGCCCGTCTAAATTCATAGTCTACCCTAAGCATATTAGGTCAAATTTTGCTACATGGATTTGCCACAATACCTACTTTCAAAAATCTATCTTATTTTTCAAATAATGCTGACAAAAATTCAAAATTAAGTGCATTCCATACCTAGATCATTGTAGCAGCAACTACTATACATGCTCCACCTTAGGGTCCTCACCTTCATGTCATGGTCTCTCTTGTTATTTCTCTAGGTCACATATAGCTCTGGGTTCTCAAAATAGTAAATTTACAAATGAATAGTTAAAATCCTATTTTTTTTTTTTTTTTTTAATTACTAGTTATTTACAAAAAAAAAATCATGTAGCTCATAACTACGTTTCTATAACCTCTTTTTATAAACCATCAAACATTCTAGTATCTTAACAAAGTAAATAATTTTTATATGTTTAACCCATATCTTTGCTATTTTTTGAATGTTCAGTTTATATTTTAGGTCCGGCTAATGTCTTGTACAGTAAATGATGCTTCCATCTACATCACTACAACTTTTATTCTAAAACAAACAGGTAGATGAAGGTATACATTTTTCAATTATTTACTTTCATTTAAACTTATACTTTCTAATGCAATTTAATTAGCTTAGCATTGTGTGTTGGTATGTTCTTTCTCAAAGCACCATCCTTTCATAAAATGTCAGAGAAGGTCAATGAACATGTGTTTCAAGTGAGGTAAAATAACCTATATACATTCCTTCACTTCAAAAAACCTCACTTTACTAAAAAAAAATTTAAATCCCTTTCCGCATTATTTTTAGACGCACATATATTTCATACAAGCACAATTTCACAACATGTTTTTATAGCCTCTTTGCATGCATACATCTCTTGACTGAGGATTAGATATCGAGAGACATAGACTCTTGTGGACCTCTTCGATTCCATCTTATTATACTTTCTTTACATTCACTTTGGGCCTATATGTTATTTTATTAATCTTAATCTAATGTATGCTTGGGATCTATGCCTATTGTTTCAAGTTATCTACATGTTCTTAACCTCTTGACACCTACAACTATTTTGGGCACTATCATCAATATTAATGTCCAACTATAACATGAGTATTCAAGTTTATCTTTTCTTCATTTTCTATATCTTTCACTTTGTGACTATGTTTAACCTTCTTTGCCCATGCTATTGTCATTTTTTCATGTGTCACTAGATCTTAATTCAAAATCAAGAGGTCCCTATATATACAAAGGCTATAGAATAATTACATTACCTGTAAATTTTATTTGACAATTAACTCATTAGAAAATATTGTATATTTCAAGCTATTAAATTGCATTACAGTATTGAATTGAATTGTATATTTCTATGATGTGATCTTTACAAAACCACAACCTGTCACAAATCACAATTATCTAAAAGATATTATTAAGGCACGATATGTTTAGTTCATGGTATGTATTTTTAATTTGTACTCTTTCATTTAGTACATTACTAATTGCACAAAGTAGTATGATGAATGTTGTACTCCTTTCTTAGTTTGCCTCTAATTGAACTGAGTAGAGTTCTCTTTCCATGCTTTATTTTATTTATTATTAATTTACCTTCTTTGTGCCAAAAGCTTTAGTGACTACTAGAATCTTGGATTTATTTTATGTATTTTAGGCCTAGCTATGGTTATTACATGATACCATTTTCTCAAAGGATTTGTAACCTTCTCCTTTGGTATTGTGTGGTATGACATCCCATAGTTAGTTTTAGTGGATCCGAATTGGTAATGTCCCAATATGAATAGTTGTGTGATGATTTATTTTGTTAAGATTGCCTTATTAGATCTTGGAATCCACTAAGTAGAACAAATTTTAGATCCATCGTAATTATTTGCATACATAAACAACGAGTAGACTTCTATGTCATAACCTAAAAACACACTGACGAGTTTTCTCTCAAATAACTGAAAAGACACTACCTTGCTTTGATACCACTTAGTAGAAGAACAAACTAACAATAAACAAACTCAAATCTGCTATTAATTCCCATGTTCTACAGAAGTTTATACAATTCATGGACACACATACGCATACTATCAAGTCCATGACATCATAACAAAAAAGATTCAATTTCATTCATTAATACAGTGGATTACAAATCAGTTACATGCCACAAATTGGTTTCTTCAATACATAAAATCATGGAAGAATAATTGTACTACACCTATAGGACATTATCGGACCTCTCTATTCTCTAGTAGTAGCCTACACAGTCCCCTCTGTACTATGAAGGATGAAAATATATTCTGTTTTTATCCCTATTTTTGAATCTGCCTGACCCAAATCCCAGCGAATCAATTGGATTATAAGGATAGGAATAATAATACTTTGATCATCCCTATGCGCATTCACCTTGAATAGACATTACATGCTCAATCCAGGTGGTTCATATCCCCAAATGGTTCAAATAGAAGTACAAGGCTCGCCTTTACATGCACAACTGTTTCAATCACTTTTTTAGAAGCAAAAGACAACATAATAAAACACACTTTATGACCAGAGAGATATGTTTGGCTTTGCAAGTGCTAAAAATTTCAATGATGCCACGATCCTGACGGGTTTCTGAGAACGTACTTGTAAACGTTTATTTTATTGTCATGTTTTTCAAGGGCGTCATATATTGTCTTGGACATTGTCGATTATGAACATGGCGCCACGTTGTGCTCACCACAGCTAAAACCCAGTCGGTTTTTCACTAAGCACATAAAAACAATTCAAATCATGCCAGAAGCCAATTGGGATTCCAAATCACCAAATACAATAGTTCGAAGGCTTTACTATATGCTAAGATCTGCTCGAGTTTTTTATCCCTCTACGTACTGTATACAAACTCGTCTCACCAAAGACTTTCTTTTGAGAGACGTCTGGGTTTCTGACTTCCGCCCATACCTGTGAAATAAGTTTACCAAGTCTGCATAGGAACCAAGCATGATTATGTTTATTCATACAAACTCGAAAAAAAATAATACAAGATGGACTTCCTTAAGCACCAAATCAATTTCAAATGATTACAAGACCGAATCAAGCATGTGTAGGATGATTCACATTGTAAGGAGACTTGAAGTTACAAGGAAGACCAAAACAACTGCTAATCAAGAAGCCTCCTGTGAAGACTTGATCAGATATATACATCTGATTAAAACCGCAAACTCAACCAAATTCCACATTAGACTGAATCGAGATATTGGAGCCTGAACGATAAAGCAATGTATCATCTGCTTGTTCAAGATCTAATTACAACTGAAACTCCATCAATTCAATAATGAAGTCTTACATTCAAGCACCAAGGCAACGGATTACTTCAAGATTATTGTTGCAAATGAAAATCTTACATTCGAGCACCAACAGACCAAACACATGAACAAGTTGACATAGAAACCAAGAAAGATTTCCTCGAACTAACACACCAAAATACAAGGTGAAAAAAAAAAAAAAAAGAAAAATAAAGAAAAAAAAGAAAGAAAAGAAAACAAACAGTTTCTATTTTTGATCATGCAAGATTTCCCGAGTTTATGGATTCTCCTGTATCAACGGCCCTGTGGAAACCTTTTAATAATAATAATAATAATAATAATAATAATAATAATAATAATAATAATAATAATAATAATAATAATAATAATAAAAAAAAATCATGTAATTCTTACACACCCATTCAGGTTTTTGTTGCCTCTACACTATAACATGATTTTTTTGAACAATATGAAGAGCTATGAGCTTTATATGCTTTAAATTTTTCGTAAGAGGCAATGAAGGGGTATTTGCTCCAATCTATCTTCACTGTAACACATCTCGTCGGCCAATCATCTACGTTCCACCATCCTAAATATATTTTCGTTGCTTGATTTCTTAGATATGCCATATCAAAATGTTTTTCGTTCTTAAACACTCTCAGTGGAATCCCATCCATATAAAATCTATATAATACCCCCTCCAACATTAAAGTTATAAACACATGAATATTTAATTAATATTGCATAGCTCAGATGGAGGAGGATCTGAACCACTTTACATGAAGTAGTATTGTAATTTGTATAACTTAGAGGATTTGATGTGGATTCCATCATATAGAATAAATGTGGAAACCTACGATGGATTCATTTGTTTTCTTACATAGAAAACAAAACACAAGGTGATATTATCACATATCAGAAAAGGGAAAGGAAGAATATTTAAACAATACCTGTGTTACGCGTTATCAACTTTCTTCAATGTGTTCATTTTTGTTCCAACTCTCAATTGATCTGTCATAATATTAATTCCTTTTCTTTTATTAAGGTGCGTTACTTTAATTATCGTAATATTATAGATTATTATATTATAATTATAAATATATATTAAAATAATACAATATATTTAAACATTATTATACTAAAAATATTATATGTATAATATATTAATATATGAATACAACAATAAATTAAAAAAATAATAATAATAATAATAATAATAATAATAATAATAATAATAATAATAATAATAATAATATTATTATTATTATTATTATTATTTATATATTATTATAATATTATCATATTAATATAATTAAATATATAATATTATAATATAATTATATATTATTATACTCTCTCACACACGCATGATATAATAATACATTAATATTATATATTAATAATGTATTATTAATAGAAGTATAAAATATTAGACTATTATTATATATTACTAATAATAATGTATTATTAGTACATAATATTATAATAGTATTGTGTGTGTGTGTGTGTGTGTGTGTGTGTGTGTAGCTATATGTATATGTACACACACATGTACTTATACATATATGTATGTGTGTGTTTGTATGTGTGTATATATGTATGTGTGTATGCACATACACAGACATATGTCTTGAAATACTCTGTCATTATCCCTAATCATCATCATCATCATCATCATCATCATCATCATCATCATCATCATATTCATCATCATCTAATTTGGCTTAAAATATTTCATCCCTTGCATGTTTTATATGGCCTTGACCTTCCCTAATCATCATCATCATCATCATCATCATCATCATCATCATCATCATCATCATCATCATCATCATCATCATCATCACTATTATCCCTATTCGTCGCAAGCATCCATTAGGAAAAAATAGTCAAAACACAAAACTAATAAGGTTAAATCCTATAACACATCCATGTGATGACTCCTAATCAATGTCATATCATAAAATAAAATAAATGTAAACTATCATCTATCATATGAGGTAACCCCACAAGATGATACATAGGAAACCTCTTATAAATCTATCTACTCAATAAAATAATGGGGCCCATAGTCATCTACCCTTAAGAACTAGTGTTATACAAATCATGTACTAATTACACCAATATAAATGACTTGAGGTCATACATAGTAACTTACCCTACTATATGATCGAATGATATAATGAAACCACATATAGTGGCACCTTCCCATATAAATTGTGACAACCCACAAAAGTTGTCATAAGGCCAATAATAGCCTTCTAGATATTCAAAATAGATGATACATAAACATCAAATAGATATACTCTTAAGCCCTAAAAATATGCCTTTGATCTAGTCACCCATAGGTTAAGGATCTAATTCAGGGGTATCAAAAGTAATAGGAGTTCCTATAATAAGAAGTCACATAATACCATGGACATCCTCTAGGGTGATACCCACCTCAATGATATCCCCATCCACCACCCATAGACTTGAAAGTGTTGGTTAACCATTCCCATTTCCCTAAAAATGTGGAAACTAAGTCAACACTTAAAAGGAATATGATGCTTCTACATGATACCTCTAACTCCCAATATCATCAAATATGCACGATCATCATCTATCAATCTATCCAAAAAATATAGTAGCTAAAGTAAATCTACCAAGCACTAGAGCCTCAAACGTATTTATAAAACATCAAACAACAAAGCATGTATCAACCATTGATTTCTGATAATCATCAAATTACGTCACAAAAATAAAATATACATGCATTTATATAAAAATTAAATACTTAATTAACATATTCTATTTTTTATCAATATTTTTAACTACATCAACCACATCTATGTGGTCTAGGAATAATTTTTATAATAAATTGGCCATGAATCTAACTATGTCATGCACAATTAAATTAAGACAAAATCATCCACTTTATATGATGTCAACCACCTACCATTACTATATTGTAATGGCCACTTCAACTGTAATTCCCACTTCATAAAAAAAATATTAATTTATTAAAACTACAATGGCCCCTTGGATACATTATTGAATCGATTAGGATGTACGATTTCATCCAAGTAGACAATATCATACTAGACCAACCCCTATATACATAGTCAAACACCTACTGACCCACTATATCACCCTCATACTATGTAATCAGTGATTATCACTAACCTGCCAATTTATACCTTTGTTGGTCTCATCGACCGTGCTTAATAATTATGGTGATTTTTTAAACATTTATTGTTAATGTCTTAGAAATTAAGGACCCTCTTCTCCCCTTACCCATTATCCATCTAAATTCGTATTCTACCCTTAGATTTTTATGTCAAATTTTACTTCATGGATTTACCACAATACCTACTTTCAAAAATCTCTGTCATCTTTCAAATAATGTTGACAAAAATTCAAAATTAACTACATTCTATATCTAGATCATTGTAGCAAAAACTACTATACATCCTCCACCTTATGATCCTCACCTTCATGTCATGGTCTCTCTCATTACTTCTCTAGGTCACATATAGCTATGATTTCTCAAAATAGTAAATTTGCAAATGAATAGTTAAAATCCTATTTAAATTTAAAATTTATTATTTTTTAGTTACTAGTTATTTTAGAAAAAAAATCATGTTGCTCATAACTACATTTATATAACCTCTTTTTATAAACCATAAAACATTCTAGTATCCTAACAAAGTAAATAATTTTTCTCTGCTCAACCCATATCTTTGTAATTTTTTGAATGCTTAGTTTATTTTTTATGTCCACCTAATGTCTTGTACATTGGATGATGCTTCCATATACATCACTACAACTTTTATTCTAAAACAAAAAGGTAGATGAAGGTATTCATTTTTCAATTATTTGCTTTCATTTAAACATATAATTTCTAATGTAATTTAATTAGGTCAGTATTGTGTGTTGGTATGTTCTTTCTAAATGCACCATCCTTCCATAAAATGTTAGAGGAGGTTAACGAACATGTGTTTCAATTGAGGTAAAACTACCTATTTACACTTCTTCACTTCAAAAAACCTCACTTTACTAAAACCAAAAATTAAATCCCTTGTCACACTATTTTTAGACACCCATATATTTGGTACAAGCATAATTTCACAAAACATTTTTATAGCCTCTTTTCATGTATGCATCTCTTGACTGAGCATTAGATATAGAGTGACATAGCCTCTTGAGGACCTCTTCAATTCCATCTTATTTCACTTTCTTTACATTCCCTTTGATCTTGTATGTTATTTTATTAATCTTCATCTAATGTATGCATGGGATCTATGCCTATTGTTTCAAGTTATCTACATTTTTTCAACCCCTTGACACCTACAACTATTTTGGACACTATCGGCAACACTAATTCCCGACTATAACATGAGTATATAAGGTTACCTTTTTGTCATTTTTTGTATGTTTCACTTTCTGACTATTTTTTTAACTTTCTTTGCCCATGCTATTATCATTTTTTCATGTCTCGCTAGATCTTAATTCAAAATCAAGAGGTCCCTATATATACAAACATTATAGACTAATTACACTACCTCTAAATTTGATTTGACAATTAACTCATTTAAAAATATTGTATATCTCAAGGTATCAAACTACATTACAATATCAAATTGAACATCTCAAGAATTCAAAAGGCCAAATATAACATTGTAGTGGTTATACCAAGGGCTACTAAAAAAATATCATATATTTGTAAAATTATAATTCCACACACATAACTAGGAAGGGTAACTACATATGATTCTGAGGCCCTCTTTAGACTATTGGTAATGTAATAAGTAAATAAAAACAAACATGGTTCATAGGGTTAGTTTGGTTAATGTGTTAACCCCTTTTTAACAAGTTACTGAAGGTTTAATGTAAAAGAACTGGGGTTTTCTTATTTGGAGTAATTTACAACAGAGGTGGATATAATTTGATTAACAAGATAGCTATACATGTGGTAGCATAGGCCTCATATAAATTTAGATTCATTCCTTTGCATATCCTTGACTAAACACCTATATTGGAGATAGACACTGAGTCAACACTATTGTCCCTATTCATCACAAGCATCTATTAGGAAAAAATAGTGAAAACACAAAACCTATAAATTTAAATCCTATAACACATCCATGCAATGAGTCCTTATCAATGTCATATCCAAAAATAAAATATCAAACAAGATGATGGTATGTGAGAGCAGTGTTCAATGTGGTAATGGTGGAAGAGACTAGGAAATAATAAATTCAAATCTAGACTCAAAAAGAGGGAATATATATGACGATGGAGGTATGGAGATCATATGGGATAACATTTTCAAAGCTTTTTCATGATAATTAATGATAGAGGGAATATTTTATAAGAGTTTCAATAATTTAAACTCTACAAGTTCAGGTAGATGCTAGGTAAGTCATTTTGGAGTGATAAACTAATTGTTTTGATGGGGAAAAAGTAAATCAGCCCTGTAGAACATCATAAAACGATCAAGGATGGAAAAATTATTAATTTTCAAATCTCTCTTTCTCTCATAAATCATTCCTCATTAAGAATGAAATATGATTGAGTAGGAAAGTTGTTAGGAGTTTATACCCCACGTTGACTCTTTCAAATCTTGGGAAAAATTAAAATGGTGTTATAAAGGTCATATGGAAATTCTTGTATTGATTAATGGATTCTTCATTATCAGATTCAATAACCCTAAAGATAGTGTTAACATTCTTGTAGGGGTCCTTAGTTTTATGAAAAATCTAGATCTTTTTTGAAAAGTGACATCTAGGGGTTGATACTGAGAAGGAAAGCATAAATCTCATGTCCATTTGGGTGAGGCAACTGGGTTTACCTATTGATTTTTGGGAGGAACAATTATTTATAATCATTAACAAATATTTTCGATACCTAATTTCTTTGGATTCAGATACCAAGGCAAGATCTAGGATGGTGTGTGTTAGGTTATATGTGAACACTTTTGTGAACCAAGAATTTCCCATATTAATTTATTTCCAAACCCCATTTGGAGTTAGATCTTTGAAAATTGAGTTTGAAAGATCGACCCTATTGTGTGAAAAGTGCCATAAACTTGGGAACTCTTCAAAGGTGTGTTCCTTAGTCCCTAATTCTTTAGCATGATAAAGGAAAGGAGGTGTTATTATTGAGAAAAATAATAAGACACAGAACAATGATTTAGTACCAAAAGATTTTTTAAAAATATACACAAATCGATCCAATACATATATGGAAGAGGTAGATAAGGTAATTATATATGTAACCATAAAGAAATCAATTGGAACTAATTACATACTAGAATTAGGGGAAAAGAAAAACATAGAAAAAGGAGGCTACCAGAATTCATCAAATTCATTTTCATTAGAATCAATCTTAAATAAGTCAAATCAAAATGGTGTATACCTCGAAGAGGATGCAATAATTATTCAAATCAATAATGTTGAGTTAGAAGTGCCATAGATTTCAATTCATTATACCGTAAATAATTTTGGAGTTCTTGAACAATAGGAGGAAAGGAAATAGAAAGCGGTTAAAGAAAATAATGTAGAAGATTATAAAGAGGAGGATATTTTTCACCTTGTTGTGGTTAATGAGGAGGTTAGGTAATATCAAAAAATATCAGTTACTCCCAAGAATAATACTAAGGCAAAAGTGATCACAATAATAGTCAACAAAAGAGGGACCAAAGTCTCAAATTAAAAAACTTATCCCAAAGTAGGTAAATCTTCTATAAAATGTATGCAAGAAGACATAGAAAATAGATTTCAAAAAATCCTTATTTTTAAAGGAAGTATCTCTTCCCATAGTAGTCAAACATTTGTTTCTTTCTTAGAATATCAGAGGGATGCATAGTATAGCGAAGCAAATTTTTTTTTGGGATTTTGGAAGGACTAATAAACCTATTATTTTAGCAATCCAAAATTCAGAGATTGAGGAAAATTTCTTCTCAAATCATAAAAACATGTATTGGAATGAAGCTAAAGTGGCTTGTGTCAGTGTATCTAGAGTGTCAGGAGAAATTATAACATTTTGGGATTCTAAAGTTTTGCATAACCTATCCTAAAGTCCCAACATCACATGGCATACGTTTTATGGATGTGAAATATAATTAACAATGGGTTTTTTCTAATGCTTATACTCTGAATTCCTTTTTAGCTCACAAAAATCTATGGGAAGATATTAGATTTTATATAAATAATTACAAGTAAATTCCATTGATATTGGTAGGTGATTTTAATTCTCTACTACATCCATGGGATAATAATGTATAAAATATAGTGTGTATGGATAGCATGGAAAACTTTTTTTTTTTTTAGATATTGGTATGTTGGATTTGGACCTAAGAGGATCTAATATTATCTATAATAATAGGAGGCTTGGAAAAAATCTCATTCAAGGCAGATTAGATAAAGATTTTATCTCTTTAGAGTGGTTAGAATTCAAGGATCTATCTCTTCAAGCTCTTCCTAAGACTGAATCTGACCATACTCTACTAGAGTTGAATATTTGATAAAGTTTCTAAAGTGAATACGTATCCCTTTAGAATTAAACACATGTGATTTACACACCTTGTAAATCATAATAGGATCTCAAAATGGTGGACTAATAATTTAGTGGATTTGTTATGTCTAATTTGGCTAAAAATCTTAAAAAGGTGAAAATCAAGATCAAACAATGGAACAAATAGGTTTTTGGGAATGTGCATTTGCAAAAGAAGACTCTTAAAATTTAAAGTTTGAAAACTCAAGGATAAATTTAGGATAAGGGTTATGAATCAAAAATACAATGTAGAAAAAAACAATTCTTATGCAATTTCCACAATATTATAAAAAGAGAAGAATCATAATGGAGGCAAAAATCTCGAAAGATTTGGCTCAAAAAAGGGGATATAAATGCTCTCTTCTTTTATATGTCTATTTAAAAACACAAGAAACATAATTATATCAAATAAATTATCAACATTGAAGGTCATCTTTCCTCATATGCAGAAAATATTAACCAATAAAGTGTCAATTTTTTCAAAAAATTGTACAATAATGATTTGAAGAAGAATATCTGATAAGAACACAAATTTTTACATGTGATACCTGATTTCATTAATCAAGAAGATAATGATATGCTCATAACTATTACGTCAAATGAATATCTTAATTTTTTTCTCAACAAGATGAATCCAGACAAGGCTCCTGGTCAAAATGGTTTCCCCATGGTTTTTTTTCCAAATTTTCTAAGACATAATAGGAGATGACATGGTTGCAATTGTGAATGAATTATTTTTCACTTACATGTTATTAAAGGAATTCAATCATACTTTCTTATTTATTATTCCAAAGAAGGAAGGAGTTGTAATTTTTTTTAATTTCTGGCCTATTAGTTTGTGTAAATTATGTTTATAAGATTATCACTCTAAGGATGCAATCTATCATGGAAAAAATCATTTAATCTCAACAAAAAGGATTTATTCTGGGAAAATAAATTCAAGGTGGAGTGATTATGGTTCATGAATCCATTCATTCAATGGAAAATAGTTGAAGAGTAGCTAAGGTGCTTAAATTGGATATGTCTAAGGCATATGATATATTAGACTAGATTTTCCTTGATAGAGTTATGTCTCAATTTGGCTTTTGTGACAAATTTATGAAAATCATTAGAGCTTGTATTACCACTTGCATGTTTTTTATTTTGGTGGATGGGGTAGTGCATGGTTTTTTTAAAAGATCTGAAGGTGTGAGATAAGGGGATCCCTCTTCCCATTATTATTTATCATTATGCAAGAATTTCTAAATATATTCATTTCTAATGCCTTGATTGATTTACAGTTGAAAGGTTTTAAGCCAAAAAGCTCTATATATCCAATGACTCATCATCAATTTGAGGATGACACCTTTATCTTATCTAAAACATCTATGTAGGAAGAGAGAAGCATTAAAAATATTTTCATAATAAAAAAATTAATTTTGACAAGCATTTTGTGTATTTATTTAATATGCTGACCACTACACAAGATAGTATAGCTACACTTCTAGGCTACAAAGTCAAAAAACTTCCTTCCTCATTTTTGGGAATGCCCTTCTTCAAAAACCAACTTCAATTGATAGCGTGGAATCCTTTTATTAAGATATTTGAAAAAATCTCGTAGGCTATAAAGCTAAGCTCTTATCATAAGGTGTAAAAGTTGTCCTGATTAAGAGTGTCCTTCAAAGTCTCCTAGTTTATATAATTACATTGTTTAGTTTGCCTAAAGGATTTGAGGATAAATTAAGTAAAATTCAATGTAACCTTCTTTGTGATGGAAAGGAATAAAGAGCAAATTTTCATCTTGTTGTTTGGAATAAGGTCTTCTTCAAGAAAAGATATGGTGGACTTGGTTTAAGGAATTTGCAATTGATGAATAAAGCCCTCATTGCAATGTTTGTGTGAAGATTTATTACGACAAACATAATTTATGGAAAAATGCTCTATTTTAAGTATCATTTTATTCAAATCTCACATATTTGAAATGTCTTAATCTCTAACAAGGAGTTGATAATTTTTAGTTCTAAATGGCATATTATCAAGGGACGCAGGGTTGATTTTTGGAGAGATAATTAGGTTTATGAAAATATTTTTCCTCAGAGTGACATAGAATTGTAGTCTTAATAAAGGATTAAGAATAAATATGGTTTCAAAGTGATGGACCATTTTCAAGATCTAGAAGGAGTTAAATGTTGGAAGAGGTTGAGTTTGGATAACTTAAACTAGGAAGACACATTGAAGTTTTCTAGCTTGATTAACCTTTTAATAAATGTACATATTTTAGGTATCAATAGAGAAGATCAAATGGTCTATAAAGACTCTTTAAATTATAATTCTAATGTCAAATTGGGTTATGACTTATTATCACAAGAACCTCATCTTAATGGAAGCTAGGAGCTTTTATGGGACAAAGGGCTATCTCCAAAAATTGACTTCTTCCTATGGGTGGTGGTTTAGAATAGAATACTTTCAATTCATAATTGTAGAAAATGGGGATACATTCTAATCAGAAAAAATGTTCTCTGTGAAGAGGACAATAAATCAGTTTTCCATTTGCTTATTAGCTGCTCATTTTCTCAAAAGATTTGGAACTATTTTTTGACAAATTTAATATCTCCTGGGTGAAAGAAGGTTATCTAATGGAAGTATCTAGTGAGAATGTAATAATAGAATATTAAAGAAGAAGAGATGAAACATTAAAGTCATCTCTAAAATAATTTTTGAAGATATTAAGGATAATTATAATTTTGTTCCAATTAGGAAAGGAAAAACCTTCCTTTTATTTGAACCAATTTTATATCACAACTAGCAAATTGATTCTTCTCAGATGGGTAAACCAGATCCTAAATAAGAAATTAGTAAAATAACTAAATGGAAACCCCCTCCTTTGGGCTAGATGAAGATCAAATTTGATGGAGCTTCAAAAAGAAACCTAGGACCAATTGGAAGAGGTGAAATAATTAAAGACCATAAGGGAAATCTAGTTACATCTTATGTCGAAGACATTGATGTTAAGTATAATCACTAGGTAGAATCACTATTATAATTGTGTGGGATCAAATTGGAAAAATAATTTAGAGTTAAAAAACTAATAGTAGAGGGGGACTCTTTAAATATTTTGAGCTACTTATCAAGGAAAAATGTCATCAGCTAGTCCATCAAACAAATTTTATAGGAAGCTATAGCTATTTGGATTATTTGTAATAAAGATTCATTCAATATACTTATAGGGAAGGAAAATATATATAATATTGGTTCACCAATAATAGTGTCACTGCTATGTGTTGAATGACTTGGATGAACTATGAAGATATCCCTATGGATATTCTTCTAAAGATAAAAAATGAAGGAAATCTTAATGCAATTAACCTTAAGCATACTGGGGAATCCTCTAATTCATAGAGGAAATAAATATTAGACTTCTTTGAGTCAAGGACTCATATTATTTTGTTTAGATCTTTTAGGGTGTATGGAGAAGTATATATAAGTCCCCAAACATCTATTAGACATCCCAAACACAAAATACTACTAAATTTCCTCTTAGATCTATTTTGTGAACCCTAATTTTAGGATAGATAAATCCATTATTAGCTATATGTTGGTTGTAATGAAAGTAATATGGGATAACCTAATAGCATAAAATAAAAAATGCTTCTTGAAGTTTGAAAAAATGAAGGAATTTGGGTAGCTTTGCAAGTGGGAGGTTTTGTTGGTTTTATGGAAAATATTGAAGGACATAACAAGGACTTCTCGATCATGTTTATGAAATCATGAGAGTATAAATTTATTAAAATCAATGGAGTTAATCTTGATATAACAAAGGAACTCATTGGTCATGTTATTGGGCTGGAAATTGAGGAAACCAATATTTACAACTTGATACGAGATTTCAAAAGGGATAAAAAGACATTTCTGGAAGAGGGAGAACAATTACAACTACTTCAAATGGTTTTTATTGAGAATAATTTCCTAAGATATATGCGAATATTGCCTATCATCTATGCAATATGTAACCCTATAAAGTAGGTATAATGTAGTTATATGTTCTTTATTTAAGATGTTGAACTATTTCAGCCATGGTGTACCATTTAGACTTCCTTTCTTCATTTTGAAATCAATGGAGGTTTCGATCATGAATTTTAAGCATGGAAATTACTTACAATAAGACATGAAGGGGTGATTTACCTTATTTTTAAATATTTTAAGGGTTTGAATTAAATTAGACCCAAACCTTACTCATCCCTAGAAGGAAGACATAGAGTATGCTCCTATTGACATTAAAAAAATAAAAAAATGTGTGGATAAAATACCTTGGGTATCCAAGCAGGGTTATATAGATCACTAAGGATCCTATGGAGAATAGGACTAGGGATGATAAAAGAAAATATATGAAGTAACAAGAGAACACTATGAAACATCTTCAGATTGTTTCAAATCCTCCAAGGATTTGTCAAGGGAAACATGGAATGCAAAGAGAAATGGGAGACTTAGTTGGGGATTATATTGATGTTATATATGTTATAGATGTTTTAAGGGAGTGATGAAAGGATGTAGACCATAAAAAAAAATTATCTCAAAAACCTATTTCATGATCTGAAAGGTGTGTTTAAATATGTTCCCATAAATAAATGGGATATTCTTAAGTATAAAAAACTGAAGGATTAGAATGAGGACATCAATAACTTGGTGAATTATCTTAAGGGAAATGAGAACTCAGATAAGAAATTCAAATAACTTGATATTCAAAAATATAAAATGCATTGGTTTATGAGATAGATTATAGAGATTAAAGGTAAGGTGATTTCAATGCAGCAAGAAAACATAAAGTTGAATCAAATTTATTTAGCTAGGGTGGAAGACTAATAACTTTAGGGTCTCTTATTTAGGGTGGAGATTTTAGAATATAAGAATGTGAAAATTCATAAAAATATCATTTTTTTATTGAATTGCAACAAGGTTGTTATATATGAGAGCATTTAAAATGTTGAAATTATGAGAGCCCACGTCGCAGAGCTATTTGAACCCAAGTTGATTGGCAAAGGGAAAGGTATGTAGGGTCAGTGCATTGGCTCCCAAACCATCATCGATAAATACAAATTATTACTTAAAACTAATATAAACCCTTGAAATATGAAAACTTGTTGGGAGGATATTTTTAGTAGTTTAGAATTACGTTAGGCCTTATTTCCTTTAGTTGTTTTTTTATTGATTTATGAGCTGTATTTTAGCTATCTATGGTCATGTATGTTATTGTTTCTTGTTTGGTATTTTATAGACATTGGTATATCTTATGTTTGTACTTATCCAAGGTTCTGAGGACCCTAGTTCAAAAAAATCCCCCTGTTAACCTATATATAGGTTAATAGGGGGATTTTTTTTAACTAGGGTCCTCAGAACCTGGGATAAGTACAAACATAAGAGATACCAAAGTCTATAAAATACCAAACAAGAAACAATAACATACATGACCATAGATAGCTAAAATACAACTCAAATCAATAAAAAAAAAAACTAAAGGAAATAAGGCCTAACTTAAGTCTAAACTACTAGAAATATCCTCCCAACAAGTTTTCATATTTATTATGGCATCTTTTACCCCTTAGCTACCCTTTACTTGTCATATTTATTATGCATGCTAAATTAGGAAAAAATTGTATTAGTTATTGTATTTTTATGTAAATATAAATATTATCATTCCTTTTAAAAAATTATTAGTTTGTGTGTTTTCTATGAAAATACACAAAAAATATAAAATATTTGGTGAACCCATCTTCTATTATTGAGCCAAAACCATATTTTTCATGTAGGGTTTTCTCCCTTTTCAAAATAATTTCATTTCATATTTCTATATGTTATTTTTAAATCTAATATTTTTCTCTCTTGCTTGTATGGGCATAGCTTAAGAATGCATAGTTACATTATTTCTTTATCCCTATAATTTATTTGCTTCATAATTGTTAAAATCCTTATGGAGTCACCAATATAATTTCATATAAATAACCCTAATTATTTTAATCATTTATTTAATATGCCTAATGATCAATGTATTACATATGAAGAGATTATGAAACATCAAAAATATGATACATCCTCTTTTTATTATAACTATGATAATGAAAGAACTAATGATGCAAATGCATATATAAATGTGTAAGGTAGTGACCTATATACTTTCAGTTATGAGTGTGATGATATCCCTCTTGGCTATGACACTTTTCCCATTCATCTGCTTTCTTATGGTGAAGAGTTTCATTAACTACCAAAGTCATATTTTACAATATATATGAAAAATGGTATTATTCATAATATTGAAAATAAAAATGTTACATGTATATATCCTTTAGTTACTTCAAAAAGTGATTGTATCTCTTCCCTTTCAAATGATCTAAAAGTCTAAAAATTTGAATCTTCCTCCTCTATCTCTCATGATGTAAATGTTGATGAAATCAAGTGTGTACCTTATTCTTCAAGCAATACTAATGTCAAAAAATATATTCCTTCTTTGAGTGATTCAAATGAAAATAGTCAAATCTGTTCTCTCCCTCTAATGTTTTGTGAACAAAATGTATGTCCTATGTCTCCCATTGTCTTGCTTGAATAAAAAATGAAAGTGAATATGAAAATCATAAATAAATTAATATAAAACATACATTTTTTGAGGACACAAGTAAAGTCCAAAGTATATTTCATGTATCTTTTTGAAATATCAGGTCATGGAAGTCAAATAAAATCAAAACTAGCTTTACATCCTCTCTCCCTCAAAAAATTAAAACCAAAAGTGAAAATTGTATTCTTATTTCATGTAAACTAACAAATGTTTCTTTTCTTCCCTATACATTTTCTAATATAAAATACCAAATCCTTACAACTTAAATTGTTTCCTCTACTCCTATTAAATGTCATGATATTTTAAATACCATAGCACCTCATAATGACAATATCAGATACCTTTGTTCTATCCAACATGATATAATAACATATTTAACCATGGATTCCACTTTACAAAAAAATTTAAAACCATGTGAAGAGTTTCCCCTTAATTATGAAAAAGATTAAATTATTCCTATGTTTCTTGATCATGGTTATTTAAGGACTCTAGTAAAACCTTAAATCTCTTATTGTGATATGTTATCTATTATGAATACCATGGGATATTTGTGATAATATTTCAACATTCTTAATCTAGAAATGTATTCTCATGAAGTTATTTTTGAGGAGAATATATTAGCAGAATAATCTATGATTAAGGATGTATTTGAGCATCCTTATCCTTTAAAATGTATTATGCCTAATTTATTATCCTTTGATGCTCAAGGGGATCCTACTATTCATTTACAAAAATATATACACTCCTTTGAACATTGGGCTCGAAATAGAACCCTACTCTTAAAGGATTTTCATCATAGTTTAACCCTAGGGGATATTGATTTATTTTATAGTCTACTAAATGGTTCTTTATCAACTTAAAAAAATTGAAGATGTATTTCTATCACATTTTCTTCATTATATCTTACCTAAGATACCATTGGAATATTTTAAAGCATTAACACAAATATAAAATGAGCCTAAACAAGACTATGTTATTCAACTTAAGGATGATTTATTTTCCTTAAATTATACAACCTTAGATTTGTAAGTACAATTTATATTTACTATAGGTCTTATTTTTCCACTTAGATAAAGATCATTTATTAATGCCTTTCCCTCATTTGAGACATTATATTTGTATGTGCACAAATATGCATTCACTCTAATCAATACTCAAACCAAGTTGCTTATCTCTTCAATAAAAATAACACATGATAAGAATCATGTTTCCAAGGCAAATAAACAAGTTACAAACTATCATGAACCAATTCAAACACTTCCTTAAAAACCAACATCATTTGTCAAATAACAAATTATAAATTTTTGTACGAAAATAAAGAAACATACTTATATAGGATCTCCCATAGTTAGACCATATGCCTCTACAAAATCACAACTTCTTTAGTTTGACGGGTACCATGATATATTGTGTGCACTATTGGATAAATCAATGATATCACATCCTCATACTTCACATTATCCACCACACCAATTGTAAAATTCAAAAGGACAATACTTTTTAATTTACCATGGTATTAATGGACACAAAGATAATGAGTATTTTTATCTTTAGAAAGAGCTTAAAAACTAGCCGATTAGGAAATTATTATATATAGAGAAGACATATCTATATCTATTTCACACACTTCTCATAGAGGTTCATCTAAGATCATTGAGTCATACCATGTTGCTCCGTTTGAGGAACACATGGTCTATCAAATTTTGCAAACAATGACCACTAGTATAAGTCCTCTTAGTGCACTCTCTACTAGGATTGATAGCTCCCAAAATCCTTAAGGTCCTAAATAAAGGGGCATGTGGAGGGGACATACATACACAATATATTTAGGTACTTAAACTAGTAACTATATATTCATAGGTCACTTCTACATATACAATAGAGTTAGCCATAGAAACAAAATCAATGCTTTCACTACCCCATGATCATTATAGTTAGGCATTATTATTTACTTCTAGATTTCCATACATATGATGATTATTCAATTATCACTATAATTCAAACATATAATTAAATTAAAATATTAGTTATACAATTTTAAAATATATAATCATACATTATGAAAATATATACATAAATTAAATATATAATATTAGACATCACATGTTCACTTAATGCATCAATTATGAAGAATGCCATATATACCAAATGATACAAAGTTTATATAGATAAATACATCAATTATATGTTTGGGGAATATCCCTAGATGTGTACTCTTCATCACTATTTAAATCCATGATCTTCATAACTCTTGATTTCAAGGCATCGAGATCCAACTAAGTCCTATGTGCATGGGACAACTCACATACTCTCTCGATAAAGGATCTTAAATACATAACCATATCTTCATGATCATAGCATAGAGTTTCATGTACATAAATCAAGACTTGCATTATATTTATGGAAATATACTAGGGTATGTCCCATCTATATAGTTTGGCACATAGTTCCTCATGTTCAGTTGTCATAGTATTATATACCATCACAACCCTCTCTATAGGATCAAATGAAGGTTTATGGTCACCTACAATATAAATTACCCTCTCAATAAAACCATCCCCAACTATATCCATATGGGTACTCTACATGTGAGTGCATATATTTCATGGTCTATCATCATCACCCACTCCTAGTTTCATCTAGACTTAAAATTTATAACATCAATTATCTATGTCTATGGAATAAAATACTTTATCTAATATCATGCCCAAATAAAATTACAAATATAAAAACTACATGGTACCCACATATGGTTCTAACAACCATCTCATCTTTTGGTGCCAATACCACAACTTCACTATCTCATGCATCTCCATTAGGGATATTTTAGTGGTAAATATTCATTAATTCATGAATATTCCACATTTTTAAGTTGTGATTTCAAATTTTTTTGGGATAGCTAACAACACAAGATCATCAAAATTTTAGGGCATAATTTAAATTTAAGTGTCTTCTTGCTTACTTTTTAAAATAAATTTCCTCTTATATATCTATGTTTCCAATAGTAAGAAATATAATTCAAGGGTATTTAGCTCCAGATGCTAGACAACAACAATTAAGTGTCAAATGACTGTATGATGTAGTTAGGTTACAACATGATGTAGTTAGGTGACTACATGATTTAGTAAATTAACTTCATAGCATATTCATACGACTTCATGATCTAGTCATCCATGGATCTAGGTAGTTAATTATGATGGTGAATCAAGTAATGGAACATGGAGAATTGACTTTTTTATAGAAAAACCTAAACCATAAATATTATTATGTATTTGGATTCAGATTGCATCAATTTTTTAAATTGTATAACATCATTAAAGTAATCTAAATACACAATAATATACATTTTTAGGGAATTTTTTTATTAAACTTGATTATTCATTTTCTATCAATTGATTCACCTGCACAGTTAACAAATTAGATACATGAATGACTAGATTACGCTTTCAGGCAACTACATGATGTAGACGAGTGACTTCATGATGTAGTCAAATGGCTACATGATGTAAGTACCTAATTGTATGGTGTAGTTAGATGAATGCATGGTGTCAGATCATAATTTTCCATGTGATGCTAAATAATCCACCATGTCCTACCTCATAATTCACCATTTGCCAACTCATAATTTTTTGAGACTATTATATAACCTCTAACATAATTAACCACCATTACAAAATAGATTTATGTAGTAACCTATAATTTTTTCAATATATGCCACTAAAATTTTACCTGATATCCACCTATATCTCCTCCTACATCCCATTGGTTTTTAGGAATGGCACATGTATGGTAATTACAATAGGGAACAATAGTGGAAAACAAGCTCCTTCCTACCACTACATATAACAATCTATGCATCCTATATCATCCTTTGTAGTTATGGGAACCATGAGTTATCTCTAATCAATAGGACATAGAGATAGATCAATAGTTATGGTTGATGAGATATCATGGGGTGTATACCCATTTATTACTATTGGATGTCATGGGTAAGTTGTTGGTGGCACTCTTTACTCTATAACAAGCAATCAAAAAATATGGTCATATTAAAAAAACTCATATGCATTGAGAAACCAATAAAATAACCACATGTTGATATTTACCCTCTATAACTCATGTTGATCCTTGGTCCATCTAGTAAAATTTTTATATAGATTCCATTTAATTTAATATGAGGTCAACCTATGTATAATAATATGGTATTCCATTGTAGTGTGCAGTCTACCATGTGTAAATACCTATTGATATGCAAATATTTGTGTATGAGACCACCTAGCTAGGGGTCCACAAACTAGATGTACCATTCTAATGTGATCATATGCCTAAGCATGTAAAATAATTCTTAATCTAATCCATCCACTATAGATTGCTAGTGCAAATCTTTAAATATCCATATATAAATCAACTAATATAATGTGACCCTAGGAATATCTAGTATGATCATCTTAATATGATACATACTATATGACATACCCATTATACCACCCTCCATTGATATGAATGACACCAATAAAACATAGATAAAGTTTTAAAACCATGGAACATCACCTTTCATAATGTTATATAGTTGAATCAGCTTAATTCACTCTATATCTGGATCCCTTTGGGCACAGAAATATATGTGATAAATTTGAATATAACCATGGATGACATCTATAATAAACTAAAATATCTCACCCCTAATTGGAAGTTGGAGAATATGATACACATCCTCCACTGTGATAATCATCTCCTTTGTAGGTACCTATCAAGTGTATGTATCTAGGTTTTACCTCTCATTTAGAAATATGAGGAGGTGTATATCATATAGAATCTATCAGAATAGAGACACATGACCAACCTTTCCTGATCTATAATGTACTAGTTAGCCATATCCAAACCCAACTCTAATAGAGTAAAAAAAATCTACTGTGCCAAAACTCACAAATATGTAAATCTTTCTGTAACAAAAAACACATCAATGAATAATCATAATTAATTACATTTTAGTTCAAAAATATAGTTGATACAATTACATATTTAAAAAATAAAAGGATAGTATCATCAAACACCAATGTCAATGCAAAATAGTAGTGTCAAACACTAGCATCAATGTAAGATAATAATGTCAAATGATTACATATGAACTCAGACACTAACATCAAGATACCAATGCAAGTGTCCCAAAAATTGATGCAGGTGTCTACTAATCCACTAATAACCCGAAAAATTTTGCTCATAATGTTTTTTTAACTTAAAAACTAATGGTAAATTGATAGCTAAATCTACTTACCAACTAATTAAAACCATGGCTATCTATGACTATTCAAAGTACATCAAATTTCATTAGTGAAGGATCTTTACCACGCAACATGGTTCTCTTTTACTCAAAGCTCATATTTTTGAAACTTATAAAGTGAAAACGTGTTATAAGTTTTATTCAAACTACCTAATATACATTTTCTAAAATAATTTAAAATACACATATTTTGAGGACCATCTATCCAAATTCAAAACCTTGAGCTACATATCTAGAAAATGAGATCTTCCATATTAAACCAAATTTGTAAAATTTTAACCATTACCTAAAACTGATAAAAAATTCTCACACATATATTTTAGATACTACAAAAATAGTAATACAAATCACCATCACCATTACTAGCAACATATAACTTGGTCACTACATTAATTAAATTATCACCTTTTCCTTTTGAGATTAGATGAATAGAAGGTATTAAATTCCCCCCTCCCTCACAAAATGGGATAATATTGGAAATTTCATGTTTACAAAAATGTTATTCATATTCAATTATAATTTTCACATTCTATAGATTCAGTGGGGCCATGCTTTAGAATCATGTTTTAGACACTTGTTTAGTATTCAACATATCTAAATTTAGTGGATGCATGTTTTGGGAACATGTCCTCCACATTGACACCTATATCATATTTTATAATTATCTATATATAATGGGTTCATGTTGATCTAGGAAATAATTTAGGTGATAATTTAGGTGACAGTTCCACCCCTATTGATGACGAAACTTCTGGGAGCCATAACTTTTGCACCGTAGCTCTAATTGACTCACCGTTTGAACCGTTGGAAAGCTAAGAATGAGGATAATGCCGTGAAATGGCATGGAGCATTGCTTAATGAAGTTTTACCCTTGAAAACCCAATGGGAGTGCCTCAAATTTCAATTTTAATAGTGCAGTCTAAAAATAGTAAGTTTCTAAAAATAGTAATTCCTTGAATTCTGTATTGTTTTAAAGCTTGGAAGTCAAACCACTTACTCTCCCTAGAGATTGGTGACCTTCCACATCCTCCCCATACTTTCAAAATGTGTATAAATTAAGAGGTAACCTAAAATGTGAAGACAGACATCTCTTCCTAGAGATAAGCATATATTTGTATTGCGATCTTGAGTAATACTACATCTCTTCTCAAAGAATTCATTGTTACTGTGTTATTTCTATGCTATTGAGATATTTATCAACCAAAACTTTTGAGTTTTGGATTAGTGGTATCAGAGCTAGTTCTGGAGGTTGAGACCCATGGAAGCTAGTGGGCATGATCCACATCCCTTCTCAAGGATACATCTCCCTGCTGAGGCGATCATCGCACACCATGTGTCTAACTGGGAATCACCTTGGGTGCTTCGTGGTTGGCCATATAGGGACATGGAAGAGGACCTAGATCACTCTGGAGCTTTTGATGTGATGGCTAGTCTTTAGAGCATATGATGATCTGTACATATAGTGCCAACAACTTTGCCAAGGTAAGGACCAATCTATTCAAGATTACACAGACACTTTTCATTCTTTGTCTACAAGATTGGGCATTCAAGAAAGTGAAAAATATAAGACTCTCAAATATCATAGTGGACTATAATGGTATATACGGTGGGAAATGGAACTCTTCAATTTGGAAACCCTCGATGAGGCATACAAATTCACAGTGAAGATTGGACAGAAGCATGGCAGAAAGAATACGAAGAGTCAACCCTCAAAATGGAAAATTGACAAGGAAGGTCAAACACGAGGCCAAAATTGGAAGCAAAAGGAGTTTTAGGATAAGAAATCCCAGAAAGGGAAGGCTGGAAAATGGTGTGATTACCACAAAATTGGAACTCACTCCAAAGAAAAATGTTGAGCCATCAAGTCATTGCTTTCTAAGTCACAATACTCGACATCTACTACTCTACCTCATACATAATCCACGGTCAAAGAGGACGAAGAAGAAATTGTAGATGCTGAGCCTGACACCATTGTCACTTCATCATAGAACCATGAGGAAAGACTAGATGACAAGGAAAGATTGTTCCACTCCAAATTATGGGTAAAAGGTAAGCCTCTACAATTCATTCTTGATAGTGGGAGTCAAAAGAATTTAATCTCTGCTAAATTTATGAAAAGTCTAAATCTATCCATGAAGCCTCATCCAAAGCCCTATAGTATTGGATGGTTGAGCCTAGGGAGGAACCTCCATGTCACTCATCAGTGTCTTCTTTCATATGCTATAAAATCATTCCAAAATGACGTCTTGTGTGATGTGGTTAATCTAGATGTTTGTGATGTACTCCTTGGTCAGCCATTCATGTATGAGCGACATGGCATCTATGAATCACGAACTCGAAGGATCACCCTCACTCTTGGAACATGATGCTATAGGGTACCAGAGGTACCACCTCCCACATTTGTCTCTGTGATCAATTCTAAGCAATGCAAGAGATTGGTGGAGAAAATAAATCAATTTGTTCTCATGGTGGTCAAGCCACAAAAATCGTAGAAGGCCAATGTTGCAGTCCTGACTACACATTCAACACAACAATAGAAGCAGATAGGATGAATCATAGGAGAATATGATGACTTATTCAATTCACCCATAGGAGTTCCACTGCATTTCCAAGTAAAAAATTCTATCGATTTGATCCCAAGATCACCTTTGCCTAACAGTCATATGTATCATAGATCAGTTTTGGAGAATGGTGAGATAAAAAGATATATTCAAGAATTAATCCAAAAGGGTCACATCAGGCCAAGCTCTTCACCTTGTGCTAGCCCAATTATCTTGACACCAAAGAAAGATGGAACATGGAGGCCTTGCATTGACTATCAAGCCCTAAATAAAATCTCTGTGAAGAATTGCCATCTTCTCCCCAGGATTGATGACCTACTGGACCAGCTCCATGGTGTGAAGTTCTTCACCAAAATTGATCTCAAATCTGGTTATCACCAAATTCACATCAATCCCACTGATGACTGAAAGACTGCATTCAAATCTAAGGAGGGGCTCTTTGAATGGTTGGTTATGCCTTTTGGCTTAACTAATGCACCTACAACCTTCATGAGGATGATGGATGACATCCTATGACCATTCACCAACTCATTTATGGTTGTCTACTTCGATGACATACTCATCTCTAGTAGAACATGGGAAGAACATTTGCAACATGTTCGTAAGGTGCTTCAAACTCTTTGGGAGCACAAGTTGTATGCAAATCTTGACAAATGCACATTAAGGATGACAACAATTCAGTACCTCAGGTACCTTGTGAATGAGGAAGGGGTCCATGTTGATGAATTACATAGCCTTCCATCCACAGATTGATGGTCAAACAAAGGTGGTAAATGGCTTAATTGTTCACATGATTTGGATGTATCACTCCAAACATCCATGCACATGGGATGAGGGACTTATTTTCATACAACATAGATACAATCGAGAGTTACACAGCTCGACCAAGCATAGTCCATTCCAAGTATGTTCTGGGTTCTAACCCATGGCACCCATTGATATAGCTATTCCATTTTCCACCATGGAATACACACCTCATGGAAGATCTGAGGCAGCAAAAGCAACAAAGTTTATTGAAGAAATGCAACACATCCAGCAACAAGTTCATGACATCCTGGAGAAGATCAATCAGAAGTATAAGCAACGCCATGACAAACATAGGATTGCACACCATTTTGTTGTGGGTGACAAGGTTTGGTTGTAGCTTTAGAAGGAATGACTTGCAAGCCCACAGAGAAAGATTCAGCCTCTGTGATATGTTCCCTACACCATCACCAGAAGAGTTGGAGAAAATGCTTTTGATTTGAACCTACCAACCTACCTTGGTCTGCATCCAATATTCAATGTGGAGCTCCTCAAACCATATCACCCACCTCTCTTGGACACTTCAGTTGTAGTAGAACAACTTGACACTGATGAGCTTGATCCACAAAGTTTTTCTCCAGTGGAAGAGGATCAGATTGTGGATACCTAGATGAAGACAACAAGAGGATGCTCTATTCCACTTTATCGAGTGGTCAAAAGGGACCAGTTTAGCCATCAAGGTGAGTGGATCATAGAGAATCAAATCAAGAAATAGCTACCACACTTTATGGGGAAAATTTATGGAATGGGGACCATTGCTTTTCAATGAGGGAGGAATGATCCAGGCAATAATTTAGGTGACAATTCGGGTGATAGTTCCACCCCAAATTGATGATGAAACTTTTGGGAGCCATAACTTTTGCACCGTAGCTCCAATTAACTCACCGTTTGAACCGTTGGAAAGCTCAGAATGAGGAAAATGTCATGAAATGGCATGGATCTTTGCTTAATGAATTTCAACACCTAAAATCCCAATGGAAGTGCCTCAAATTTTAATTTTAATAGTGTAGTCTAAAAATAGTAAGTTTCTAAAAATAATAATTTCTCAAATTCTATATTGTTTTAAATCTTGGAAGTCAAACCACTTAATCTAACTTGATATTGGTGACGTTCCACATCCTCCCCATAATTTAAAAATGTGTATAAATGAAAAGGTAACCTAAAACGTGAAGACAGACGTCTCTTCCCAGAGATAAGCATATATTTTTATTGTGATCTTGAGTAATACCACATCTCTTCTCAGAGAATTCATAGTTACTGTGTTATTTCTATGCTATTGTGATATTTATCAACCACAACTTCTAAGTTTTAGATCAGTGGTTTTAGAGCTAGGTCTCGAGGTTGAGACCTATGGAAGCTAGTGGGCATGATCCACATCCCTTCTCAGGGATACGTCTCCCCGCTGAGGTGATCATCACATGCCATGTGTTTGACTGGGAATCGCCTCGAGTGCTTCATGGCTAGCCATATAGGGATCTAGAAGATGACCTAGATCAGAGCATATGATGATCTATACATACAGTGGCAACAACTTTGCCAAGGTAAGGACCAATTTGTTTAAGATTACACAGACACTTTTATTTATTTATTTGCAAGATTGGGCATTTAAGAAAGTGAGAAACATAAGACTCTCAAATATTGTGGTGGACTAAAATGGTACATACGAGGGGGAATGGAACTCTTCAATTTGGAAATGCTCAATGAGGCATACAAATTCGCAGTGAAGATTGAATAGAAGCATGATAGAAAGAATATGAAGAGTCAACCCTCAAAATGGAAAAGTTACAAGGAAGGTCAAACATGAGGCCAAAATTGGAAGTAAAAGGAGTTTTATGATAAGAAATCCCAGAAAGGGAAGGCTGGAAAATGGTGTGATTACAAAAAAATTGGAACTCACTCTAAAGAAGAATGTCAAGCCATCAATTCATTATTTTCTGAGTCACAATACTCGACATCTACTACTCTCCCTCATACACAACCTACGATCAAAGAGGATGAAGAGGAAATTGTAGATGCTGAGCTTGACACCATTGTCACTTCATCACAGAATTGTTAGGAAAGACCAGATGACAAGGAAAGATTGTTCCACTCAAAATTATGGGTAAAATGTAAGCCTCTACATTTCATTCTTGATAGTGGGAGTCAAAAGAATTTAATCTCTGTTAAAGTTGTGAAAAGTCTAAATCTATCCATGAACCCTCATCCAAATCCCTACATTATTGGATGGTTAAGCCTAGGGAGAGACCTCCGTGTCACCCATCAATGTCTTCTTTGATATGTTATAAAACCATTCCAAGATGAAGTCTTGTGTGATGTGGTCAGTCTAGATGTTTGTGATGTACTCCTTGGTCAACCATTCATGTATGACTGACATGGCATCTATGAATCACGAACTTGAAGGATCACCCTCACTCTTGGAACATGGTGCTATAGGGTACCAGAGGTACCACCTCCCACATCTGTCTCCTTGATCAGTGCTAATCAATGCAAGAGATTGGTGGAGAAAACAAAGCAATTTGTTCTCATGGTGGTCAAGCCACATAAATCCAAGAAGGCCGATGTTGCAATCCTGACTACACAATCAACACAACAATAGAAGCAAATAAGATGAATCATAGGAGAATATTATGACTTATTCAAGTCACCCACAGGAGTTCCACTACATTTCTAGGTAAAACATTCTATTGAATTGATCCCAGGATCACCTTTGCCTAACAGTCCTGTGTATTGTAGATTAGTTTTGGACAATGATGAGATAAAAAGATAGATTCAAGAATTGATCCAAAAGGGTCACATTAGGCCAAGCTCTTGACCTTGTGGTAGCCCAATTATCATGCCACCAAAGAAAGATGGAACATGGAGGCTTTATATTGAATATCGAGCCCTGAATAAAATCTCTGTGAAGAATCGCTATCCTCTCCCTAGGATTGATGACCTACTGGACCAACTCCATGGTGTGAAGTTCACATAAATTGATCTAAAATTTGGTTATCACCAAATTCCCATCGATCCCATTGATGTCTGGAAGATTACATTAAAATCTAAGGAGGGGCTCTTTAAATGGTTGGTTATGCCTTTTGTCTTAACTAATGCACCTGCAACCTTCATGAGGATGATGGATGACATCCTAAGACCCTTCACCAACTCATTTGTGGTTTTCTAATTAGATGACATACTCATCTATAGTAAAACATGGGAAGAACATTTGCAACATGTTTTTAAGGTGCTTCAAACTCCTCAGGAGCACAAGTTGTATGCAAATCTTGACAAATACACATTTAGGATGACAACAATTCAGTACCTTAGGTACATTGTGAATGAGGAAGGGGTCCATGTTGATAAATTACATAGCCTTCCATCCATAGACTGATGGTCAAACAGAGGTGGTAAATGGCTTGATTGTTCACATGATTCAGATGTATCACTCCAAACATACATGCACATGGGATGAGGGACATCTTTTCATACAACATGGATACAATTGGGCGCTGCACAACTCGACCAAGCACAATCCATTCCAAGTATGTTTTGGGTTCTAACCCATGGCACCCATTGATATAGCTATTCCATTTTCCACCATGGAATACACACCTCATGGAAGATCTGAGGCAACAAAAGAAACAAAGTTTATGGAACAAATGCAACACATCTAGCAACAATTTCATGACATCCTGGAGAAGATTAATCAGAAGTATAAGCAATGCCATAACAAACATAGGATTGCACACCATTTTGTTGTGGGTGACAAGGTTTTGTTGCAGATTTAGAAGGAATGACTTGTAGGCCCATAGGGAAAGATTTAGCCTCTGAGATATGTTCCGTACATCACCAGAAGAGTTGGATAAAATGCTTTTGAGTTGAACCTACCAACCTACCTTGGTCTACATCCAATATTCAATGTGGAGCTCCTCAAACCATATCACCCACCTCTCTTGGACACTTCAGTTGTAGCAGAACAACTCAACATTGATGAGCTTGATCCATAGAGTTTTGCTCTAGTGGAAGAGGATCAGATTGTGGATATCTAGATGAAGGCAACAAGAGGACGCTCTATTCCGCTTTATCGAGTGGTCAAAAGGGACCAGCTTAGCCATCAAGGTGCGTGGCTTATAGAGAATAAAATCAAGAAACAACTATCACACTTTATGGGCAACATTGATGTAATGGGGACCATTTATTTTCAAGGAGGGAGGAATGATTCAGACAATAATTTAGGCGACAATTCGGGTGACAGTTCCACCCCAAATTGATGACAGAACTTCTGAGAGCCATAACTTTTGCACCGTAGCTCCAATTGACTCACCGTTTGAAATGTTGGAAAGCTAAGAATGAGGAAAACGTCATGAAATGGCATGGAGCTTTGCTCAATGAAGTTTGACAGCCAAAAACCCAATGGAAGTGCCTCAAATTTCAATTTTAATAGTGCAGTCTAAAAATAGTAAGTTTCTAAAAATAGTAATTCCTCGAATTTTGTATTGTTTTAAATCTTGGAAGTCAAACCACTTAATCTTCCTTGATATTGGTGACCTTCCACATCATCCCCATACTTTCAAAATGTGTATAAATGAAGAGGTAACCCAAAATGTGAAGACAGACATCTCTTCCCAGAGATAAACATATATTTGTATTGCGATCTTGAGTAATACTACATCTCTTCTCAGAGAATTCATTGTTACTGCGTTATTTATATGCTATTGTGATATTTATCAACCAAAACTTCTAAGTTTTAGATCATTGGTATCAGAGCTAGGTCTTGAGGTTGAGACCCATGGAAGCTGGTGGGCATGATCCACATCCCTTCTCAGGGATACGTCTCCCCGCTAAGGTGATCATCACACGCCACGTGTCTGACCGGGAATCACCTCGAGTGCTTCATGGGTGGCCATATAGGGATGTGGAAAAGGACCTAGATCACTCTGAAGCTTTTGGTGTGATGGCCAATCTTTAGAGCATATGATGATCTATACATACAGTGGCAACAACTTTGCCAAGGTAAGGACCAATTTGTTTAAGATCACACAGACACTTTTCATTCTTTGTCTGCAAGATTGGGCATTTAAGAAAGTGAGAAACATAAGAATCTCAAATATCATGGTGGACTAAAATGGTACATATGGCGGGAAATGTAACTTTTCAATTTGGAAACCCTCAATGAGGCATACAAATTCATAGTGAAGATTGAATAGAAGCGTGGTAGAAAGAATACGAAGAGTCAACCCTCAAAATGGAAAAGTGATAAGGAAGGTCAAACATGAGGCCAAAATTAGAAGCAAAAGGAGTTTCAGGATAAGAAATCCAAGAAAGGGAAGGCTATAAATGGTGTGATTACCATAATAACTAGAACTCACTCCAAAGAAGAATGTCGAGCCATCAACTCGTTACTTTATGAGTCACAATACTCGACATCTACTACTCTCCCTCATACACAACTTACAGTTGAAGAGGACAAAGAAGAAATTATAGATGCTAAGCCCGACACCATTGTCGCTTCATCATAGAACCGTGAGGAAAGACTAGATGACAAGGAAAGATTGTTCCACTCCAAATTATGGGTAAAAGGTAAGCCTTTACATTTCATTCTTGATAGTGGGAGTCAAAAGAATTTAATCTCAGCTAAAGTTGTGAAAAGTCTAAATCTATCCATGAATCCTCATCCAAAGCCCTATAGTATTGGATGGTTGAGCCTAGGGAGAGACCTCCATGTCACCCATCAGTGTCTTCTTTAATATATTATAAAACCATTCCAAGATGAAGTATTATGTGATGTGGTCAATCTAGATGTTTTTACTATACTCCTTGGTTAGCCATTCATGTATGAGTGCCATGGCATCTATGAATCACAAACCTGAAGGATCACCCTCACTCTTGGAACATGGTGCTATAGGATACCAGAGGTACCACCTCCCACATCTGTCTCCCTGATTAGTGCTAAGCAAGAAAGAGATTGGTGGAGAAAACAAAGCAATTTGTTCTCATGGTGGTCAAGCCACAAAAATCCAAGAAGGCCGATGTTGCAGTCCTAACTACACAATCAACACAACAATAGAAGCAGATAGGATGAATCACAGGAGAATATGATGACTTATTCAAGTCACCCATAGGAGTTCCACTGCATTGCCAGGTAAACCATTCTATCAAATTAATCCCAAGATCACCTTTGCCTAATAGTCTTGTGTATCATAGATCAGTTTTGGAGAATGATGAGATAAAAAGATAGATTCAATAATTGATCCAAAAGGGTCACATCAGCCAAGCTCTTCACCTTTTTTTAGCCCAATTTTCTTGGCAGTAAAGAAAGATGGAACATGGAGGCTTTGCATTGACTACCGAGCCCTGAATAAAATCTCTGTAAAGAATCACTACCCTTTCCCCAGGATTGATAACTTGCTAGACCAGCTCCATGGTGTGAAGTTCTTCACCAAAATTGATCTCAAATTTGGTTATCACCAAATTCCCATGATCCCACTGATGTCTAGAAGACTGCATTCAAATCTAAGGAGGGGATCTTTGAATGGTTGGTTATGCCTTTTGGCTTAACTAACACACCTGCAACCTTCATGAGGATGATGGATGACATCCTATGACCCTTCACCAACTAATTTATGGTTTTCTACTTAGATAACATACTCATTTATAATAGAACATGGGAAGAACATTTGCAACATGTTCGTAAGCTGCTTCAAACTCCTTGACAGCACAAGTTGTATGCAAATCTTGATAAATGCATATTTTGGATGTCAAAAATTTAGTACCTCGAGTACATTGTGAATGAGGAATGGGTCCATATTGATCCAATGGCCCACACCAAGGACCCTCACAGAGCTTTGTAGCTTTTTCGGTCTTGCAAATTTCTACTATAGGTTTGTTTTTGGATTTTCACATGTTGCATGGTCACTAACCCAAGGGACTGAAGGAGGAGCTAAAGCTACATTTTAGTGTAGTGAAATACAAAAAAGGCATTTGAGAATTTGAAGAATAGACTCTGCTCAGCCCCTATTCTTACCTTGCTAGATTTGCATCAACCTTTTAGTTTGATGACAGATGCATCTGAATATGCCATGGGAGCTGTCATCATGCAACATGGCCATCCTGTTGCATATCACAGTGAAACTTTCATTGATACAGTCAGGAAATATCCAACATATGATAAGGATCTCTATGCCATTGTGCAAACTTGTAAACAATGGAAACACTACATCTTAGGGAAAGAAATGGTCATCCACACTGACCACAGACCATTGGAATTCATCTAGATGCAAAGCAAACTCTTAAATGAGAGGCACCAAAAGTGGGCCACATATCTTCAACAATTCCACTTGATAATCAAAAAAACAAGGGGAGCTCAAATATAGCTATAGATTGTTTGAGGCATCCATCAATTACTACACTCACAATAGTTTTGGACCTGTGCGGACATGAGAATGCCACTTGGGGTGCTCTATATGAAGCAAATCCTACCTTTGATGATACATATCAAGCACTTCAAAAAGGTAAACATGTTTTTGATTTCTATTTTTAAGATAATGTCCTCTATCATATGGGGCGCATTTGTGTTCTAGTTGCAGAGCAACAAAAGATGATATGGGAAGCACACTTTAGTAGGATAGCTGGACACTTTGGTATTGAAAAGACATTGGCAGTTCTTCAAAAACACTTCTACTAGCCCCATATGCGAAAGGATGTGGAAAGATATCTCAAATCTTGCACCCCATGTGCAATAGCCAAGCCAACAAATAAGAAGCAAGGACTGTACACACCATTGCTAGAACCAACCAGGCCTTTGGAATCTGTCTCAATGGATTTTCTCTCAAGTTTTCCCACTTTAAAACATGGTAAGGACTGTATTTTTGTGGTAGTTGATCATTTTTCAAAAATGGCTATCATGATTACTTGTAAGAAAAATATGTCTTCTGAGGAAACTGCTCAACAATATTTTAGTCATGTATGGCTCCATTTTGGTCTCCCCAAGTCCATTGTCTCAGATCGAGATAGCAGGTTCCTAAGCATCTTCTAGTCCACTCTATGGAAGATGATGGATACTAAGCTGATGAAGTCCACAGCTTTCCATCCACAAACTAATGGTCAAACAAAGGTGGTAAACCACTTGATTGTTCACATGATTCAGATGTATCACTCCAAACATCCATGCACATGGGATGAGGGACTTCTTTTCATACAACATGGATATAATTGGGCACTATAGAGCTTGACCAATAACAGTCCATTCCAAGTATGTTTTGGGTTCCAACCCATGGCATCCATTGATATAGCTGTTCTATTTTCCACCTTGGAATACACACCTTATGAAAGATATGAGGCAAAAAAAGTAACAAATTTTATTGAACAAATGCAACACATCCAGTAACAAGTTCATGACATCTTGGAGAAGATTAATTAGAAGTATAAGCAAATTCCATGACAAACATAGGATTGCACACCATTTTGCTATGGGTGACAAGGTTTGGTTGTAGCTTTAGAAGGAATTACTTTTAGGCCCACACAAAAAGATTTGGCCTTTGCGATATGGCCCCTACACCATCACTAGAAGAGTTGGAGAAAATGCTTTTGAGTTGAACCTACCAACCTACATTGGTCTGCATCCAATATTCAATGTGGAGCTCCTCAAACCATATCACCCACCTCTCTTGGACACTTTAGTTGTAGCAAAACATCTTGACATTGAAGAGCTTGATCCACAAAGTTTTTATATAGTGGAAGAGGATCAGATTGTGGATACCTAGATGAAGACAACAAGAGGACGCTCTATTCTGCATTATCGAGTGGTCAAAAGGGGCCAACTTAGCCATCAAGGTGAGTGGCTCACAGAGAATCAAATAAAGAAACAACTGCCACACTTGATGGGGAACATTGACAAAATGGGGACCATTGCTTTTCAAGGAGGGAGGAATGATCCAAGCAATAATTTAGGTGACAATTTGGGTGACAGTTCCACCCCAATTGATGATAGAACTTGCGGGAGCCATAACTTTTGCACCGTAGCTCCAATTGACTCACCGTTTGAACCGTTGGAAAGTTAAGAATGAGGAGAGTGTCGTGAAATGGAATGGATATTTTTTAGATGAATTTTGACCCTCAAAAACCCAATGGAAGTTCCTCAAATTTCAATTTTAATAGTGTAGTCTAAAAATAGTAAGTTTCTAAAAATAGTAATTCCTCGAATCCTATATTGTTTTAATTCTTGGAAGTCAAACCACTTAATCTCCTTGGAGATTGGTGTTCTTCCACATCCTCCCCATGATTTCAAAATGTGTATGGATGAAGAGGTAACCTAAAATGTGAAGATAAACATCTCTTCCTAGAGATAAGCATATATTTGTATTGCGATCTTGAGTAATACTACATCTCTTCTCAGAGAAATCATTGTTATTATGTTATTTCTATGCTATTGAGATATTTATCAACTAGAACTTCTAAGTTTTGGATCAGTGGTATTAGAGCTAGGTCTCAAGGTCAAGACCCATGGAAGCTAGTGGGCATGATCCACATCCCTTCTCAGGGATAGGTTTCCCCATTGAGGTGATCATCACATGCCACGTGTCTAATCGGGAATCACCTCAGGTGCTTCGTGGCTGGCCATATAGGGATCTGGAAGAGGACTTAGATCACTCTAGAGCCTTTGGTGTGACAGCCAGTCTTTAGACCATATGATGATCTATACACACAATGGCAACAACTTTTCCAAGGTAAGGACCAATATGTTCAAGATTACACAAACATTTTTCATTCTTTGTATGTAAGATTGGGCATTCAAGAAAGTGAGAAACATAAGACTCTCAAATATCGTGGTGGACTACAATGGTACATACAAGGGGAAATGGAACTCTTCAATTTGGAAACCCTCAGTGAGGCATAAAAATTTGTAGTGAAGATTGAACAGAAGCATGGTAGAAAGAATACGAATAGTCAACCCTCAAAATGGAAAAGTGAAAAGGAAGGTCAAACATGAGGCCAAAATTGGAAGCAAAAGGAGTTTCAAGATAAGAAATCCTAGAAAGGGAAGGCTGGAAAATGGTGTGATTACCACAAAATTGGAACTCACTCCAAAGAAGAATGTTGAGCCATCAAGTCATTGCTTTCTAAGTCACAATACTCGACATCTACTACTCTACCTCATACACAACCCACAGTCGAAGAGGATGAAGAAGAAATTGTAGATGATGATCTTGACACCATTGTCACTTCATCATAGAACTATGAGGAAAGACCAGATGACAAGGAAAGATTATTCCACTCCAAATTATGGGTAAAAGGTAAGCCTCTACATTTCATTCTTGATAATGGGAGTCAAAATAATTTAATCTCTGCTAAGTTTGTGAAAAGTATAAATCTATCCATGAAGCCTCATCCAAAGCCCTATAGTATTGGATGTTTGAGCCTAGGGAAAGACCTTCGTGTCACCCATTAGTGTCTTCTTTCATATGCTATAAAACCATTCCAAGATGAAGTCTTGTGTGATGTGGTCAATCTAGATGTTTGTGATGTACTCCTTGGTCAACCATTCATGTATGAGCGACATGGAATTTATGAATCACAAACCCGAAGTATCAACCCCAGTCTTAGAACATGGCACTATAGGGTACCAGAGGTACCACCTCCCACATCTATCTCCCTGATTAGTGCTAAGCAATGCAAGAGATTGGTGGAGAAAATAAAGTAATTTGTTCTCATGGTGGTGAAGCCACAAAAATCCAAGAAGGCTGATGTTGCAGTCCTGACTACACAATCAACACAACAACATAAGTAGATAGGATGAATCACAAGAGAATATGATGACTTATTCAAGTCACCCACAGGAGTTACACTGCATTTCCAGGTAAAACATTCTATCAATTTGATCCCAAGATCACCTTTGCCTAACAGTCCTGTGTATCATAGATCAATTTTGGAGAATGATGAGATAAAAAGATAGATTCAAGAATTGATCCAAAAGGGTCACATCAGACCAATATCTTCACCTTTTGGTAGCCCACTTGTCTTGGCACTGAAGAAAGATGGAACATGGAGGCTTTGCATTGACTACCAAGCCCTGAATGAAATCTCTGTGAAGAATCACTATCCTCTCCATAGGATTGATGACCTGCTGGACCAGCTCTGTGGTGCAAAGTTCTTCACCAAAATTGGTCTCAAATGTGGTTATCACCAAATTCCAATCGATCCCACTGATGTCTGGAAGACTGCATTCAAATCTAAGGAGGGGCTCTTTGAATGGTTGATTATGCCTTTTGGCTTAACTAATGCACCTGCAACCTTCATGAGGATGATGGATGAAATCCTACAACCCTTCACCAACTCATTTTTGGTTTTCTACTTAGATGACATACTCATCTATAGTAGAGCATGGGAAGAACATTTGCAACATGTTCGTAAGGTGCTTCAAACTCTTCAGGAGCACAAGCTGTATGCAAATCTTGACAAATGCACATTCAGGATGACAATAATTCAGTACCTCAAGTACATTGTAAATGAATAAGGGGTCCATGTTGATCCAAATAAGATTTGGGTTATTTGAGAATGGCCCACACCAAGGACCCTCACATAGTTTCATAGCTTTTTGGGTCTTGAAAATTTCTACTGTAGGTTTTTTCTTGGATTTTCACGTGTTGCTTGGTCACTAACCCAAGTGACTAAAGGAGTAGCTAAAGCTTCATTTCAATGGAGTGAAATACAACAAAGGGCATTTGAGAATTTGAAGAATAGACTATGTTCATCCCCTATTCCTACCTTGCCATATTTGCATCAACCTTTTGAGTTGATAACAGATGCATCTGAATATGCCACGGGAGATATCGTCATGCCACATGGCCATCCTATTGCATATCATAGTGAAACTTTCACTAATACAGTTAGGAAATATCTAATATATGATAAGGAGCTCTATGCCATTATGCAAGCCTACAAACAATGGAAACACTACATCTTGGGGAAAGAAACGATCATCCACACTGACCACAGACCATTAGAATTCATCCAGATGCAAAGCAAACTCTGAAATGAGAGGGATCAAAAGTGGGCCACATATCTTCAGCAATTCCACCTAATAATCAAACACAAAAAGGGGAGATTAAATACAGCTACAGATTGTCTGAGCCATCCACCAATTACTACACTCACAATAGTTCTTGACCTATGCAGACATGAGACTGCCACTTGGGGTGCTCTATATGAAGTAGATCCTACCTTTGTTGATACACATCAAGCACTTAAAAAAGGTGAACATGTTTCTAATTTCTATTTGCAAGATAATGCCCTTTGTCATATGGAGCACATCTATGTTTTGGTTGTAGAGCAATAAAAGATGATATGGGAAGCACACTTCAGTAGGACAGCTAGACACTTTGGTATTGAAAAGACATTGGCAATTCTTCAAAAACGCTTCTTCTGGCCCCATACGTGAAAGGATATCAAATATTACACCCCATGTGAAATATCCAAGCCAACAAATAAGAATCAAGGAATGTGCACCCCATTGCCAAAACCAACCAGGCCTTGGGAATCTGTCTCAATGGATTTTCTCTCAAGTTTGCCCACTTCAAAACCTGGTAAGGATTGTATTTTTGTGGTAGTTGATCATTTTTCAAAAATGGCTATCATGATTGCTTTTAAGAAAAATATGTCTACTGAGGAAACTGCTCAACTATATTTTAGTCATGTATGGCTCCATTTTGGTCTCCTCAAGTCCATTGTCTCATATTGAGATAGCAGGTTCCTAAGCATCTTCTGGTCCACTCTATGGAAGATGATGGATACTAAGCTAATGAAGATGATGGTCAAACAAAGGTGGTAAACTACTTGAT
Organism: Torreya grandis; assembly: GCA_037957365.1. Lineage (NCBI taxonomy): Eukaryota > Viridiplantae > Streptophyta > Pinopsida > Cupressales > Taxaceae > Torreya > Torreya grandis. The sequence goes on along the minus strand of JARHVA010006762.1, from coordinate 533,255 downwards.
TGTTCACATGATTCAGATGTATCACTCTAGACATCCATGCATATGGGATGAGGGACTTCTTTTCATACATTATGGATATAATCGGGCACTGCACAACTCGACCAAGCACAGTCCATTCTAAGCATGTTTTGGGTTCCAACCCATGGCACCCATTGATATAGTTGTTCCATTTTCCACCATGGAATATGGACCTCATGGAAGATCTGAGGTAGCAAAACCAATAAAGTTTATTGAACAAATGCAACACATCCAGCGACAAGTTCATGACATCTTGGAGAAGATGAATCTGAAATATAAGCAACGCCATGACAAACATAAGATTGCACAAAAAATTTCTATAGGTGACAAGGTTTGGTTGTGGCTTTAGGAGGAACAACTTGCAAGTCCACACAAAAATATTCAGCCTCTGCGATATGGTCCCTACACCATCACCAAAAGAGTTGGAGAAAATGCTTTTGATTTTAACCTACCAACCTACCTTGGTCTGCATCCAATATTCAATGTGGAGCTCCTTAAACCATATCACCCACCTCTCTTAGACACTTCAGTTGTAGTAGAACAACTTGACATTGATGACCTTGATCTATCGAGTTTTGCTCCAGTGGAAGAGGATCAGATTGTGGATACCTAGATGAAGACAACAAGAGGATGCTCTATTCCGCTTTATCGAGTGGTCAAAAGGGGCCAGCTTAGCCATCAAGGTGAGTGGCTCACAGAGAATCAAATAAAGAAACAACTACCACACTTGATGGGGAACATTGATGTAATGGGGACCATTTATTTTCAAGGAGGGAGGAATGATCCAGTCAACAATTTAGGCAACAATTTGGGTGACAGTTCTACCCCAATTGATGATGAAACTTTCAGGAGCCATAACTTTTGCACTGTAGCTCCAATTGACTCACCATTTGAACCTTTGGAAATATAATAATGAGGAGAATGTCATGAAATGGCATGGATCTTTTATTAATGAAGTTTGACCCTTGAAAACTCAATGGAAGTGCCTCAAATTTCAATTTTAATAGTGCAGTCTAAAAATAGTAAGTTTCTAAAAATAGTAATTCCTTAAATTTTGTATTGTTTTAAATATTGGAAGTCAAACCACTTAATGTCCCTCAGGATTTTTGACCTTCCACATCCTCCCCATGCTTTCAAAATGTGTATAAATGAAGAGGTAACCTAAAATTTGAAGACAGACATCTCTTCCCAGAGATAAGCATATATTTGTATTGCGATCTTGAGTAATACTACATTTCTTCTCAAAGAATTCATTGTTACTGTGCTATTTCCATGTTATTTAGATATTTATCAACTAGAACTTTTGAGTTTTGGATCACATTTTGTAATAACATGCTACACACATTTGTGCAATATTCAAAACCGGTAAAAAACAAAAATTATATGATTCAGATTCATAGTAGTTGAAGAATTATATAAATTTGTATAATTATTATATACAAATTCAACATGAGACATATATAAGGTTCATATTCTATGAAATGTGTGCCTAATATTGGAAAACTTAAATTTGTTTCAAATTTCAAAACTTGATTATGTATTTTTACCATATCATGAACTTTAACACACTAATACCTAGGTTGGATTTTTATGGACTATATTGAGCCTTACCTATCTACAATGTTTGGTTATTTATGGTTAAATTAGAGTGATTAAATCATTTGATCTCACCAAGTGTTTTTGTTGACTTGATGACATCACTTATCTTATCTTATATATATATATATATATATATATATATATATATATATATATATATATATATATATATATATATATATGTATGTATATGTATATATATATATATATATATATATATATATATGTGTGTGTATGTATATGTATATATATATATGTGTGTGTGTGTGTGTGTGTGTGTGTGTGTGTGTGTGTATATATATATATATATGTACTCGAGTTATGTTAATTAGGAAATGATAATCGTAATTGTTGAAGTACCATCATTCCTATTTTGGGTTAGGGGTATGATCACCTCCTAAATCTCCTTATTCTAGTTATAACACCATAACTATGCAACCTAGTTGACCACTTGTAAGGTCATTTATCTTCCTATCAAGAAGATGGATAAGGTTGAAATCCCCCTGCCTACTTATCCAGTTTCCAATGCTCCATAACCATTACTACATAATATAGACATAAGTGTATTCTATGCATTCTCTTTATTTATTCTAATTTTAATTATTTATTACATACTATTTATTAATGTTGATTACTTTCTATCATGATCTTAGATATAGGTAATGTTTAAATGAAAGATTCAATAAAATATCAAATAAGTACAAGTTATGTTTTACACACCATGGTATGAATTTAGCTTTTCCATTAGAATAGTAATTTAAATTTTAGGCATTTCTAGATGAGTGGGTGTGGGAAAACATATAAACCCATATTTGGTACAAGTAAAATTTTATAGCATGTTTTAATCGCTTATTTACATGTATACATATTGATTGAGGATTAGATATCTAGTGATGAGATGTATTGTGGACATATTTGTTTGAATTTTATTTCACCTAATTTTCATTTACCTTGGGCATATATGTAATTTTATTACTCTTCATCTAATTTATTCTAGGGATCCATACTATTTCTTGTTATTTATATATTTTTAGCCCCTATAAACTTGTATTCATTTTAGACACTAGAATCCAACTAAGACATAGGTATCTTGACTTAATTTTTTGTCCTTTTCTATCTTTCACTTTGTGACTATTTTTAAACCCTATTTACCCATCCTATTGTCAATTTTTCATGTGTCACTACATCAATTCAAAATTAAGAGGTATGTTTCTATACTATAGTACAATTACACCACCTATAAATTGGATTCAATAATTATGATATTGTTAATTGCATGAAGATTGGGGGCCAAAAAATGGACACAAATTTATGTTTGGAGTGGTAAAATTAGTTTGGTGTATGCAATTTTGAAAAGTGTGCATGTGGTTATTAGATTGCACCATGATTAAGTGAACAATAAAGCATTGATGAAGAACATGTAGAGTAAAATATCATAATCTATAATAAAAAAAGTCTCATACAATGATAATTTTCCAAAAGAGAATTATCTCATTAGTCATTCAAGTATTAGCATTAGCCAAAAAGTACATATAAAGCTTCTTTACATAGGTGGAAATTAGACATGTCCCAATATAATCGTGCATGTAGGATTATTTTACACTAAGGACCTTTATTAAACCCAAGCAAGATGACTAAACCATGTAGACAAAATGAAGTGGGATAAAATTCTACACCAATACCACCTCATTAAACATAACTTAGGTGGGTAGAAGAATTGTGTCCTAAAAATGAGGTTTACTGAGTTACCCCAACACAATATAACTCGCATAAAGTGGATAAAATGACAAAACCCATATGAAAATATCCTCTATAAAATAGATCAAAGAATAAGGTAGGGATAAAAATCCCCACTATAATATACAACTTCTTAAAGTCATCATGTGTCTTACAACAAAGTGACTTGGAGTGATTGTGGATCATAAGCAGATGCAATGAAGAGAGGAACAACTCTCAAATAATGAATCAGTCTACCAAGTGTTTGATGGATCTTAAACCAAGGTGTGTTTCCTATATAATTAATTATTTTATTCATTCAAGGTAGTGGGTGAAAATTATCTATGCCATGATGGTGTATTGGAGGTAGAGGCTAAGAAGTACTAAAATAGACCTTAAAACTATGGAATATACTACCTAGTATCTAATGTATCCTATATCAATGTACCTATTCTATATAATTCCTAAAGTGGACTAGAGGTAGGTGGATCAGTAAATAACTCCTTAATATTTTTAAGGTGATAAAGACATGGTATACGTATGTCCCCATCACTACTATACTCATCTATAGATGAAAATTCATTAATATCATAAGTGTGCTCAGGCTCAGAAATGTCATCAAGTTTAAGTGAGTTAGAAGAAGAAGAAGAGTCTAATGGAAAGTTAGGAGTAAAGTGTGATAAATTATATAGTCAAGTCTAACAATTGACCATTCACATTACCAGTATAGTGTCATTGTACAACACTCTAACATACACTAAATCTAGAGTGAACTTATCTTACATGCCCAAACCAAGGTGAGTAAACTAGTAAAATGATAGGAGATTAGTTGAAAGTGAGGGAAAAATTAATATATTATTAATTTTTACACCACTCAAATAGACCCTCTCATGATAACCTTTTTACAAGTGTCATTACCTAATTATATATAATACATGTCACATGGTTCTAAGGAACTAAACTCTATTTGTGAAGAGGCCATGTGATGTGAAATACTAGAGTCAATCACACATGTAGGATTATGAGATGTAACAATAACTAGGGACTTGACCTTTGATTTCCCATTATTATTCTCTTTTGATTTATCTTTACCATGGTCATTTTCCTTAGAATATTTATGGGTTGATGAGTTTTTAATGGTAGAATAAGGGACACTTATGTTATTCTTCTTGAGCATTAAGCCAATTGGTTAATATATTTCTTCAAACATTTACTTTAATCATTATTTCTTGATAAAAACCCACATTGGATCCAATATTTCCTAGGATTAGAAATGGGAAAAAATGTCTCATGATAGTATATATAGGTGGGAGGATTTACATCATTCTCTTGATCCTTTTTGTTCTGTTTATTCTCTCTATTATTTGAAGCCTTATCTTTATTAACAAAGAGTGAATGATATTCTAAGGACTTTACTATGGCCAACTATATCAACATATATTTATCCTAAGTCAGGTCAGAAATAAAGCTATCTAAACAAGGAATATTCCATGTAAATTTAAAATAACTTTTTATCACATGGAATGTGGATACAAATATAAAATAGTTTGAACCTAGTTTGGAGAGTATATAAAGAACAAGTTGATCATCTTTCTTATCTATTACAAATTCTTTAAACTTCAGCCTTTAAGATTTAAACTTAATGATGAAGTATTTATTGTTTTAAAGTAATTCTTCATCAAACTAATGAGTTCATTCTCCCATTCATGACCTATCATGACATCTTGATTCTCAAAGAGGTATCTAGTGTGGTCCATACTTCATTTGGTGTTTTAATAGATTCAATGTGAGAATGTAAGTTATGATAAATAGACAAAATAAGAAAGACATGTTATTCATCACATTTGTTAAATCATTTATTTTTATCTACATCTACTATAGGTTCAATTTACTCACTCATAGTAATCTTATAGAATCTTTGTTTTCATATAAAAAGTTGCATGTCATTTTTGCATTCGTGATATTTGAATGTCAGAAGAGGAGGAAAAAAATAGTAATTTTCCATGATTCAAGTAAAGAGGTTGTCATATAAATTAAATTAAAACTATAAGAAAGAAAATAACACAACACCACATAATACCCTTTTAGAACTATTAAAGTGACCCCCATTTATGTTTCAAATATAATCATAATCATACATACATTGTACTCAACAAATAATGCATCTTGAGAAAATATTTATAAGTATAAAATAATTGGAGAGACATTAGACTTAGTTGATAATGAATATAAGAGTGTATAATATCTAGTTTGAAGATATATCTACAGAGCCCAAAAATGCCACCAATGCTTAGATCATAAACAAAAAGCACTTTCAAAGAAAATGAAACTCAAATCTGAGCTATCGATCAAAAGTTATGTGTGTTTGAAAACATTATTACATAAAACATTTGGTGTAAATAGGCTTGATAAAAAGTAAGATGCACAAATTTGAGAATTTTTTTGTGTGAAAATAGTTGTGATAAATTTTCCAAGGAATAGTTAATCCCCCATGGGTTGGGCATGAACAAGTTCTAATTTCCTATTTGAATAAGGTCTAAGGCATTTTGTGGGTACTCTTCCCCACTCTCTTTTTATGTGACATTGATTGAAAATTATACATCCATATTTTATACAAACAAAATTTGGTATCATGTTTTTATAGCCTATTTGCATGTATATATCATGTGATTGGGAATTAGATATATAGTCATGTAGCCTATTGTGGGCATATTTAGTTTAATTTTATTTCACATGATTTACCTTGACCTTGGGCCTATAGGTTATTTTATTACTCTTCATCTAATGTATTCTACGTATCTGTACATATTGTTTCCTTTTACTTATATGTTTTATCCCTTAGACACATGCATCCATTTCAGACACTGCCATTAATGCTAGTGTCCAATTATGTATAGGTGTCCAGACTTATCTTTTTTCTCATTTTTGTATCTTTCACTTTGTGACTAATTTTTTGACCCTCTTTATCCATCCTATTTTTAGCTTTTCATGTGTCACTACATCGTAATTCAAAATCAAGAGGTATGTTTCTATACAAAGGCTATAGTTTAATTACACCACCTAGAAAACTGATTTGACAATTACTTAATTGGAAAATAATATATATTTTAAGAAATGTGTAATTGTACAAAGAATTGGAGACAAAAATTTGAAAAATATTCATGTTTAGGGTGTAAAAAGTGATTTTGTGTATGCAATTTTGAAAAGTGCATATGTGCTTATCATATTGCACTATGATTAATGGAACATCAAAAAATGTATGAAGAACCTATAGAGTGAGATATCATAACCTAAAATAAAAAGGTCACACACAAGGAAAGTTTTAAAATAGATCATGATCTCATTAATCATTCAAATATTAGCATTATCCAAAAGTACATAGGAGGTTCCTTATATATGTAGAAAATAGACATGTCATAACATACTCATGCGTGTGGAATTAATTTACACAAATTATCTTTATTTAAGATAACCAAGATGACTAGACCATGTAGACCAAAAACCTTGGGATGAAAGTCTATACCAACACCCTCCCTTAAGCATAGGTCTATTGGGTACAACAATTGGGTCCCAAAAATGAGGCCTGATAAGGTGCCCAAACATATTACAACTAACATAAAGTGGATAAAAGTAAAAAAACCCGTAGGAAAAATTCCTCTTCAAAATAGAGTAAAGAAGAAGGTAGGGTTAAAAACCCCTAATAGAATATAAAAAGTCCTGAATCCTTCTTGTGTCTTTTAATAGAATGCCTTGGAGTGACTGTGGATCATAAGTAGATGTAATGAAGAGAGGAATAACTATAGAATAGTGAATAAGTCTACCAAGTGCTTGATGAGTCTTTAACCATGGTGTGTTTCCTATATATTGAATTATTCTACTCATTCAAGGTAATGGGGCCAAATGTTTTATGCCATGATGGTGTATTGGAGGTAGAGCTAAGATGAACTAAGGTATACCTTAAAATTATGGAATATACTACTAGTGTTTGATGTGTCCTAGATCAATATACCTATTCCCTATAAAGTCTCATGTGGACAAGACATAGGTGGATCAGTAAATAGTTTCTAATTATATAAAGGGTGATAAGGACATGGTGGATCTATGTCCCCATCACTACTATAGTCATTTGTAGAGGAAAATTCATCAATATCAAAAGTGTGCTCAAGTTTTAAAATGTCATCATGTTCAAGTAAGTCTAAAGAAGAAGAGTATGAATGATATTTAAGAGAAAAGTGTGAGAAATCATATAGCCAATTTTGAATGATCGACCATTACCACTTCCAATATAGTGTCATTGCATAACTCTCTAACGCACACTAAATCTAGGGAGAACTCAACTCGCATGCTCAAACCAAGGTGAGTGATATGGTAATTTGATAGGAGATTAGTTAAAAGTGAGGCAAAATTTAATACATTACTGAATATTCCACCACTCACTTTAACACACACTCTCAGTAATATTTTTAGAATTATTATTACCCAATTATATAGATGACATGTCACATGGTTGTAATGAATTAAAAACTATCTTTGAAGAGGACATATGATAAAAATCACTAGAGTCAATAACCCATGTAGGAGTCTGAGATACAACAACTATGGCCTTTCCCTTAGATTTTCCCTTATCATTCTCTTTTGCCTTTCCTTTACCATGTTCATTTTCCTTAGAGGATTCATGGTTTGATGAATGTTGAATGGTAGAATAAGGGAAATTGATGTCATTATTATTGGATATCTTAGTCAGTTGGTCAACTTGTTTCTTCAATCATTTGTTGTCATCATGCTTTTTGAAAAACCCATATTTGATCCAATATTTCTTAGGAATATAAATGGAATAAGAGGTCTCATTGTCAAATTTATAGGTGAGAGGATTTACATCCTTATCTTGATCTTTTTGATCTATTTATTCTCTATGTTATTTGAAGCCTTCATTTTATTATCAAGCAGTACATGAGATTTTGAGGACATGACTATGATGATCTATATCAAATTATATTTTTCTTGAGTTAGGATGGTAAAAAAAGGTATCTAAAGAAGGCATATTTCATCTAATTCCAAGATCACTTTCTATGGCATGGATTATGGATACAAATACTAAATAGTTTGGGCCTAGTTTACAAAGTATAAATAGGACAAGTTGATCATCTTTCTTATTTATTCCCCATTTTTTAACTACAATCTCAAATATTTAAACTTGGTGATGAAGTCTTTTGATGTGTCAAAGTCATTAATGCTCAAAATAATGATCCCATTCTCCCATTAATGACTTCTCATCACATCCTTCTCCCTGAAGAGTTTTTTCATTGTGGTTTGCACTTCATTTGGTGTTTTAATAGATTCAATATGAAAATGTAATTCTGTATAAGGAGATAAATTAAGACATCCATGTTATTGATCACATTTGTTAAACTATTTATTTTTATATACATATATGGTAGGTTCACTTTACTCATTCATATTAATCCTATAGAATCCTTATTTTTTAGAACAAGTAATAGATTGTTTCTCCATTCATGATAATTGGATGTCGTAAGAGGAAGAAACAACCATTAATTTTCCATGATGCAATAAAATAAGTTATTGTATAAATTAAAGAAGAAATACATAAAAAAAGAACACAAACCCACATAGAACCCCTTTGAAAATATAAAAATGACCCCCTAAAATTCAAAATACAAGCATGCTTATATATACATTTGACTCAACCAAGAATGTGTCTTCATAAAATGTGTGTAAGTATGAAGCAAATAGAGGGATTTTAGACTCGGCCAATAATACATCTAAGAGTGTATAATAGGTAGTTTTAAGAGAGCTCCATAGATCCCAAAAACACTACCAATTAGTAGAGAAATTTAAAAAAGCACTTTTAAAGAAGACAAAACTCAAATATGAGCTATTGATAAATTTTTTTGTGCGTCTAAAAATATAATTGCATGAAACATTCGGTGGCAATAAATTTGGAAAAAATAAGATGCATAAATTCAAGAATTTTTTTTGTGTAAATAGTTTCGAGACCTTTTCCAAGGAAAATTTAATTCCCCATGAGTTTGGCATAACCAAGGGATAAATTCCCTTTTGACCATGGTTTAAGTTATATTTTGGGTGGACCCATCTCGTTTTTAAGGTGACCTTGATTGGTGTGGGTGCAACATCACCCTCAAAATGACCTCACTTTGAAAATGAATATTACTTCACTTCATTGTGTTAAATGTGATGATCATGCAACTTCAAGGAAAGAGAAGTCTTAATCCTTAAGAGTAATGACCTAGAGACTATCACTACATGATGAAGGTGGGTAATTCCATCAAGATAGGTGTTGTAAATCTATCACATGTAGAGCTAGGATGGGTGGTCAGCTTACACAGGCACAAGAATGTAGAGTCATGCATCATAAGTCCATTTGAGGTTAGGATGGCTAGAAGAAATATATAGGAATGGGATCATGAATTTACACATCATGGATTTACATGGATCTATTTTAGCTAGATGACCTACAAAATTTTGTGTCATAATTTTGCATGGGCTCAGGATGAGTAGACAACCCTTGTGGATGTGGATCTTTGAATGCATTTAGATGAATAGGCATTGGTGATCACATCATCATGATTCTTAGGTATGACCATTCATTCCATAAAATCAAAAATTCTAGGGTGGCCACATTTCCATGTGTCCAAAGGATGATAGTCAAAAGATAATTGAATATCCTAATTGTTCAAATTTTTTTTGGAATAACCAAGAAGGGAAAAACACCTACACAAAGAACTTTAGTTCTTAAATTAAATACTCATATTCTCTAAAAACAAAAAGGAACATACTTGGTAATCTAAAAAATCCATAAACTATTGTCTGATTAAGGAATCTAGTGGTAGAATACTGTGTAAAAGCCAAAAAACTACCTAAAACCTCTATAAATGGCCAAAAATGGTTGTTATAAAACTAAGTCATTTTTATATCCAGTCCTAGATTTTTTTCACCCTCTTAATCTAATGAAATTATATGTTTTTTTGTTTAGAGACACCAACTATAAATATCCATACAAATTTTTGATAAATTCCATTGATCCCTTGATCAAAATTAAGAAAATAATAGGAGTTCATAGTAAGGATATAACAAAGATTTGAATAAAAAATGTATTAAATAATAGTTTTAATACCATGTCATATTTAATTGTAATTAACTAAAAAATGATGCATGATAAATGAACCAATAGAGTGAAATATCATAACCTAAAATAAAAATGTCTCGCACAAGGAAAGTTGTGCAAAAGAGCATTATCTCATTAAGCATTCAAACATTATCATTAGTCAACAATTACATAGGAAGGTTCCTTATATAGTTTAAAAATAGATTTGTTCCAACATACTCATTCATGTGGGATTATTTTACACTAAGGACCTTTATTAAACCTAAGCAAGCTGATTAGACCATGTAGACAAATTCTAATGGGATAAAAGTCTACAATAATAATAGTTCTATGATATAAGCTTAGTGATCACTGAGCCCAAACCACTACATATTTTATTGAATTAAAAATAAGTACAATGTTTAATACATTAAAAGCATGTACATAGTTATATAGAAACAAAACCATATATATGGTTTTATTTATTTATAACCAAAGATATATTTGATGCCATTCATTTGGCATTCACACAAACTATGACAAAGATAAACTAAGATAAAATATATAGTAGACAGTGAGATTATAATAAGAAACAATCTAGTAACCTAAATTCGATAATGTCACCCAAATAAAGAGGTATGTAAACACATTTTGTTGCATTTAGAAATAATCAAGTTAATTTTGTTGGATTTTTTCTAAAATTGTTTATTTTTTTAGCATATGCAGAAGTTAACGTGCCAAGTGGAAATGAACAATAACCTAACCCTCCTATATCTCCTAACCCAAAAGCATCTCATATCCCTCAGCTATAAAACCCTATGATCCCTCACATATTTCCTTAAGCCCCCTAAGGTAGTCAAGAGGATTTAAGATCCCATGTTATTAAAAATAAGATTGAACTTGAGAATTTTATTAGGATATTGAGGGATCCCCATGACTACAATCCCCAAAAAAATTATTTTTCAAAGACATTACATACATTATTAGGTGAAGTCGAATCATTAACTAGTTAAATTGATACATGGGCTGAGTATAGAAATATATGTGGGGCATACTATTCCAACAAATTGTATAAAACTATTGTGAGAGATAAAGACATTATGAAATCCTAAATTTTTACCCTATTCAATGATGGGAAAACTGGTGTGTTCTTATATTTGTTGGCCAAACATATTCCAATGCATTGGTGTACTCACAATTTGCTCAAGCATAATTTTTGGGACTAATGGTAGATGGTATCAGGGTAGATGGTATTTGATCACCTAACTTATAACAATAATAAAGTTACAATTTATTTTTTGAGAAAACTATATTTGGAGTTTGTGTTGATTCAAATTCCAATCTATTTTGATTTTTTAGAGTTCTAGGGTAAGGGAAAGGGCTATGTGTAGGATAGGTTAGGTACATGTCATGTACTTAATCAACATGGGAAAGTATATATTAACAAATCCAATCTTCTTAAGACACTACACTATATAATTAAGGTGATTGTAGAGATTGATACTTTATAAGGCACTTACTAACACCCTCATTCAACATACAAGCTAGGTTTCTCATAATACTATTAGTGAGGGTGGAAATGATGAGGCCTTATCTATCACTACAAACCAACGAGCTCATTATTATAGATCATGTGGTGCTATATAGATTATATATGAGGAGAAGGAGGATATCACACAACCCACTCATAGTGGTATTTCTATGGGCCTAGATGATATCGATCTCACTATGTTTCAACCATGTATATTTTATCTAGACACCTTGGCTACAACTTCCCAATTATTATTAATATTTTAATTCTTTTAAAAAAATCAAATTTGTTAAATTTAAAATATTTATACAATTTAAAATGTGATAATTATTTTTCATGTAGAAATCTCAATAAAGTATATCATTTTTTTATGTTGTAATATGATTTTGGATGCCACACAAGAACATGTGTTGTTGCTACTATACATTTATATACCTATATGGAGCTGATTTTTATGGATTAATTAATTTTATGGTTCATTTTACATGTATGTAGTTGTATATATATTCATAAGTGATTAACAATGATATTTTGTTCATTCAATTTCACACTAGACAGTCCACCGTCTATTTAAGAGGGAGCAAATGTAGGTGTTGCTAATTTTATTTCATTTGCATAATAACTCACTGAGGTACATGAGAGTTATTGTAATGTTTAAGTGTAAATATGGATGTGATTTTTGTAATTTTCTTCTATACTTGTGTAAATAACTGATGCACAAAATAATTTTCTATGCATACTCCTCTGAGAATGCCTTTTGGTCTTTTGAAATGATTAGTAGGCATGAAATAGTACAATTTAGAATTTATTTTTAATTTTTTCTATTATATTTTAATTATTTAGTTAGTTATCTTAAATTTTTATGAGTTAATTCTAATTTTTTTTTCATATATATAATTTTTTAAGGTCCTAGCCTTTCCATTATCATGAGCACGCCACTGACTCTTATCGGTGATATGTTTCAAACTCTTATTCACTAGTGTGAACCTATCATTGACCCTACTTAATGTTAGTCACAAATTCATCATCACCACCATCTTGTGGTAAGTGTACCTATAGATAATTATTGTATCATTTTAAAAACCTAACTTGTTAGTTTTTTAAGTATCTTGTTCTACTACATGTAAAGTTTATGACAATATTTGGATATGAACAGTTGGAGTTATAGTTGAGTTTTGAGTCGAAGAATATTCATATTCATTTATATCTAACGCATCTAGTTGTGATCAAGTCATCAAAGGAAGAGGATTCTACAAGAAAGGAAAAAGAGTGATGCATTTTGATGATTAAGATCATGTCTTATGACATTTTGTTTTATGTCTCTATGGATTGATGTATATTTGTTTAGCATTATATGTATATAATGAATTGACCCATGATATTTTATTGTGTTAACATTTTTTATGTATTTATATGGATGTTATGGATATATTATTTAGCGTTTCACCTTTTAAATATTTTAATTGATTTCACCTTTTGAATTTTTTTAAATATATTACATATTGTATTAGATGTTCACATTTTTGTATGTGTAGTCATATAAAATGTGAAATTTCATTATTTTATTATGGATAATGACACCCAATCCATAGGTCCTCCTACTTGATTGCACAGCCCTTTTTAGGGTTTTTTTCATTGATTCCTAGTGATCCAAAGCCTTTTAAACTTAACCCTTGCAGACCTAGGTGGCTCTCTTAGGCCCAGAGATATCCCCCCCAAGTCTTGTTCGCTTTGGAAAATATCACTCAAGTTGGATAAGAGCACTAAAACCTAGGGTGTCTAGTTTTCAACCTTGTTCAAGTAATTTTTGTCTTACCAGTCATATTTTCCTAAAACCTTATCCTAATTCATGTTGGTTTAATGTGAATTTATTAAACCCGCGATCATTAAATTCCCTACAAAAGGCCATTCAAAGTCTATTTAGAAAGGTTGGAACTCATTTTCAAGAGAGAATCAAGAATACAAGAAAGAACACTCAAGTACTTTTCTCTATTCTCTATATCTAGCCATCCAATACTATTCTAAGCTTATTCAAACCCTTTCACCAGTCCTTAGTCATCTCAAGGACACCCAGTTTTACATTTACTTACATTCTTCAATACACAATTACACCAAGCACTTCAATGGGAGAACAACATATAGCTTGATCCTCCTCAGAGTATTGGTATGTAGGTAGCGTGCCCACACATGGGGTGTGAAGTGAGTCTAATATATCTTGTACACACTAACCCCTTTTACCTATTTTCTAAAGTTCTATTTAATTACATAGAAGACATAAGCATAAGAATAATTAGCTCTATAAGGAGTTCTATTAACAAAGAGGATATAAAATTTGGTATGCAGGCTCACACAAATATTGTACATAAAACCTAGAAAAATTATATCTTTGTGAGTAGTTTAGACAACAATGACAAATCAAAGACTATATCATTAAACAACATGGTTTCTTATTTTCATCACTCTTTTCCAATCAAGAAACAATCTCCAAATCTTACTTTATGATAGTGTCTCAATTTTTTCCTCCAGTATCAAAATTTCTCTCAGCCATAACAACCCAAAATAAGCTAAGTCATATTTTCTCTCACTCATTACTGTTTATAGAAAAGGCAAAAATAAAACGTGTTTAAATAAATTAGAAGCTTAATTATTGCATCTTATTTACTTATTTCATGTACTCAAACCTATTTATTAAATACGAATAAAACTCCATTATTCCAAAAAATAATAAATTACTTAGTGAACTTGACTTACTTCAAATTTTGCATAAAAACCCTCGAAACCCTAGGGTAAATTCCAAGGTGATTTTTCCCATAAATTTTTAAATTTTTTATTGAATATTAAAATCATAAATTCCTCTCAAATTTTAAAAAAGTTTATTAAATTTTAGAATAAATTTATTTCAAACCCTAGTTGCATCAACTAGCTCCTATAATTTTCCAATATTAATCCAACAATTTCTTGATTTTTTTCTTGCATATCTAAATAAGAAATCTGATTCAAATTCTCAAATTTAATAGTAATTTAAAAAATATTTTATTTCAAACCCTAGTTGCATCAACTATAACTTCTTAACTTTTGTAATTTTATCTTGCGTACTTAGCTCAAAAATTCATAGTATTTTGAAAAAATATTTTTTAAAAATCCCTAGTTACATATACTAGATCCTATTTTGCTCCTTGAGGTATCACCTTACATGTTCGGGAGATTCATATCCTTTTTATGCATATTTTAGTGCCTTGTTTAAATTATATTAGTTTACTCTTTTATACTATTATCCAAGTTGTTTTCATTATTCCACCTAAGTTTTTTGCATCTCTTGATTCAAGATGAAGTGCAAGACTTAGTGGTGATCCTCCTATATTCACTCATATTCCTTCAACTTGACCATATACCATGGATAAACAACTAGTTCAGACTCTAGCCATAGATTCTACACATGTAGATTACACCAATTTTAATCATAATGATGAAAACAATGAACAATATGAAAATAACAATGATGATGTACACACTGATGCTTATGCTCAATGACAGTAGACTACTGATCCACTTGCACCCATTATTGATAATGAAATTTTACTCAACAAATATTTGATTCTCCAAAGTTTTAGAGAAAGAATATGGGAATACACTCAAGATCGTACTCTTATATTACAATCTCTCATGGAAATCAAAAAGGCTAAACAAGTTGAGTTTTCCATTCCTACAGAGAAACTAGTTGAAAATGACACTACAGGGGCAACTATGTCTCATTAACCTCATATAGCAGCCCAATCTACCTCTATGCCACTAGTTACAGCTAGTATATCCTTATCTCCTAATGTGGAAACCATTTTGCAATACATAAGATCTCTTTGATCTAAGGCATGATAACTTGAGCAAGGTGCCACTAGACCTACACAAGCTTCGGATTCTTTTACTCTTCTGCATACACCATGGCACGTCACATTGATTCCACACCCTTGCCACAAGGTTTTGTTCAACCTAATCATACTGTTTATGATGGTGAGGGTGATCCAGAGACACATTTGAGATATTTCATGTAGCATGCATGGATTATGTACCAAATACCTACCTAATTACAAATATATTTCCATGGAGTCTAAAGGATTATGATTTACAATGGTTTTATAGTTTACTAAATTAGTCCATCAATGCATTTAATCCTTTAGCTTACATGTTCCTTTCACATTTCAATATCAACATTGATGATAAGGTCTCTTATGTAAAAATTGTACAACAAAAACATAAATCAAATGAGTATCTCACAAACTATGTGATTTGATATAAGACCATCTTGGCTAAGATTACTAGCCCCATTGCAATAAAGCCTTCTACTAGCATTGCATGAAACTATTATATTTAAAATATTCTCTTCCTTCACTAAATTGTGTCAAACACTAAATAAAAGAGAATTAAAACTCATTTCAATGGGCAAACTCAAGTATACAAGCATCACAAACACAACAAACAAGACTAATAACAAAGTCTCATTCAAAGTCAAAGTTAATGATAAGAAGAATCAAAGTCAACCAATAATCAATGTAGATTTAGATCCCCCTTAGCATGTGGTTTTATCAACACCTCCTCAATGTGCATTTACCAATATACTAGTTTCTCCAACTAGAATTTTATAGTAGTTATTGGAATACAACATCATCACTCTCCATCTTAATTAGGAAGTTGACCCAACAAATCCTCTTCTATGGGGATATGATTAGTAGGAATTTTGTGATTTTCACATGGCACTAGGCCACGCTATAAATAGATGCATCAATTTGAGACATAAGATACAGGACTTGATGGATGACAACGTAGTTGATCTTGACACTTTAGTTAAGCCTCCACAGGCTAAGCCAACATAGGAGCGAGCTTTGAAAAATCCTCTTAGATCCATTTCCACATCATTATAAGAAAAAAAATGTGGTACATTAGGTTTTCACCACACATACCATGCACATTCTCCACTAGTTACATCCCAGACACCTTTAATTGAATAACATCATTTCAGCAATATGATTGTGTGTGTGAGTCTAGGGTTATAACTAGACCTTCGATATCCTTGTCAAATTAGAAGAATGTTGAATATAATTTAGATTAAAATATAATATTGATTAGAAAACATATTCATAATCATCCCATTCATAGTGTTCTCATTGATGATGGTTCCAGTGTCAACATGTGCATCATTACATTATTGTAACATTTGGGCTATATAGAGCAGGATATCACTTGGATAGATACAATTATTAGTGGATTTAGTGGGAAAATATAGATTTCATTAGGTGAGATTTTACTTCCTCTATAGATTGGGCCAACACATGTGACCACACATTTCACCATAGTTCTCAGTATAAGAGTTTTTGATATGTTACTTGGTCACCCATATATTCTAAAAATTCAAGTAGTAGCATCTACAGTTCATAGATTCATGAAATTCATTCACATTAATTAGGTTATTATAGTTTTTGGATTTGCATGTGAGTTACCACTCCCCACCTCAGAGTCATCTCCTTTGTAGTCACCAATTCTATCTTCTCCACTAGTTTTAGTTTCCCCAGCAATTATAGTTCTTCTAATGGTACAAATTAAAACACAATTAAGGCATCCATGTCTAATATAGAGGGTTCATACACCTCCATCACTACAGGATTCTAAATATCTTCCAGTATTCACACCTAGAGCCGTTTATTGAGATCACATGCATCTACACATAGATCACATGTTCAAAGAAATTCTCCTACTTCCAGATGGGTCTAAAAGAACCCTGTAGCTACATCCACTTCATAGAGTTATAGAGGGATCCCATAGTTTGTTTCTACTTTATGTATTTCAAAACATTTACAATGCACACAAATTTAAGAATCACAGTCTTAGTGTTTCTGTCATGCTTCATGATCATGCATGATACCTCTTTTTGATAGAAGACACCATGATAGGGAGTCTCATATAAGACTCATTAGTTAGTATCATTTATTATCATTATTTATTGTACATAGCTTATTTCAAAAATATGAAAAACATTCAAATATATAAAAAACACAAAAACATTTCAATTAAATACATCATCCATGCTTTACATTGCTACTACGATGCTATGACTTACATTCTATATTTCAATCTATTATTTGTTAATTTATCTACATTAAAATGCTTCACTTGATCTTCTTTGAGTGTGTGTAGTGACATCCAGATCCTTGACTACTTCATTCTACCCATTGAGTGGGCATCCAATTTCTACATTTTAGACACACATTGATATACATAGCCACTGTGTGTAGCTTTGATATGACTACACTATCCATTTTATGTCATTCCTACACTAAACACTCCAAATTATCATGTTGATTTACGTTACTTAGTAGATTATATATATTACTATATAAACATTTCACTAGTATCTAACACTTGTGTATCTCTTTATCATAAACCTAGTCTTCTACTAAACATGTCTTGCATACCTTCACTCTTGCTTTGATTAGTTATATGTGATTCTATCTTTTCAGTTATTTTATGCTTTCTCTTCTTCCTTTGCATATCTTGTTAGATTGAATTTCTATTTCTTGTTTGTCTCTTATGTGTACCTTAGGACATTTATCAATGCCTTGTGCTTCTATTTGTGTGTATGTACCTTTGGACATTTGTCAGTGTTCCTTGCTTGTACTCTTCTATGTGCCTATGGCCCTCATTCCAATCTTGCTTGTTTCTATGGTATGTGTATGTAGCATTTGAACATGCCTTGTATGTTTGATTTCCAATATGAGTGGCATGTGCCCATGCCCATTTTTTACTTAGCCCCTTAGCCACTATTGTATGCTTTTAGATTCTTGCTTTGGGTTCTTGTTTCTTGATTGCTTTTGCTTTCTTGTCATGCCATGATCTATATCATGTATTTCCTTGCTTTTTGGGTTCCATGATGGACATCATGCTCCATCCCTCCTTGATAAAAAATAACAACTAACCCTTTTGTTTCTAGTTTATCATGTTGCACATGATTTTACATTATTATATCTATTTATGCATGACCCTATTAATCTAATAATATTTCAATACAAATATTGTTGTATCTCAAGATATCTTGTTGATTATCATTGTTATATCATGTAAATTTATAATTTGACATACTTTCAGGGATTCTTCTTTTGAGAGTAGTCAACAAACAATGGTATTGTCCTAGAGATCAGAACTCCTAATGGTCAAAATAATAGTTTTCAGAACACTCAAAATAGAATTGAAACACTAGACTAGGTAGATACTAGAGAATATAGAATAGTCATCAGATTTGTCCCTAGACAATAGTGCCAAAGTTGGACTACAACACCAAAAAATAGAGTGTCTTATTTTCAATGTTCCTATCTCAATAGCAAAAAAATCAATTTTTATAGAAACAAATAGAAAGGTGAGATTAGTCATAGGTTCTCTAGTGCATCATAGTCTAGAGTTAGCATGTTTTAGTATAGTTCTTAATAAGAGAATTTTTATATAGGGGAATCATGCGTGGCACTATGGCTCTCACTTCTAGTTTTAAATTATGAAGTTGATATAAATTTCATATTAGAATCCATGTTCTAGACACCAATTATTGAGGCTGTTGTGCATGGCATATTGGTCTTCCTCTCTTTCTAAGTTTATTTCATACAAGCCTAGTCTCCATCTTTTGAAATGGCCAAGAGTTGCCTAGTTTCCATCATAAATATAGTTATCCATGCTAACATTCTTAAATTATAGTACATTCATGGGATTTAGGAACCATCTCATATGACATCTATTCCATACCAGTATCACTTTATAGCTTCACTTCATAGGGCAATGATGGAGCCAAAGGAATAGCTAGCCTTTGTATTCTTGAGCCACCTATGCAGAGGGATTGGAAACATAATCCAACATTGATTAATACACACATGATTTGTTAGCTTCACTTAGTAGGCAATGATGGAGCCAAAGGGATTTCATTTGCATTTTTGAGCCACTTCTAGGTAATTGAACATTCAACATCATTCATGATATTACTTTCAGTACAAGAAACACCCAACATAATCTAACATCACAATAGGTTTTATACTGGTTCACATACCTAATGAGGTGTAATTTTTCCTTTCTCTTCCTTTATTTAATACCCAAATATTTTAAGTTCTTATTTTAGATATAGCATATCTAGTAAGAACTAATCTAGTCTATGTTTTTCATTACCGATTCAGACTTCACATCTTGTTGTTTCTATGCACATCCAACATCACATAGCTTTGTGAGCTTTAGCTTCATAGGTAAGTTCAGGTGTGCTTTATTGTTTCCATTTATCCTAGTATTTAACTTTGTTGCATCACTAAAATAAAGCGGGGGGAATGTAGTCATATAAAATACAAAATTTGGTTACCTGAGTTTGCTTAGTGACACCCAATCCATAGTTCATTCTACTTGCTTACACAACCCTTTTTAGGCTTTTCTTGCACTAATTCCCAATCATCCACAACCTTCTATACATAACACTTGTAGACCTAATTAGCTCTCTCAAGCTTAGATCCATCACCCTAGGTTTCATTCCCTCTAGATAATAATGCCCAAGCTAGACAGGAGAGCTAAAACCCAGGGTGCCTAGTTTTTAGTGTTGTTTTCCAAGTGTAATTTTGGTCATAATGGTCATATTTTCTCAAATATTTATCCTAATTCATGTTTTCTTAACATAAATTCAATTTACCCACAATCATTAAATCCTATATAAAATTCCATTTAGAAGTGTTGACACTCATTTTCAAGCAAGAATCAAGAATACAAGTAAGAACACTCAAGTAATTTTCCTTATTCTTTGTATACAACCATCTAATATTATTTCAAGCTTGTTCAAATCCTTTCACTAGTCCCAAGTCATCTCAAGTATACCTAGTTTTGCATTTACTTTCATTCTTCAATACACAATTACACCATCCACTTAAATTGGAGAACTACATATAGCTTGAATCCTCCTCAGAGTATTGGTATATAGGTAGCATGCCAAAACATGATGTGTGAAGTGCATCCAACGTACACTTTAAACACTAACCCCTTCTCCATATTTTCAAAATTTTGATTTAATTTCATAAAAGACGCAAGCACATAAAGAATTATCTCTATAAGGAGATTAGTTGGAATCAAAGATCTAAAATTTTGTACACATACTCACACAGATGTTTTAAATAAAACCCAAAAAAATCATATCTTTGTGAGTAGTTTGGATAACAATATTAAGACCAAGAATACAATGCCAGATAACATGTTTTCCTATTTTTAACAGTCTTATCCAGTCAAGAAATGGACTTGAGATCTTAGTTTACGATAGTGTCTCAGTCGTGTTCCTCCAATATCAGACTCTACCACATCCTTAATAGCTCAAAATAAGCTAAGTAATATTTTCTCACTTATTAATATTTTTAGAAAAAAGGCAAAAATACAACTTGTTTAAATAAATTAGTGGCTTAATTATTTCACAATATTTACTAATGTTATCTACTCAAACCTGTTTATTAAATAGGAATAAAACTCCATTATTCTCAAAAATAATAAATCAGTATTCGTTGAACTTTTGTTGAGCATTAAAAATCTAACATTCATTATATTTAATGTTTTTGAAATTTATGGTAAATTTATGTATAATTATGTTATTAAATTATTATAAAAGGTGTGGTAAGTGATCATAGAATATATTTTATGAAGTTGAAACAACTATATACAAAATAATAATTCCCTTTGCTTCTAAAATATAATTTAAAATCTATGTGGTGTTGGAAAATAAAATATATATATAACTCTTTTGATAAAAAATTAGTTGGTAATGAAAATGATAAGACTTTTTGATGTAGGGTTTCTTATAGGTCTTGTACTCATTACAATATTGTCTTGTTATTAAGAATGGTTATAGCATTTTTGTAAGTTAGATATTAAAATAAATTAAAGACTCCAAATTAAAACACCTAACTCTTTATAAAGGTTATTTGCCTCTTCTTGGTGTTTAATAACTCCAAAAATAGTATCTACCTTCTTTGATACTTGACTATTAAAGAAATATAACAAACACAGACTTTCCTAGACCTTATCAAATAGCTAACTACTTCCATTAATTAGAATTATAAATGTCACAAAGATTATAATTAATAAATTAAAAAGCTCATTTAATTAATATAATGGTTATTTAATTCCATTACTTAGCTATTCCATCTATCTATATGTGATTCTTGTAAGAAAACATAATTCTAGGGTTTCTAGATCTTACTGACAAATTTGTAGATTAAGAATAGGTGATAACTTGAATTGTAGGCTGTATAAAGCCTTGAAATCACATTTAATACATCATAAACTTTTTATTTTACCTTTATAAAAAGTTTCAACACTTTCCCATGATTCATTTAACTAGAAAAGGGGCTTCACTAGGTCACTTTCATATAGGTCTCTCTTGTCTTGAATATGATTGACTTTATATTTAAACAATATTTGATATAAATAAACCTACTTATTACTTAAAGGTATTGTTTTAATCTCATTGGTTTTCTCTAATTTTATACATAACATTCACAATCAATTATGTATGAATCTTAGTAAAAAGACTAATCACACACTATTTTAGACATTTGTTTCAAGTTTGTCACCTTATGATGTGAACGAGGGTCACATGGTCCTCAAACTCTTATTCATAAGCTAGGATTATAGCATTTTTTATTAATTCTAATTCCTAAATATATTTTTTATTATTATTTCAAGAGATTACTATACTCCTGATGGCTTTCTAACCCAAAAATACAAAATAAGCTTCTCTCTAGGACTATTTTTAATGGAGGTTTTTGTGTTCTCAACCCTAGTTTAAGGGTTTTAAGACTGTGTCAAAATGGAAAGTATGAATGACATATAAATTTCTATGTTTAACACTATCATGGATAATTTCAATTTGGGGGAGACTCTTCACAACCTTATATATCCTTGTCACTTAATAGTAGCCTTTAATCAATCTTCAAATATGATCAAAGACCATCTTTAATTGACTATCAAACCTTATGTAATGAATTTCCATACTTTCAACTTCAATAACACAATAAATATGAAAAATTATTAATTCAAGAGAACATAAAAATTTACTTAAAAATAATACAATCTTGGTATTAAAACAATAGGCTCAATAGATTAGGCTTTCATTGATTATAGTATATGCTAGGTTACAACAATTCTTAATAAAACTTTATTTTAAGAGATTCTTATCCTTTCTTTGAGTTCTTGAACTTTCTTATCACACTTACAAGTTCATGAACTTATCATTATCTTTGTTGTTTCTTCATAAATCTAATTTTTTTGCATGCTCTTGGTTTCTCTCAATTGATTTAAAATTCACTCTAAGCATAAAAAAGATTAAACCAATTTTTTACATACATGAATATCCTTAGTTCATGATCCTATATCATGTTACTCACATATATATGATTAGAAACATAGATTACTCAAATAGTCAATAAGTTTCGCTATCCATTTAGGTGTATTGTAGCTCAATTAACATATCTATGTCTTCCTCCATGCTTACTTTTTCAACAAAATATAGAAAATAAGGGTTTAAAGCTTCAAACATATGGTTGTAGACTAAGACGTAGTATGTAAATCATGGTCGGAGATCTCTATCTCTAGTACCTCGTGTATAAAGGATAGCATTTGTACCACTTCATGTGTCATAATTAACCCTTAGGACCATATATTTGGCATCTAAGTACACTTGGTTAGGAGACAAAGAACACGTTTCAACCTCAAGATGAGATCTCCATAGATTCAAGATGCAAAATGCAGTTGGATATCTCTATGTATAGGCCTCATGGATTAAAAATATCATATCTACAATGTCGAGCATGGTGATTAACCTTTAGGACCATACCCTTTGCTTCTTAATATGCCTAGATAGGAGATGAAGTACCTATTTTGGCCTTAAGATGAGGTTTCCCTAGCTAATGTTAAATGGTCAATCATATACATGAATTGAAAGCTTCTTTTAGATTCAAAATTATGGAATTATCTACTAATGTTTCCATCCACATGAATGTGGAATCTAATTTGGCACCATTAACCTCCCAAAAATATGTTAATATGGTATTAAATTAAAATTTACATGTAATACCTAAGAAATAAATAAAAGTTCATAAGAGTAAACACATTTGAATTTGAGAAGTCAACATGCCTAGGGAGTGCAATATAAAGAACCACTAGTATTGGTTATATTATTCATAGTAGTAATAATTGCTTCATGATCAAATTCATGAACATTTCATATAGTCATTTTTAATGGACTACCGTGATATTTGTGCAACTAAACATTTGTTAGAAGAACTAAATTTGAATAGTGGAGTATCTTCCTATGTACTTTGTAGTCTTTAAAAAACAATACATTTGAATTTTTTATAGGATAGTGTTGAATCCAAGTCATAGTAATTACCATATACCCAATGGGATAGTAAAAATTTTATCCAAATGTGATCATAGATGTCAATTTTGGTGATTCATCTTTACACCAATACAAGCAGTAGTTTGTCCCCTCCTTATTATCTTCATTTGAAATAACATCATAAACATGCCCTATATTGCAAAATAAAACATGATCTATTTATACATTTACCAAATTTATTACATATAACACATGTTAAATATATGACCCACCTAGTTTCACTAGATCAGATACATGGTTAAATGCATGTGATGATGTCAGCTATGTAAGTTATAATGATGGTGGAACCTCATAAGTATCATTAAGAACTAGAAGACTATAAATCCATTCATCCACCCATTCTTGTGACTCACACTTGTTTCAAAAAGTCAATGCATGTAGAATAAAAGCATGACATGTGCCCCATATGAACCATCCAAGAACTTGTTTTTGAGTTTTGAAATTATTGTAACTCACTCAATCATGTTATAATCATAACATATTCATATATTTCTACTTTTTCATTCTCCATTAGACATAAATATCTTTGAATAGTCTATTTTTGTTGAGCACCATGGCCCATATTTTCATTACACCATTCAATTATGTTTTTTATATCTATAAAATTAGTGAAGTCTTCAAAATTTATGACCTCTATTAAAATAATTACTCTCACACATGATTTTGTACTATCATGCTCCTCATTTCCATTGCCTAATTTAGTGAAACTCTTCTAGATATACTGTACACTAGTAGTCACATACATCCTACTTAGCTAGTATAATATATGTGCATTCCTAAATTATGATGTGTAGTTATTTGAACAAATATAATATTGATTGAAAGTAATATTCCTCTCACTCAACATGACAAAATACATCTTCAAACAAACTTTCACATTATCTAAAGAACGTGTTCATTCATTAATGAAATAGAAGTGTTGCTCCATAATATTTATTTTATCATTCTTTATAATTTCAAGTGAATGTACGAATCTTATATGCAAAAAAGGGGAAACTTGTATTAAATTGTAGTATTGTGATTGAACCTCTTGTTTTATTTTTTATTTATTTTTTCCTTTTTAATGTCATTTAATTAGCTAATAAAAACAAAATAAATGAGGGTTTGTAAAATTTCCTAGAGATGTGGATGGGGTTGCACACCATTGACCAAGATTTGTGGGAACTCCTCTTTGGCTAGGGAGGAATGACTTGTAAATCACACTACGTTAGAAAAAAGGATTTAATAGGAAAATGAGTGGGCTCCCTGGTAAGAAACCAATCCCAAGAAGTGATATGCTATCTTATATGGATGTTAGCTCATGTTTAACATTCAAGTTGATATATAAACATGAAATTAAATATATATATATATATATATATATATATATATATATATATGGATAAGATATAAATAGACAACGCCAAAGATATATATCTATAATAAGATTAATATGATTAAAGAAATTATCCCATAATTCTATAGTAATATCAATATCCTCTTGAATTATAGCCAATAGTTCATTAATGCTTTCCTGATTAGGTGTGAAAACCATAGTACCAAGACCTAATTTGAATGCAATGTCAATTTGATCAATGAAAAATGGTTGTTGAACAATGGGAATATCAAATATGATAACAATATCATGAACTAATCTAGGCAGAGTCATCTACATGTAAAAGATAGGTTTTTAGAAAATAGAATATAGGATTTGATAGATTTTTAAGACTAAGAATGTTATAAAAATAGATTACAAGAATGTTTTTAAAATTAATCACGGATCGATGTCGATCCTATATGATAAACATCGATTTAGATGGATCGACATTGATTCTATGTACAAAGATAAAAATAGACATTAATGATGACACATATTATTGATAAAATAATAAAACCTGAATGTAGAATAGTGAAAGATAAACACATAAGACTATAGATTGCAAAATATGAAATAATTGAAATATAATACTAGCCTTTATAGATGAAAACAAACTTGACAAGATGAGGTAAAGAACCTTCAAAATCCTTTGATAATATCTCAAGCAAAGGTTCCACAAGATAACAAGATGTTGACAACAATTATATGTAGGTTGCAATGAGATTTCACTAGAGTTTCGAAGCCCAAAAGCATAGTCACCATTCCTATCGAACCAAGGAGGGTTTCTGTGTATATATGGATCAATGTCAATATGAGAGAATTAGTGTCGATCATGGAGGATCGACATGGATCAAACAAATTTAGTTAAAAGTTGGCTTAGGTTGTTTTAAACCATGTGTCAGACTAAGTGAATGTAACACTAGGTTGTTTGCATGGGTTTTTAATGAGGGTAAGTTTTTAGTAGGGTTGTTAGGAGGTTGAATAGGTTTATTTTTATTTGTTTTTAAGATTTTATGGTTAGGATGGTAAAAATGGGGGTTAATTACTATTTAACTATAGTAATTAAATCTAGTTAACATATGTGGTAAAAGTAAATGGGTGGGATTAATGTAATTATTTAAAATAATTACGAATTGGGGGTATTATGTTAGAAATAACATAATAATATGATGATGCACTAAGTTAATACACAAGGGTGTATAAAACTAGCATCTACATTTACCCCTTTTTGTGGAGTGGTATGTAATAACAGGCCATGAGACAAAATCTATAAGGTATCTATTAACCCAAGTTTATTGTGAGAAGGTATCCCCCCTCAAACTGAGCATTGAGAAATAATACAAAACAAATGATAGGCTTAAAAAAAATATAAGGTAAAAAACACAATGGAGTGAGTGGAAAGAGATAAGTGGGGGATATCAAAATACAACCAAAAATGTGGATAGCATAAGGAAGATCCAAAATTGTACTTAACAAGATAAAAATTAATGTGGGCAGTAATGCCCCAAAGATCAAATCAAGTAACAAAATACCACAGTTAAAATAGGTGGGTGTAAGTAAAGGCTAGCAATGAGAATAAAAGATAGGAATGACAAAGCATAGCATCCAATGTGCATATGGGGGATTCATTACCTATAGATGAATGTTCTTAACACAAAATATCCCCTCAAAATCTTAAAATGGGAAGATGCCAAAAAAAATGGTTATGCCTTTAAGGAGATTGGGAAACTAACAAGGGGTTAAAATCCTCAAATATAAAAGTGTAATAGGAGACAAAAATGGGATAGTTGAAGCAAAGGAAATAATATGGGGCTTGGAAGCAAAACTATGAACATGTGAAAGGGTCCATAAGTATAAAAATATTTCAATAAGCTAAGACAATCGATGTCAATTTGGAAGGGATCGATGTCAATTTATGGGATTAACATCAATTGAGGTGATCGATGTTGATCATGAAGAAAGGCTATATATAGGCATCCAATGTGGCATAAGGTTCATTTAGCTATTGACATGAACAAGAATCCAAGAGAAAAATTTGATGTGTATCAACATTGCAAGTAGATTTGAGAGACAATAGAAGCAAGTGGGAGTGTATGACGACTATAGTATGAGGTAGGTGTTATGTTTTTCTAGTTAAATATAGTAAATTATTTATTTATTTTGTTTGAGCAAAAGAGATTATGTTTTTTAGCAAAATTATGGGGGGAAAGGGTAGGTAGTTATGTAAATTTTGCATATTTTTTTATATTTTAGGAAGGTACAACCTAAGGGGAAATTTTTTGGGTTAAGGGAATTGACATCTATCCATTAGGGTCGACGTTGATCTATAATATATTAACCATGATCTATAAGGATCGATGTTAATTATAGTAAAATTGACATCAATCTTGAGAGGATTGATAAAAATAAAAAACTTAGGTATTTGATTAAATAAAAATATGTTTTTGACAGGAACGAGAGTTATTGATGATGATGGATAGGGTCCCTCCACTGATGGAATAGTTGTGAGAGTTTTTGAGCAATGAGGATTGGGCTCATCTAGAGGCAGTTAGATTTAGAGGGATTTATCATTATCACAAATTCCATTAGGGCATTGTTATGATAGTGGCATTACTAGAGGGATAGGATTATACCACTAAATTTTTTTGTCTATCAACTAGTGAGATGACGATCACCACAAAGGACGTCCACCATATTTTATAAGTACTAATTCTAAGATCTCCTATATATACTTTGGATGAGGGAGGATGAGTAGTGACACTGGCACATTTATACGATGAGGATGTAGTGGGCATTAGATTATTTACTAGGGGGTTCTTCTTCTAACCATTTTATGACTAGGATCTTATGGAAATACTAGTACCAACTATGATAATACTGGCATTGACTTGCTATGTATTACTTGATTCTGGGGGAGGACGTCTGCCATGGAATTTTAATAGTGTCATAATAGACATGGTGGAGTTTTTAATAGTTTTTTCTTGGGCACCCACACTATTAGGGCAAATATACATGGAGTTGTGGATCTAGCTTAGTAGGCACCCACACTATGAGCACATTCATGTGATTCACCCCATAGGGACCCTGTAGAGCAGATTTAGGGAGATGGTATTCAATCTAGGCTTCTTTTGATGGAAGGAAGACCTTATCATTCCACATACAAACATGGTAGTGTGAGATTTAACACACTATAAATAGGTATTTAATGGCTTATAGATAAAAGATGTCATCTAGAGTCCTTATATAGACTTCCCAACGTCGCTTGACTCAGAGGTAGAGACAAGTGATGTTGCCTAAGAGATATGGGTATATGGATGATGGCTAGAACACCTTGAGATATTTTATTCTAATAGGGTCTATCATCAATTCAAATTGTTACAAGATGTTCCATTAGCCCCATGATTGTATTGGTGGGAGGATACATAGTTGGATTGGCTGACACTTGATACTACACTTATTTTGTTCAGGCCACAAGAAGAACCTATGGTGAGTGACTTGGATGATGTTAGGTATATAGATGATTACATATTTTGGTTTATAGCTGAGATGGAAAGGTGGTAAGAGAGAGAAGTCAAACCACAACATGGGGTGGTTATTGAGGAGGTGAGGAAGTCTGAGTAGGAGGTAGAGCAGGAGGATTTGGATATACAAATGGAGTAAGAGGTCCCTGATGTACACATGGAGGAGACACCATTACAAGATGCCCCAGTATATGAGCATATAGATATGGATATAGTTATTGCAGAGAGGGATAGTCTGAGTGTTGAT
This sequence comes from Torreya grandis, assembly GCA_037957365.1. Classification (NCBI taxonomy): domain Eukaryota; kingdom Viridiplantae; phylum Streptophyta; class Pinopsida; order Cupressales; family Taxaceae; genus Torreya; species Torreya grandis. The sequence goes on along the minus strand of JARHVA010006762.1, from coordinate 503,701 downwards.
CTAAAAGAGGCATAGGTATGTTAAGCATGGAATATACTAAGAGGCGGGGGTGAATCAATATATTATATATATTATAAATCTTTCCTTTATCCAAATTTCACTTAATCAATCATTCAATATATGCAATAAAACTTAAACAATAAACATCCACACAAGATACAGAGAGACACCAGATATAACATGGAAACCCAATGTGTGAAAAACCACAGAGAATCAATCTCAAATATATTCATGAGAACAACCCCACTGGAGCACCATACCCCTTTGCCAAGTACAAACCTCAGCTTCAATTTGTGAGCACCAACCCACAGGAGCTTCAAACCCCTTTGTCGAGCACCATCCCAGCTATCATTCGTGAGCATCAAACACTTTGTGTATACCACACACCTATCTCTCAATGTTTCTAAATCAACAAATGATAGCTCAATACAACATCTCTTTCCTCTCTCTCACCTTTGCTCTTCTAAGCTAGATAATACAATATCAAAATTAACCTCTCACACTCATATTACAAATGGCTTCTCAAGACTTTATTTATAGCTTTCCAAATGACCTTTGGCCTTCCCCCTTTGTGACCTTTGAATTCTCATGAAAAATGGTGCCAATCTTGGATGACCCTTCATATCCAAGCATTTGAAAAGTCATGTGGTGACTCTTCATGATCAAAAACGTCCTTCCCACTTTTGTCTTTATCTTTGGTGACTTTTCGTATTCCTTAAAGTGTCTCTTCATGAGAAATTCACCCTTACTCTTTTGTCTTCACTTGGTAACTCTTGGTATTCCCAAAAATGAATCTTCATGGGAAAATGCGTCCCATCCTTCTTTTGTCTTTATCTCATGGCTCTTCGACTTCTCCATGGGCCCTTCTTTTGTCTCATATGCAACCAAAAATATATTCATTAATATTAAATAAATATTAACTCATATTAACCAAGATAAACAATATTAAATGCAATGGGGCCTTTATCACCAATAATACTAAACCTTTGACATCAATGACAATATTTCCAACAATCTCCCCCTTTTTCATTGATGGCAACCTCAATCATGAAACTGCCACATCTTGTCACCTGCACATACTATCATCTGAAAGCATACAATAACTCCCCCTTACTGTGGCAACATGTACCTATTTCTTGTACCTATTTTCTGCACCTATAGATGTACCTGTTATTCTCCCCCTTTGACATCAATGGCAAAGGGCCTACCTAGAGCTAAAACTTATCTCCCCTTCACTTGATGTTGAACCTCAATGGCAGGAAGTAAGGGAAGTTACTCCCAACTTCTCTCATAGATATTGAAATGTGTCTTTTGGCAGTGCCTTTGTGAAAATATCTATAATTTTCTCTATAGTATTAATATATTCCAACTTAACCTATTGATCTACAACCTACTCTCTCAAAAACTGATATCTAATGGGAATATGTTTTGTTCTTGAATGCATCACTGGATTTTTTGAAATATTTATGGCACTTATGTTATCACAAAAAATGGAAATAGGTTCATCATACTTTACCTTGATATCTTCCAAAGTTTTCTTCATCCAAAGCACTTGAGTACAACACAATACTACTACAATAAATTCTACTTCAGCTATAGAAAGTGATACTGAGTTTTGCTTCTTGCTTTGCCATGATACTAAGCTATCACCAAGAAAGCTCCTTCACTTGTACTCTTTCTGTCATCTAAGCATCCTGCCCAATCTGAATCTGTATAAGCAACTAAAGTGAAATCTTTACCTGTAGGATACCATAATCCATAATCCAATGTCCCTTTGATATATCTAAATATTCTTTTCACCAACTGAACATGACTATCTCTTGGAGATGATTGATATCTTGCAACCATACCTACTGCATGCATGATGTCTAGTCTTGATGTTGTCAAATATAAAAGACTACCAATCATAGATATATACAAAGATTGATCTATAACAGGTGAATCTTCATCCTTGCTCACCTTATTTCTTGTACACATAGGTGTGCCAACTGGTACACAATTCTCAAAACCAAATTTCTTCAACATTTCCTTGGCATATTTACTTTGAGATATTAAAATTCCTTTATTTGATTGAAATATTTGTAATCCTAAGAAAAATGATAATTCTTCAAGCATAGACATCTCAAATTATTTTTGCATTCTATCAAAAAATTATTTTGTCATATTTTCAATATTTCCTCAAAAAAGGATATCATCAACATAAACCACAACAATCAATTGATGCTCACCTTCTATTTTGATGTAAAGATTACTATCAGCAAATCCTTTCTTAAATCCTTGATCTTGCAGGTACTTATCAAGTCTTGCATACAAGCTCTGGGAGCTTGTTTTAATCCATACAATGCTTTCTTCAATCTGCATACATGATTACTAATATTTAAGAGAATAAACCCCTCAGGCTGTTCAATGTAGACCTCTTCTTCAAGATTCCCATTTAGGAAGGTAGATTTGACATCCATCTAAAATACTTTGAAATTTTTAAATACTCCATATGCAAGAAACATTCTAATAGCCTCTAATCTTGCTACTGGTGCAAAAGTTTCTTCAAAATCTATTCCCTCAATCTGAGCATATCCTTTACATACTAATCTTGCTTTATTTCTGGTTACTTCTCCATTTTCATTCAGCTTATTTCTATAAACCCATTTTGTTCCTATCACATTATGATCTTTTGGTCTAGGCACTAATTCCCAAGTATCATTCTTTTCTATTCGATCTAATTCTTCATCCATAGCCTTAACCCACTGCTCATCATGTCTGGCTTCTAAAAAAATTCTAGGCTGAATTTTAGATAACAAAGAGAAATTAACTTGTTCAGATTCACTTACCATCATTCTTCTGGTGTGAATTCCTAATTTATATCCCTGATGATGTCACTTTCATTATAAATTTTTTGAACATATTTGGATGGAGTCTTGGTGCCCTTTTTCTCCTTTTCCTCATCTTTATCTGATTCTATAAAGCCTTCATCTTCAATGATTTTAAGAATGTTTACTGGATCACTGATCTTTTGTGTTCCATCTTCTTCTATCCTGATACTTGCACTTTCAACAATTTTCTTGGTTCTTTTGTTATAACATATAAGCTTTACTTTTGCAAGAATAACCAAGAAATATACCTTCATCTACTCTAGATCAAACTTACCATGTTTTTCATTGGTTCTCTTTATGAAGCATTTGCTACTGAAAACTCTAAAATAATCAACTGTTGCTGGTTTGTCTTTCCATAGCTCATAAGGAGTTTTGTTGATGTTGACTCTTAATAGAGCTCTATTTTGAATATGCACTGCTATACTGACTACCTCTCTCCAGTATTTATTTGCTATCTTGGATTCATTTAACATTGTCCTCGCCATCTCTTGAACTGTTCTATTTTTCCGTTCAACTACTCCATTTTGTTATGGAGTTCTTGTTGCTGAATACTGTCTCTTTATTCCATGATCTTCACAAAAATCAATATATTGATCTGACATGAATTCTCCTCCTCGATCTGATCTTAGACACTTAATCTTTAGATTAGTTTCATTCTCAACTAATGCTTTTAATGTTTTGAACTGTCTAAAAGCTTTTGATTTTTTCTTTAAAAGCATTATCCAAGTCATACGTGAAAAATCATCAATAAGCAACATGAAATATTTATCACCTTGAGTACTTTGAGTCCTCATAGGTCCACATAGATCAGTGTGAACAAGCTCTAGCATCTGAGTGGTAGAGTACTCTTTTGTTTTGAACCACCTTCTAGCTTGCTTCCCATGCTGACAAGGTCCACAAAGGGTGTTAGATGGCTTTGTGATCATTGGAAGATTCCTAACTGCTTGCTTTTTGCAAATTCTGACAAGATTGTCAAAATTTATGTGCCCCATTCTCCTGTGCCATAGCCAACTTTCTTTAATCTGAATCAAACAACATTTTTGACCTTTGATGTCTGATAGCATATATAAGTTATTACCTATTCTCTGAGCATCTGCAATTAATACATCTGAATCTTTTCTTCTAATTTCACAACCTTATGCATAAAAATTTAGTGTGTGCCCCTGATCACACATTTGACTTACACTCAAAAGATTATGCTTAAGACCTTCTACATATAAAACATTTTCAGTTTTAGTTCTACCATTATCTAAACTTAGTGTACCTTTTCCAGCAATTCTGGTAGTAGTATTGTCCCCAAATTTCATTGTGCCACCATTGATCTTTTTCACGGTAATGAACTTGATCTTGTCTCATGTCATGTGCCTCAAACATCTGATATCAATAAGCCATGGCTTTTCTTCATTTCTTGCATGCAGAGCTGTCTAGACCAACATAGAACCTTCAGATTGTTTCTTTTGCCATGTCTGAACCTTTTTCTTAATGAATGGAGCCCTAAAACTCTGGTCCTTCTTGACTGACTTGAACACGCTTCTACAATACCAAGCTATGTGTCTGAAGTTGTTACACTTGTAACAAATTATGATCTCTTTATCAAAGCTTGATAGAGGAGCAAAAGAGTTATAGCTTCTGACTCTACATGACCTTCCTTTTCCTTATTTTTGAGATTGTTAGCTCTTTTTCTACATTCTAATTTCTTATGACCATATCCATTACAATAAAAATAATAACCATAAAAATAGGACTTATTTGTGAATCTCTGACTGGATTGCCGTTTATAGCTTTGTTCCTTCCAACCTTCTTTGTCCTCTGTATTATCCATTCCTTCCCTTCTTGCTTCTTTATTTTTAAGAGCTTCAACATAGCTCTTCTTCTTTTCAAAACCGATACCTGTCTTATCAGATATTGCCTTTTGGCTTTCTAATATCTTATTCAGCATATTAGTGCTATTCTCAAATTTTGAATCATTGACTATTTTAATATTGACTTCTTTCTCAATCTCTTCTTTTAAAGAGGCAATTTTAGTAACATACCTTTCACATTCTTTTCTTGATATTTCCAACTGTGCCATCAGATCTTCAATTATCTCCTTTGACTCCTTGTCATTTTTCTCGATTTGATGCTTTAATCTTCAATTTTTCTTTTCAACAATTTTCAACTCTTCTAAGGCACACATGAGTTCTCCTTCCATATTCACTTTGGCTTCATCCTCTTCTTCTTCTTAATCAACTATTATTTTGCTTGCAGAGGCACCTTTATGTATGGCCATCTTGTGCTTTCCTGATCTACCTTCAAGCTGTAAAACTTTTCAAAAAGGAACCTACTCTGATACCAATTGTTAAGTACAAAATATACTGAGAGGGGGGATGAATCAGTATATTATATATCTTATAAATCTTTCCTTTAACCAAATTTCCACTTAATCAATCATTAATATATGTAATAAAACTTAAACAATAAACATCCACACAAGATAGAGAGAGACACTAGATATAACATGGAAACCCAATGTGGGAAAAACCACAGAGAATCAATCTCAAATATATTCATGAGAACAACCCCATAGGAGCACCATACCCCTTTGCTAAGTACAAACCTCAGCTTCAATTCATGAGCACCAACTCACAAGAGCTTCAAACCCCTTTGTTGACCACCATCCCAGCTATCATTCGTGAGCACCAACTCACATGAGCATCAACCACTTTGTGTATAACACACACCTATCTCTCAATGTTGCTAAATCAACAAATGATAGTTCAATACAACATCTCTTTCCTCTCTCTCACCTTTTCTCTTCTAAGATAGATAATACAATATCAAAATTAACCTCTCACACTCATATTACAAATGGCTTCTCAAGCCTTTATTTATAGCTTTCCAAATGACCTTTGGCCGTCCCCCTTTGTGACCTTTCAATTCTCATGAAAAATGGCACCAATCTTGGATGACCCTTCATATCCAAGCATTTGAAAAGTCATGTGGTGACCCTTCATGATCAAAAAGGTCCTTCCCACTTTTGTCTTTATCTTTGGTGACTTTTCATATTCCTTAAAGTGTCCCTTCATGACAAATTCACCCTTACTCTTTTGTCTTCACTTGGTGACTCTTGGTATTCCCAAAAATGACTCTTCATGGGAAAATGCATCCCATCCTTCTTTTGTTTTTATCCCGTGGCTCTTTGACTTCTCCATGGGCCCTTCTTTTGTCTCATATGCAACCAAAAATATATTCGTTAATATTAAATAAATATTAACTCATATTAACCAAGATAAACAATAATAAATGCAATGGGGCCTTTATCACCAATAATACTAAACCTTTGACATCAATGACAATATTTCCAACAAGGTAGCCCATATTACTTTACAGGGGTAGATTTCCACATTATAGAGTGATCTTGAGAGCATGAGAGCTTAGCATGACCAGGATATATAGGAGTGAGATAGATAGATGATAGAGCTAGAAAAGATAAGGTAGACATTGGTAGAGAGTCCTGCTCTAGACATTATAGGATATAGCACTATGACTTTAGATATGGTACCACTACAAAGCTACAAGGATTTACTTGTTGAGATGTCCTATTATGAGAGGATTGTATAGAGGTGGCTACAAGATTTAGCTTAGTTTGCTTTATATGTCCCTAACCATAGTAGATCATGGAGGACTCCTAGGGGATCTACTAGTAGAAGGAGCACAGTGATTTAAGGAGGAGATGATGAGGGATGTGATAACATTTACCTTGTTAGGATTGAATTTACTAAGTAGATTACCTTGTATGCATCGAGAGCCCCATTATATTCATATTATGACATTTGTACAAACCTTTGATATCTATACTGACATTTCTATTTATGGATGGATTATGTATGTTTGTTTATGGATTTATTTATGGTTATGGATATGTTATGCTTTTATTTATTATTTATATGATGAATTATAGATTTAGAGTTATGATTATTAATTTATATTATTGTTATCATGTATGTTATGTATGGATTATAGATTTTGACATGTTATATTTATTTCAAATGTTGTATCATGAGATGGATTTATATTAATGGATTATGGTTAGGGATTATACAAATTTTTGATATAGATCATTATTATCCTTATAGATGGTTATGGATTTTAGATGAGTTAATGTAAATAAGTTATGGATTATAGATTTAAGCCCAATGATGATTATGGATTATAGATATCTTTTAATAATTTATTGTGATGGATTTATTTATTTTATTGCTTATATATTATGTATTTCATGTCATTACCTTGGACCATAACCAAAAAGAGAACCTCTTATATGGATGGCCTATGCATCCTTAACTAGGTGATAAAAGATATTGACTCAACCTTGGTTAGTTAGAGCTTTAACCTTAGGCAAGGATTAAATGATTTTGGTAGGATGGTGATGGATTGCTTAAGAGATGAAATTATTCACCTCATATTTTAAAATTAGGATTTATCTTTTAGAAATTAATTTAATGCCAATGAGTAGACTGATCAATATGGGAAGCCTATAATTAGAAAGTTGATCAAGGTGCGAAGCTTTTGTGGGATATTACTTTATTTTATTGCTTTTATTGATTTTTTTTTTGGGGATTTTAAGCCAAATAATTTTTAAAACTGATCAATGTGGAAATTTTTTTCCTTGGTTGATCCAGGAAACACTTCATGTGACAATTCAGGTGACACTTCAGGTGATAATTCAAGCAACGGTTTTACCCCAATTGGTGGCAAAACTTCTGAGAGCCATAAATTTTGAACCATAGCTCCGTTTAACTCCCTGTTTGAATTGTTGGAAAGATAAGAATGAGAAGAACATGATGATATGGCACAAAGATATTCTCATTTAGTTTTCACACTTGAAAACCTAATAGAAGTGCTCATAATTTCAATTTTAATATTGCTATCTAAAAATAGGAAGTTTCTAAAAATAATAATTTCTTGATTTCTATGTTATTATAAATCATGGAAGTAAAACCACTAAATATACCTTGAGATTGGTGACCTTCCACATCCTCCTATTACCTTCAATGTATGTATAAAAATAGATGTAGGCTAAGAAGGGAATTAGACATTTATTTCCAGAGATAAACATATTTTTTTTGCAATTTTGTGAGTGATAAAACATCTCTTTCCAGAGATAGCATTATATGATTGTGTTATTTTATGTTCTTTAATTATATTTCTACCAAAAAATCTAAGTTTTGGACCATTTTTATCCATCCTTCAAGGGAGTGGTCTACATTTAACCATTTTTTTGCACAACTATCCTTTAAGTGATCAGTCTATTAGTTATCATTATATTTGATTAAAGTTATCCTTCAAGGGGTCAATCTATTTATTTAGCCCATTTTGATACTTTGGATTTTCATTATTTATTTGAGCTTCGATCTCATAGATAATAATGCAAGGTTTGGTATAAAAGATACCTTAAGATAGTTTCCATGAAATCAAGACATGAGATGATTATGTTATCTTAAGAAAATGAAAGATCTTTAAGAAATAAGGGAAATAATGATCTCTAAAAAATAAGAGAACTAATGATTTGGGGTTTCTCCCATTATTGGTGAACATTATCCATGAGAAAATATCATGTATAGATCTGGGGTATACATATTCAAGGTTGAGGTTATAATGACTACTGGATAACCACATAACTCTCATACCATTATTTGGTATGTTGGGGTAAAGGGATATGATAGTATTTGAGATAAACTAACCAAAATGATCCAAGATCTATTAACTATAGAAAGGACACATATGCAATGTATTAAGAGGTTCTCTTTTTGTTTTACCATTAAGAGAATCCATATGATATGCTCCAGATCTGTATTTATTGGTTATGATGTATGGTCCAAGCCAATTAGGAGTAAATTTACCCTACTTACTTCATTCCATATTAGTGACATGTTGATTTTATTTATGTACAAGGTCTCCAATATTAAATTCTCATTCTCTTATATGTTGATTATATGTTCATTTTAGTCTTTCTTGATATATATGAAGGTGATCAAGGGTTGTCATATGTTGGTCATCTAAGAGTTAATGTTGGGATAAATGCTCCTATTGAAAATCCTCATCAAAGATGATGTCTTTAAGAGAGACACAAAGAGAGGGAATTTGGACTTCTAGAGGAAGTACAACATCCATGCCATAGACTAAGGAAAAAGGAGTAGCAACTGTAGGGACTAAAATACTAGTTTGATATGCCCATAAGGAGAAAGGGATGTGAAGATGCCAATATTTTCTAGCTTCATTGAAAACATTGGTTAGGATTTTTACTAGGTTTTTATTAGATGATTTTGCTTGACCATTGTCTTGGGGATAGTAAGGTGAGGAAAAAATTAATTTTATTTTAAATGAGTCACATAGTGCCTAGACTTTTTTATTCTTAAAATATTTCCCATTATTTGTTATTATTCTATATGGAATTCTAAAATGAAAAATAATGTGATGGTGGATAAACTCCATAATCTTTTTTTACCTTGGTAGAGATAAATGACATAGCTTCTACCCATTGATGAAGTATTATATAGTAGTAATGATGAGACTATGACACTGAGAGGACTTAGGTTTGATTTTCCCTATAAGATTGAGCCCCCATTGGGAGAATGGCCAGAAGTACCTTACTACCTACAATGATTTACTATATAAATGGGATAAGTTTGCATAATGTTGATATTTTACACACTTCTTGACATATGTGTAGCAATCTTTATTTAGATTTGGCCAATGGTAACCTAGAAGTAAGATTTTTTTAGCAATTATGCAACCACTAAAGTATCCCCTGCATGACCCATTATGTACTTCTTGGATAGTTAAGGTAGATTCATGTTTTTTAAGACAACGACAAAGAATAACATTGAAACCATGCTTCTAGAGAACACCCCCTAGTATAGTATAACCGGAAGCTTTTTGTTGAAATACACACCTTGCATCTTTGGATAGATGACGAGGAGATAATCTTATACACAAATAAGTAAATATTAATGTGTACCATGGCTCCTCTAGGATTTCCTCAATATTTTTGATAGATGAAAGATCAGTTCACGTGTAAGAAGGTTGGTTAGCTTGATGGATAAGGACAAATAGCTTAGACTCCTAGGATGAGGATGGGATAAAAGAGGCAACAAATGCCATAGTATTAGTGAACTTATTAGTTGATCTAGGAGTAGTTTGGATGGAATAACATTCAAGAAAGACTAAGAGCTAATCATCCAAGGTTTTATATCTTTGGAGGATATCATTCTTGCATTCATATACACAAGTAATTTGATTGACCACCAATTTATAATCACCATAAATATTAGGGGATCTAACTCCTAATGAAAGAGTAATTTGGAGGCCTATGATCAATGCTTCATATTTATCCATGTTATTACTACAATCAAAGTCTAATTTAAAATATAAAGGCATAAGAATGCCTTGAGGGAGGATTAATATAATTTCTACATCACCTCCCCCACTCACATTTGGATCCATCAAAGAATAGGGTCATTTGATATTCTAGGCTAATTGGGAAGTGGAAGAGATATATTTATCAATAAATTCATAATTAATTGGTCAGTTATCACTAAGATTTGCTTCATCTAGTTGATTAACAATAATTTAACATTTAATAGATTTTTGATGGAGAAATTCTAGATCAAACTCGGCTAAAAGCATAATCCATTGGGCCATTCATTGATTTTGATAAGGTTTAGAATGCATGAACTTAGGCGGATTGGTAGTCGTAATTATGTATGTATTATGTTTAAGCAGGGAATGATGAAGCTTAGAAGCTACAAGGGCCAATGTTAAGTGTAGTTTTTTAGCATATGGATAACATGTTTCGTATTCTACAAGGGTACAAATTATGTAATAAACAGCTTGTGCTTTATGATGCTCATCTCTATGAGTAAGCAAAGCACCAAGAGAATGGTCTATAACTAAGATATAAATGAAGAAAGGTTGCCCTTCCTTAGGTGGAGTGAGGATTCAAGGTGATAGAAGATATTTCTTGAGTTTATTAAAGGCTTCTTGACAATTAATATCCCACATAATGTGACTATCATTAACAAATGGTGGAAAGGTTGACATTGATTAGAAAGATGGGAGATCAGACAATGGATAGACTTGAGCTTGATTTGTACACTATGTAGATGCTTAAGGTTGGCTAGAGGAGGAATTTATAAAATAGCCTTTATTTTAGTGGGATCCACTTCTATTTTGTGAATAAAAATAATAAAACCCAAGATTTTACCCATCAAAACACCAAAAATACACATTTTTGGATTTACATGCACATGATACCGAAGTAGGTGATAAAAAATAACCTTAAGTATGGATAGTTAGTCCTTATAGAATTTTGACCTCCCAAAGAGGTCATCTACATCATCTGTAATGATTTTGTGGATTATGTCATGAAATATATAAGCCATGGCCAACTGATATGTAGCTCCTACATTCTCTAGGCTGAAGGGCATAATGTGGTAATAGAAGGTCCCCCAAGGAGTATTGAATGAAATATTATGTTGATCTCCTGGTGAAATAAGTATTTAATTGTAACCAAAATTACCATCCATAAGGGATAAAATTTCATGGACAACTGTCAAGTCCACTAATTATTTGATGTTAGGGAAGGGAAAATCATCTTTTGGATAGGCAATAATTAAATCATGAAATTTAGTATAGATATGAAGTCTCCCTATAAGCTTAGTGACTGGAATGATGTTTTACATCTACTAAGGATAATCAATGGGTTGAGTAAAGTTAGTGGATAAAAGGAATTGAAATTCTTATTTTAATAGGACTGTGACACATGGATGGATTTTATAGAGCTTTTGTTTTATTAGCTTAGCATCAAGAAAGGTAATAATATTATGGATAATGATTGTGAGATCAATATTAGGCATATCACTATAAGACCAAGTAAATGCCTTGATATGACCTAATAAAAAGTAGTAAAATCTAGGTTTTATTGAGGAGTTAAGGATTTGCTAATTTTAATAATTCTTAGGGTTTCTTGAGATCTAATATTAATATAAATATTGGCTTCATTTAATAAGATAGACATTTTAGATGGAAGAGAATTGCATAAATCAGAGTTTTTAGCACCTAAATGAGTCAAGATTGACAAATCATCTTAACACTAAAGAATAGGGATAGTTGGCATATCAGGTCCTATTAAGTTATGATATGCTAAAGGGATGATTCGAGTCTTGCCATTGTGATGAAAGATGGTGGGTTCTATGGAGATCATATTGACTTGAAAAAAAGTTAGGAGGGATGGATACAGTGTCACTCGAGGAACAGGTATCGATGATGAAGATTGTGCTTCTTCTTCCAAGGACAATAGAATAATGAGTTTGGGAGAAGATTTAGAATATTTTTCAAAGCCTAATCCATGATTTTCAAGTGGTTTTCTAAAATCTCCTAATGTGACGTTGTGGGGACACTACTCAAATCTACCTATGTTGAAGCCTTTCCATGCACAATGATACATGTAGTTTTGTAAAAACTTGGGTTTATTGAGGAATGAGAAATTAGATGTTAAGAGTTTATCATGGGTGGGATTTTTAGGTCTTGGGGTAGTTTGATCAATCTCAAGATATATTAAGTGAGTATGTAAGAAAGGTGGCCCAAATGGGATGAGTTAACCTAGGTTTGGTGAATACATGGGCTATTTGTTAGGATGTCCATATTCCCTAGGAGTGGGTAATATGTTAAGGGTTAATAGTTGGTATTCCCCCATTAAAAGATGTTACATCATGGAATCAATAGATTCTTGAGCTGGTAGTTTTGAAGTAGGAATAATTATATTAGTTAAGGCTTGATTAGAAGATGAAGATGGGATTGGCTCAGGTGAGGGTATTATGAAATCACTTGGTTAAAAATTGAAGTTGCATGATTTGAAGGGATGAAGATCAATAGGGATGATGTGTACCTATCCTTCATTTTCATACCTAAGGCATCAATGGACTATTGAGCGAACACATCACATCTCATGAATCTATGGATGTCCTAATAAAATATTATATTGAAAAGTTACCTCTATTATATAAAAAATTTCATGGAGGGTACGAGAACCTAAAAAAATGGGGAGTATGACCTTTCATACTATGGTTGATATTGTGTCATGAATGCATAGATAATTATTGAAGATTAGGAAATAATGGTTTCTAGTAGTTCTAACTATTGGAAAGCATGTGAAGAAATAATATTGATAATGACCCCATTATCAATCATAACTCTTTTAATTTATGCTTGATTTATTTGAGATATGATGAAAAGTGGGGGATCTTGATCTTCAGGTGATAAAGGAGTGACCTCAAAATTAGTGAAACTAATAGCAAACACCATTTGAGGGACCCCTATAAATGTTGATAATGGTTGAGGTTCATCTGGCTGAACCTTAATAGCATGGAGTGATTTTATCATTTCTTGTCAATGGTGTGCATAATTTTTTATAAGTTTATATAATGACATTTTTAAAGTTGTTTAGTGGATTTATTTTAATATGGAGATTTATACCAACTCCTTGGCTTTGGCTGGGGTAGTTCCGATGATCAAGACTTTAGGATTTTGTCTAGATGGTTTAGGCATAATATGGATAGAGGCACCTATAATTGAAACCTTGGCTTTATTGGGATTTTTATTTTTAGAATAGGTGGTTATAAGGATAACATCGATGTGTAATAATGGAGGGTCTGAAGAACCTACAGACTCTTTATCACTTATAGGACTATCAAGATTATGGATGGGTAGAATGGATGGAATAGTGACCTTTTGATTAGGAGTATTATAATTTATACCATCAATTAATAGATCATCATCTTGGACTAACTCTTGGATTATGGCCATAAGGGCTTTGTAATTTTTTGTATCATGTATAGGTACTATATTATATGCACATATTTCTCAATTTCTATACTAGGCAAGTCTTTGAGGGTGAAGATTAATAGGAATGACCTTAGGCACCTTTTATTTAAATGTACCTTTAGCAAAAGATGGTTGATACTAGGATGGAGTGGCTAATAATGGAGGGAAAATTTGCATTTTCCCCCATGTTTGAATGGAAGAACCTATGACAGGGCCATAAGATGGATGGGGACCTAAAATAGATAATGGAGATGATACAAAAGGGATAGGACCTTTGTTCTTTCATGTGTTGAGAAAGGAGGGGGTATTAAGACTAAGGTTTTTATCATTTGATGCTTGAATAAAATTGACTCTAACTTGAGGATGAGCTAAGGATTTCTTTGGTGGAATACTAAGAAAATTATCCCAGCTATCGATGATAGGAGCTTTACCCTTTCCTTAGTATTTTATCGGTAAGGAGGTGTTATGGTAGAGGATGGCTTTGAAGGGTCATGATTTAAGGCAAAAGGATAGGACCCCATTATATGATTACCATGAAGAGGTTCATCAGGGATCAAAGGAATGGAATGTTCAACTCTAGAAGTATCAATATGTTTATCTATGACATCTCAAGGAGTAGTTTCATTTTCCCCTTTAGGAGATTAAGTGGGAGAAGGTGAAGGGGATGGTTCATGTGAATGATTCAATGTGATGAGATTGGGGAGATATATAGAGGTTTTTAGAGTTTATTTCATAGTTTTAGATTGAGTTATATCAAAATCATCTCCCGTAAGGAGATCCAAGACTAGATATTTTGCTATAACTTCTTTAGGCACTAACTGATCATAGATTGTATTAATCATATGTGTAGCCTGATTTTTTGTTTCTCCAAGTTTAGCTTGGACTGTGTGTGATGTGGATGGATGGCTTGGAAATATACATCTAAAAATATCTAAAGATTGATTAGGAGGAGCATTTGGATTATTGAAATGGAGATATCCCTTATCAATGAGATTTATACAAACCATTTAAAGGATTGGCATCATTTTATTCCATGTCTTATTACCCTATGATAAGCACAAAACTCATCCTCTTTATACCAAGTGGGTTTATGATGCATATCATTAACGGGTTTAATTAGAGGGAGCTCAATAACATTTGTTTATAGGTGTTTATCTAATACATAAGTGTAAGGTCCTCCTAAAAGGGTATATTTCCTAGGGGGAAAATGAATAAGGCCCCTAGGTGGCTGTGTTTGTGAAGTGGATGGTCCTAATTAATTGGGTGTTGGAGGAGTAGAAGTTTTTAAAATAACATTATTTGCTACCCCTTTGGGTTTAGTATTGTTGTTATTGATTTTTTATGGGTGAGGTTTGATGTTTTTATTGTGTAACTTAACTTTTCCCTCTTCAATGCCATAGATTTCAAGTTTTCATACCATGGTAAAACCTTCATCAAAATTTTTTTAAGTTTGTACTTGTAACATGGATCAGATATGTTTGGCACAAAATCATGAAAATAATTCCATTAATTTAGGTAGTGGCAAGGAAAAGGTGAACTGGTTGATTAGGCTACACCAATGAGCCATAAAGTCTAATATGGACTCATTTTAAAATGGAGGATAAAACCGTGATGGTCACTTTCCAAGAAATGTTGATCGAGAAGTGTTCTAAGAAAATTTGGGTTAATTGCCCAAAAGAAAAGAATGAATGCTGAGGAATGGAGTTGTACCAATCTAATGCCACCCCTGGTAGTGACATGGGAAATGCCCTAAGTAATAATGCATCATCATGTGCTATAATTTATTATGTGCATTAAAAGGCTCTAAGATGTTGTTGGGGATATTTCATGTTCTAAAACTTAGTAAACTTGGGAAGTTCCCATTGTGGAGGATATGGTCAGATAGGAACCAATGGGTGGATAGGTTCATTACAAATTTGCTCATATGTGAGAATATTTTTGTGTCTAGAGGTGGAGGCTTCCAAACTAGCCATCATATTCATAAGGATGTTTATGAGGTTTGATTGGGCGTTATTTTGAGGCATGTTCCATGAGATACCTTGCTGAAGATTTTGAAAATTTGGCAAGGGAATAGATAGGGGTTGAGAAGAATGGTATCCAACCATAGTGGAAATAATGGGTTCAAATGCCACCATATATTATGAAAATTTTAGTAGAATATTCTAGTGCATAGAATGTTGGAAGTAAGTGGTTATTGATGGTTGTGATGAAGCCATGTACTGGGTAGTTGAGGAGACATACTATTTGGCAGGTCATGTTAAAGGGATTTATTACATGTGAGGTATTTTTTGTATGGAAGGTAGATCTTGAGATCTATATGCTAAAGTCATTCTGATGAGTGGGAGACTTTTAGTAATTGATACTACTAATGTTTGAGGAGGAATAGTGAATTCAAGCTGAGTGGTATTTTGAATCTAAGTAACAAGGATTGGAGAACTAGTAAATACTGTGAATGGTTGGTTTTTTAAAGGTTGAATCACCTAGGTATTAGAACTATATCGAAGAGATTTAGTGGAAAAGGTTACTATGGCCATGGTGAATTCTTTAGTTTTCTTAGTTCACTCGAAAGGCAATATGTACTTATATCGAGAATCTTAGGCATGGGGGGAAGGAGAAATATTTGCTTGGATATTAAGATAGTAATTGAGAGCAATGGGATCATTGTCTAGTATTTCCATGAAGAAAGGATCTCCTTGAGGATAAAAGTGTGAGAACACTGGATTCTCAAAGGACTCAGGGGTAGTAGAAGGAGTAGATTTATGTTCCATAGGAAAGGATGTAACACCATCCCAAAATTCTATCTTTGACTATTGCGTAGTTAAAACCATGAGACTAAAAAGGAAAAATATATAAAATAATAAAAAAATAATTGAGTTATCTCGCTTTAAGGTTTGATTGAAAGATACATAAACTAAAGTCATGCCAAAAAAATTTCATCTCTTTTAATATTAAGATGTAAAAAAAATAATAATGAAAAAGGGTAATGAAGATCCTAAGAAATGGTAATCTAAGGATGGTTTTAGGTATTTTATTTTGTCACTCAAAAGAAATATATACTAGTACTAGTACATGGCTTGATACTTGGGGCTTTCTCCCCTCACATCATAATCCCATAGCTAGTGCAGATGCTTAGCCAATATATACCGATGGTTCAGAGATTATACTTAGTTAGAGAACTCAGTTGGTCCTCCCCTTAGTGGTGAAATCCAAGTAAGATCATTGGAAAAATTTTACCATGAGGTGATGAAATCCCCATTGAATTCCTTATGTCAGGTGTTTAGATGTGTTAATTTATGACAGTGATTTGACTTGTGTGTGAAAGAGTGATGACTACGATAGATTACTATCTAGATTATTCTATGTTGAAGAGCCTAAATAGGAAAGATGAATGCAATGTATTTTAACTTTAAGAGGAAAAAATGCAAATTTAATGTTTTTTTTGAATGAATGCACACAAAAAAAGGGAAAGAAAGCAAATCCAATAACTTTGAATTTTTAACAAGAAAAATGAGAACTTAAGGATCCCACCAAGCATGCTAGAATGTTTTATTATTTTTTTTCTCTTTTTCAATGTGATCTAATTAACTAGTAAAAACAAAGTAAATGCATGGTTTTGAAGATTACCTAGAGATATGGATGATGTTGCATAGAGTTGACCAAGATTTGTGGGAACTCATCTTTGGCTGGGGAGGAATGACCTAAAAATCAAACTAACTCACATAAAATGGATTTAATAGAAAAATGAGTGGGCTATCTAGTAAGAAACCAGTCCCAAGAAGAGATAAGATTTCTTAGATGGATGTCAACCCACATTTAACATTTAATTTTATAAATAAACATGATATTATATATATATAGATAATTCCAAAGATATATATTGTATAGCAAGATTAATATGATCAAAGTAATTGTCATAGAATTCAATAGCAATATCAATGTCCTCTTAAATTACAACCAATTGTTCATTAATGCTTTCCTAATTAGGTGTGAAAAACATAGCACAAAGACTTAATTTGAATGCAATTTCACTTTCATCAATGAAAAAATGGTTGTTGAACAATGCGAAGATCAAATATGATAACAATATCATGTGCTAATCTAGGTAGAGTCATCTAAATGTAAAAGATAGGTTTTTAGAATATAGAATACAGGTTTTTATAGATTTTTAGGACTGAGGATGCTATAAAAATATATTGTAATGATGGTTTTTAAAATTTAGTAGGGATCGATGTCAATATTAAAAGATCGATGTTGATTTAGTGTAAAAATCTAAACTTTAAAAATAGACTATAATGATGACCTATATTATTGATATAATAATAAAAACAAATGTAGAACAGTGATAGATGGACACAGAAGACTGTATATTCCAAAATATGAAATACTTAAAATACAATACTAATGTTTATAGCTAAAAACAAACCTGACAAGATGAGTTAAAGAACCTTTAGAATCCTTTGATAATTTTCAAGCAATGGTTTCACAAGATAACAAGATGTTGACAATGTCCATACATAGGTTACAATGAGATTTTAACAGAGTTTCAAAGTCCAAAATCATAGTCACCATTCCTCTCAAGCCAAAGAGATTTGTTGTGTATATATGGATCAATGTTGATCCAGGAGAATCAGTGTCGATCTTGGAGGATCAACGTCGATCAGCCTTATTTGGTTAAAATTTGGCTTAGGTTATTTAAAATGGCATGCCAAACTAAGTGAATGTAACACTAAGTTTTTTTCATAGGTTTTTGATGAGGGTAATTTGTTAGGAGGATTGTTGGGAGGTTGAATAGGTTTGTTTTTATTTGTCTTTAAGATTTTATTCTTAGGATGGTATAAAGGGGGTTTAATTACAATTTAACTATAGTAAGCAAATCTAGTCAACGTATGTGTTACAAGTAAATGGGTGGGGTAAATGTAACTATTTAAAATAATTATGAATATGGGGCCATTACGTTATAAATAACATAATAATGTGATGATGCACCAAGTTAATACACAAAGGTGTATAAAACTAATGTCTACACCTCTTTCTATGGTTGTAATGTGTAATTATCTACAAAGTCAACTACTGAAACAATAGTACCAAGTAAATGTTTCTTTAATTAATTAAAATATTTCATCTATCCATCAATCTATGTGTGTGTGCCTTGCATACTCATATATACAATTTCCTCCCTGAATGTGTCCATAAATTTAGAAATAGGTATTTATTTTGTAAAAATATTACATCTTTTAGATTATTTTTCATTTTTCAATTGATATGTAATAGATTTATATTATTAAAACCAACCAATTTTTGTTCAATTCTATGTACTCCCCTCATGGGTATAATTTTTCAATTTCTAAAATCCACCAAAAATAGTACATATGGTCTTTCACAAAAAATGGTGGGAATAAATTCCCTTGTTGATTTGGTTAGGGCCTCCACCCCACACTCTTTCAAGTTTTTTTTAGTATGAAAATAACAACAAACATGATGAAAAAACTCATAGTGCATTAAAAATTCAACATGATACCTACCAAAATAAGTAGTGTGTCTATGATTTATTTTCACATAGAAGGGTTTTTAAATTTAAAAATATCTTTGAATAATAGAAATATATCTATATTAAAAAAAATTAGAGTGAAATTATGTTAGATTTATATCCAAAAATAGTTAGGACGTGGTTCATGATTTCGTGAACCTACTCTTATTTTCACTATAAATCTAATATTAGAAGATACATTTGTGTTATATTTCAAAAAAAAATGAAAGAAACTATTTTAGGGAATATACTATAGTCTTGTATTTGTGTGGGATTCTACCAAATAAATCCCACAATTTGTTGCTATTAGAAACATCAAGTCTACTACATCTCCCAGTTGCTTTCATTAGTGATTTTATGTTTGGGTGTAATGATTGGATTCTTTATTTAATCAATCATTTATTCAATATTTTTAATCATAGCAAATGAATTGTACTAATGTGTTTGGAAGTGTTACAATCTTTAATGCATTTCTTCACATGTACTTGATGGTATACATTATGAAAATTTTCAATAATTGCCTTGTTAACACCATCAATATTATATGTTTTTAGTCCAAGGGTGTTCATTGTAGGGATCATCTTAATCAATTTAATAAATATAAATAAAAATTTACATATGTGAGTATCATTTAATTTTTCAAATTGTCAGTCCTAAATTATTTTAGCTTTTCTTCTCATATGGTGATTGAACATATTTTTTCAGCACTAGTTTCAAAATGTTTTCATAATTTTAAAATAAATAAATGGTTATTATTTTCAAAATCCTATGAGGTTTTATTGTTTTTAAATTTAATTTATTTGGTGTTTCCTTATTGTTTTATTCATTACTAGTTTCTTCATTTGACGTTGTCTCCATATTATTTTCTTGATTGTTACTTTCACCAATTGGTGTTTACAAGTAATTTACATCATCATGCATACTATCATCATCACCAAAATTAAAAATAATAAATTTTGAATGTGGAATTACATTATAATTTGGGTTAATATAAGAATTAACAATTTTACTTTTAGAATTTTGTATGTTTATTTCATCATTATTTGTGACATTAAATTCATGAAGGATAGTATGCTTACTTGCAAAAAGTTTTTTTATTTTCTTACTTTGGTTTTATCTCCGCACTTATAATTCTTCCATAGTTTTGCACTTTAAATTCTTCTTATTGATAATATAAATTTCGTCACCCATGATTGCATAAATTTGTCAACTTTTGAGGGTAGGGACAACAATCTAATTATTGAAAAATATACTTGATTTATGTGTAGTACCAAATGGGGACATAAATTAAATTATTAAAAATTATACATCCACTCTTTAGTCAACCATGAGTAGAATTTTTTTTCTACTTTTGAGGATGTGGATATACATCAAATCAGTAAAAAAATAGAGCTTCATTTTGTAGAGTGAAAATAGTAGAGTACGTATGGGACAAAATATTGATATGAAAAAAAAATGTTGTTACATGTATTTATATTTTTTTAGTAATAACACAAGTGCATACATGTTAATAATCTATACACTAAAATATTGAATACATCTAAATACTATGTACATGATATAAGATGTATGAAAAAATACACATAATCCCAAATCCTTAATACTAAAACCTTGAACTCTTGGACTTTAAACACTGAAACCTAAAACCTAATTCCTAAACCCTAAGACCTAGAATCCTTAATCCATAAATAATTAACTCTTAAAACCCTATATCAATCATTATATCCCCACTTAACATTATTTACAATAATAATTAGGTTTACAAGTCTCAATTTAGCCCAAATCACACCATTAATTACCCAAAATGACTAATTTAATTAATATATGATGATATGGAGGTTAATTTAATGAAAAAAACACTTTTTTCTATCACAAACAGGTTCAAGCAGCATAAATTATCTTCAATTGCCTTTGTGGTTGGACCCCAAACCCTAAACCCTAAACCATAAATCCTAAGCCCTAAACCCTATAGCCTAAATTGTAAACTCAAATCCCTAAACACTAAGACTTAAGTCTTATACCCTATTCCCTAAACCTTAAACCCTAATACCTAAACCCTAAGACATGTGAACTATAAAACATAAATAGTAAACTCTTAAAACCTTAAAATAATCATTTGATCCCCAATTACCATTATTTATACTAAGAATTAGGTTCACATGGCTAAATTTGGCCCAAATTACATGACTAACTTCCCTAATTGACTAATTCACTAAATATATAATGATGTGGGTGCTAATCTAACCCAAGAACACATTTGATGCTTAAAAATAGGTTGAACACACTTAAATTATCCTTAATTACATTTATGATTGGACCCTAATCCTTAATCTCTAAACCATAAAACTTAATCCCTAAAACCTAAACCCTAAATCCTATACCCTAAATTATAAACCCTAAACCCTAAACCTTAAAGCATATACCCTAAATTATAAACCCTAAACCCTAATTCCTAAAACATATACCCTAATCCCTACACCCTATACCCTAAACCTTAAACCCTAAGCCCTAGAAATCTAAACCATAAATCATAAGCTCGTAAGACATTGAGCAAATGATTTGAGCCCTAATTACCATTATTTAGACTAATAATTAGGTTTAGATGACTCATTTTGGTCTAAATCACACCATTAAATGATCCAATTGGCGAACTTACTCAATGTGTAATGACATGGGGGATATTCAAACTCAAAAATAGTTTTTTTGGTTATAAATAGGCTTAAGAAGCCTAAATTGTCCTCAAATACCTTCATGACTAGACAATAATAAAAAATTAAATTTTAATCCCTAAACCATAAACCAATTTATTTAGCCTTAATTAAAATATTTTAGAGTAAGAATTAGGTTTTCATGGCTCATTTTGGCCCAAATTTCATCACTATTTCCCTAATTAAGTAATTAGCTAAATTTGTAATGACATGGGGGCCAATTAAACCAAACATAATATTCTATTGTCACAAATAAGTTAAAGAAGATTAATTTTATCCCCAATTACCTTTGTAATTGAACTTTATACCCTAAAACCTAGACCCTATATACCCTAAGCCAGAAACCCTAAACCCTAAATTATAAACATTAAACTAATTGATTTAACCACACTTAACATCCTTTATTAAAATATTTAGGTTCATAGGGACCTATTTAGTGAAAATCACATTACTTCTTGTCTTAATTCATTGATTGGCTCAATTTATGATGATGTTGTGGATAATTATGCCCAAAATAAAATTTTGTAGTAAGAATTAAGTTCAAGTAGCTCAAATTATCCTTAATTACCTTTTTGATTGGTTCATAAACTGTAAACCCTATACCTTATACCTTAACCCCTAAACTATAAACCCTAATAACCCTAAACCAATTTTTTTATCCCAAATTAACATCATTTTAATTAATAATTAGGTTCAAATGGATCAATTTGGCCTAAATTACATCACATATTATCCTAATTGACTAATTAGCTCAATATTTGATGATGTGGGGACTATTGAGCCAAAAAACATATTTAATCATAAAAAAAAGGTTCAAAGAGCTCAATTTGGCCCCATTTACCTTTTTGATGGGAATTTATATACTCTACAACATAAAACATGTTCCTTAATCCCCAAACCCTAAGCACTATTTCATAAACCATAAATCATAAACTCTTAAAACCTTAAACAAATCATTTAAGCCCAAAAATAGTATTTGGACTAAGAAGATTAGGTTCATATGGCTCAATTTGGCCAAGATGACACCATTGATTTCCCAATTTGACTACTTGGATCAATATGTGATGATGTGGGGCCAATTGAGACAAAAATCACATTATGTAATCATAAATAGGTTCAAGGAACTCAATTTGGCCCCAGTTGCCTTCATGATTGGACCTTATACCCTAAAACCTAAAATCTATATACTCTAATTCTCAAGCCCTAAACCTCAAACCCTAAATCATAAACCTTAAACCAATAAATTTAACCCTAGTTAACATCATTTAGAGTGATATTTATGTTCATAGGGTTCAATTCAGTGCAAGTCATGTTAGCTTATTACCCCAATTGATATAATCATTCAATTTTTGATGATGTTGGGGATAACTTTGCCCAGAATTAGATTTTGTAGTCACAAATCTATTTCGCTAAGCTAATGACATAATTATTATAATCTTAGTTACCTATTTAAATTTTTTGATGTAAAAAAATATAATTTTAAAGATTATTTAATCTACTAAGGCCATTTATGATGTTTGGGAATTAATAAAAACTATAACAAAATAATAAGATCCATGTAAAATGCATGAAAACTCATCTACATATGTGGTAATTTTACATATGCATTCTTATGTTTGACATTTGAAACACATGTCTGTAGGCTCAAAAACGGCTTGGATTCTAGAGCCTCTGGCATGGACTCGTAAACGCATAGGTGAATGCATTTTTTTGACTAAATAATCAAACTAAAACTTCATTCATGCTAAACACTATAAACTTTATCAAAAAAAAATTTTAATTATTTCAAAATTGACTAAACTATTCTCTTTCAAAAAATATAATTTATTTATACTTTTATTAATTTAAGTTTGTTATCTATATTTATTGCTAAGTTTGTCTTTACATAGCACTAAATGCCACAACTATACATGTTCATCTTTGTTTATGTATATTTTTATTCATTGATTAAAACTAATAAAATAATTAATAGCAAACTAAACTTAATTGTATACACATTTAAAAAACCCTAATTTTTAAATTTTTTTGAAGTAGTTAATGGGGCCACACTGTCGACTATATATTATTCTTCATATTTTAGGTTCTATTGACTTGTGAAGTTACTAAAAAAAATATATTCATTAATTAATTTAAAATATATATTATAGGTTAAAAACTAGATGATCTTATCTAACTTTCCACCAAAGGAATTAAAAGAACACTAAATTATGCACAAAACATAATGGGCTACACGGGATGCTATCTACTCTATTTTTCATCAACAAAAGTTCTACCTCTTCAATTTTTTGATGTTTGACTTACTTATACATGACCATTTTAAAAAAAACATTATAATTTTAGAAACTAAACCTAAATGCTAAAATTCATGTTCCTATGATATCCTCAAATTTTGAGTTTAGGTGTCTTAAGTAATCTATACAATTTGATATTTCTTAGTTTTTAGGAAAACTATGTCCATTTAAGACCCCCTTTTGGCACTCTAATTCCATGCACTTAATGCTATCAAACACCATTGCAATATTGAATTGAACATCTGAGGCATTCATAAGGTGAAATATACTATTGTGTTATTTATTCCAAGTGTTACTAGGAGAAAGAGCATATAGTTGCACAAATATTATTCTATACACATACATAGGAGGGAGAAATACATATGAGTTTGAAGCCCTCTTTGGATTTTTGGTGATGTTGTTGTTAATGTTATCTCAAAACATGTGCTAACTTCTTTTTGTCAAGACACAGGAGGTTCAATGGAAAATAACTAGTTTTTTGTTCATTTGAAGAAATTTGTCTCACAAGCAAATATAATTTGAAGCATAGGGCAATTATACAAGTGATAGTGTAGAGCTTCGTATAAATGTGTATCCATTCCTATGTGTATCATTGAATAGACACCTATGTTGTAAGAAGACACTTACATCAGTGTTATTACCCTTGTTTGACATGAGCATCTAATGGGAAAAATAGTCAAAACATAGAATGAACAAGGTCAAAACCTATAATGTAGCCCTATGACAACTATAGTCATACCTTAGAAAAAAAATATCAAATAGGATATGCTCTCTTTTATACCTTAACTACCTCATACGTATTGTATTTATTGCATATACTAAATTAGAAAAAAGCTATATTATTGATTGTATTTGAATATAAATATGAATATTGCGATTCGTTTCAAATAATTTATCGATTTATGTTTTCCATAAAAGTCCCCCAAAAATATAAAGCAATACTATAAATAAATTCAACTTTCCATTAAATTCAATTTACCCATTACTCAACCATAATTAAATTGTTTGTGTAGTTGTAAAACCATCGCACAAGCCACAACTTTCTCATTTAAAATTTCTAAAGATATATTTTATTTCTACAAAATTTAATTTGAGAGGCAAGATTAATTCCTACCTCCGTTAAATTGGAAAATATTTCCAAATTACCTTAGGTATGTTGTCTCAATGTTATGGCTAAGGCATGAAAACACTCTCTTTTTGAATTATGGTTGTGCATTGTGTTTTAAGCTATGTTTTCTTTTCCTTCTTCACAAATTTCTATTTACATATTGAATATAGCCCCCTTGTGTAAGGTCAAGGAATATAAGATATTTTATATTAAAACAAAGTCTTATATCATACTAATATAATATACTATAATATTATTGTATATAATTATATAATATTATATTAAATAATATGACAATACATTAATATAGTTGCTATAATATAATATAACAATAATAATGGCATCATAACATCAAGAAACTCATCACTGCTTTTGAGGGAAGGGATTAAAAATATAAAAGAGTTGTTTATTGTAAGAAAAGATTCAAGTTTTACAAGATTTGTAGAATTGTTACAAAATTCATCCCGAATCTATGTGGTTGGAATGTATAAGATAGGAAACACATTACTCTTCAAAAAATTATATATATAATTTTTTCTTATATATTATATAATATAATATTATTATCAATAATATGTAGATGAGTTCGTAAAGTGTTGTAGTTATTTCAAACTCCACTTAAGTTCAAATCTTGCTATAGTATTTTAGGTTGAATGTGGTCATCTTTGGTATTCTTGGTTCAATTATAATTGTTATTAGTATATATGATTTACATGTAGGTTTAATTTTAGAAGGCCTTACTAGAAAATTTATTCCTATCTGTGGTGAATCCTCTATGAATGATCGTGAATCTATAGGTTGGATCAAATGGCTAAATAAAATGTCTTTAAATATTAAATTTAAAAATAAGAAATCATAAACTTCCAAAAACCTAAATATTATTGTATCTTTGGACTCCTTTCAAAGAGATACACAATTTCAAAAAAATAATCATCATAATTTGAGTCTATATGCAAATGTTATAACCTTCAAATTTTATCAATTGGTTGCATCATTTGGCTTAGTTATACATTTTAGTCATATAGTTTTAATTGTTTGATTGTGTCAATCGGTTGAAACCATATGACCAAATTGTATGATGGAACTGAATGAAAACTTTTAGAGGCCATAACTTTTGCATACGAACTCAAATTGTGATGTTTTTTAAAATAAATTGTATAGGTCTTCAAGAGGAATCCAAATATGCAATAATATTTAGGTTTTGAATTTTTATTCAAATTTTTTTGCTCTATCATTCAACAATATCATTCGATAATGTTGTTCAATTCTTCCATTGGGCACTGTCGTTTAGCTCCTTTGTTTAGCACTGTAATTTGGTACTATGGTCCCTTGATTCTGATTTTGCTTCTTAGTTTTTTTAATATCAGCGATGGTTGTAATATATAATGTAGCGAATTGAAGTGTAATCTTAAATATTATTTTAAAGAATTGGTGAGCCAACCCCTAAAATTATTTATATCCTTAAAATTTCAGTGGTCCAGTCCCATCTACTGACCATAAAATATCACCAAAACTAAAATAAAAAAATGAAATATTCAAGAATTAACAAATATTCACCACTAAAATTTACCCTGCCCACATGTGATAGATGATCACTCAGAGATCTAGCTCCCGATTGTAACTTAGACAAGTTTGTAACTCTGATCAAATGTAAAGACCTATAAAAAATAATATTATTAGTATTATATTATAAAATATATAAGAGAAAATTATTAAATTATATATATTTGTGACATAATTACATAAAGAGAATTTTTTTTTTTTTTTTTTAAAAAAAAAAATCTTATACGTAATGAAATATTCTTGAACATTCACTAGTCATGACAATATGTGATTGATGATATATGTTAAAGAGACACTTGTTGTCATTGAGATGATCCATTTTTCAATCATGTATAGAATAACTTAAATAATTATGTAGAAGCTATAGATTGCATTTATAGATGTGGCATATCATTGAATTCTTCACGTGTATCTGCGTTGGCTTCTTCAAATCCATCCTCTGAAATAATACATCTTTGCTGCTTACTATTATTACCGCAATCACCTTAAACTATTACAACTCTTTTATCTATTGTATGTTCTTGCCCATCCCCATTGTTTAATTATTACTCAAGTTCATTATTAAACATAGTATCTCCACTCTGCATAACACATTACTATATTATATAAAGAACACACCACCTCATTTCCTACCATCACTTTCAGTAAAAATATCAAATTATTTTTACTAAATACTTTATTATCATTAAATGTTTATCTATGCAGTGGCATCCTGCCAGTGCCTCGTTTAAACCTCATTTAAACTCGGTTAACGTTCTGACACCTCCTTCCTTTGG
Source organism: Torreya grandis (assembly GCA_037957365.1). Classification (NCBI taxonomy): domain Eukaryota; kingdom Viridiplantae; phylum Streptophyta; class Pinopsida; order Cupressales; family Taxaceae; genus Torreya; species Torreya grandis. Next base: position 475,995 of record JARHVA010006762.1, on the reverse strand, counting down.
ATCATGACACGAGATCCTTTCCAAACCATTGCACATCGCTATCAAATTAAGAGAATGATGCCTTTCTCAGTCGTTAAGATACATATCCTCAAAACAAAATTAAAAAATAAAATAAAATTATTTATATATAGATATAGATATATATGCTCACCGTACTGAGTCTAGTGCAGCCCACGTTGCCTAAGGCTTGTACTGTTTTCAAATTGTTTTCTGTATTTTTAATTCTATTGTGGAATAGATTTTTCTCACCTAAATAAGATTTTTTTGTAAGCTCTGCCTTAAACAATGTATCAGCACTAGACGTTTTAGTTGTCTGACATCAACAGGTATAGACATTCAAAGCGCGCTTTCACGCATGTGCGCAGGCTAACAAATCCTCATAAAAAATCAGGAATAATGGAGCACTATTTTATTGACCACCAGTCGGTAATGCCTTTTAGTTTTTAATCTACACCAGGGGAAGATTTTCCCGCCCGCGGGGTAGATTTTGCCGCTGCCATGAAACAAAGAAAGGTATGATTAAACAAGAAGAGAATCTCTTTCTCAATTCAGACCTTAAAATAGTACCAAATGTCGAGCCCCACATGAAATGTGCATTGACAATATTTTATTAACGGCCTGTCATGCATGCCTTTTCATTGTTTATCTACAGCAGAGGCAGATTTTACCGCCTGCCATGAAACAGAGAAAGGTATCAGTACAGATACATTTGTCACGGTATTGGCATTTTTAAATAAATATGTTTTGTCAGTCAACTTTTAAAAAGTAATTTTTTTTTTAAAAGATAACAAGAAACAACCTGATATGTCATTCCCTTTTGACAAATTTTGATAAGCTTCCGTATGACAAACATGTGATATTTGCATCTAGATTGTTGAAATGTCACATTGTTATATATATGGATATATTTTGTGGACACCATATCCTATGCATCCCAAAGAAGACCTTCATACCTTCGATATTTTAGCGAGTCAGCGAAATTCATGCCTTCGATATTTCATGAGGAAGTGACACCTATGGCACCTTACACATGTACCATTTGGAGGAGACTTGCCCAAATGACCAAGTTGGGGATTTTCAAAGAGAGATATTATTGTTCATGCACCATTTTGCTAAAAAAATTAGTGGGTACCAGGGAATTGATCAAGACAAAGAAAATTCCAGCAAATCCAGTGCCTTCTCTGCCTATCAATGGATGTCTCATCAAACTTTTCCCTAATATGAACATATCCCCATAGTATTGACAATAAGCTCATCACTATTTCATAGGATTATGTTAGAGATTTAAAGATAAAATAGTTGACACATTTAACGAACCCGCTTGTTATAAGTATTTAAGTAGGAAAAAAAAAGGGAGAGTATTTTGAGGCTTAGTATGTATTAATTTATCTACACACTTTATAGTTTTGTAGCTTGTTACGAATTATTATTTCATTATCTGGTTATATTTGTGCTAATTAATAATATGTTTGTGTCAAAATAATGAGTAGGTGTGACAACTCATTTTGTCAGAGATTATGTGAGATTTAAAGAAATCATAGGGATTTCTTGATAACATATGACTCTTTATTTTTAAGATTCCAGTTAGTCATATATTTTTAAGATCTATAATTTAATAATGACATGTGTTTATTTGTCTTATATTGATACAAATATACCATTTTTTAGTATGGATATTTCATTCAAAAAGTATTAGGGGCTCAATTTCACACTTTGGAAGTAAAAATCCAAATGCACTTGATAAACAAGAACTTGTGGGAGATATTAAATGGAAAAGAGATAACACCTACATATCCAAATAAGTTAATCAAGTGGCAGAGTAGAGATAATAAAGACAAATCCATTAAAGGCCTTGTTTTGTTGTATTCTAAATTATATTATATACACCTTGAAAAATTATCCTCAATAATGTGGGAAAATCTAAATAAATTGTTTACAACTAAAACTATCATTGTAAAGTTTTCTTTGATATTCAAGCTATTCAAACTCAAAATGTGTAACAAAGTCACTATGTCTAGCTACATAAGCAATATGAGATATCTCATTACAAAACTCATAAAAGTCAAATACCAAGTAGACGATGATGATAAAATGTTAAATACTCAAATTACATCATAGCTTATTTCTCAAATAAGGCATAATTGTTGTATGTAGTATTCTCGTATGTTATGCACATGCAAGGAAAAATTGACACTAAGTGTGTTTAAGGTCACAAGTGAGCCCATTCGTATGTTCATTATTGCAACAAATGTTGTTGCCTAGGCCCAACCAAGGCTCTCTTGCACTATAACAATTTTTTTGACAAATTTTTAACCATTTTTATAGTTTCTATGAAAAAAATATTGCCACATTAGTAAGACCCTGTATGTTGCATTGGGTACTGAATAGGAATTGATTCAAGGATATTATGAACATGTGCATAGGTGGGAGTAAAATATGCACTCACCTATATAACGTTGTATTAAGTGAGTGTGCTCCTCATACCAGTTTCCATTCTCATGTGCATGACATATTAGAATATGAAACATGAAATGTCCAAGATAAAACTTGGGCTCAAATAATTTTAAACTTTTCATCTATGGGACATTTATTGTAGACAATGTCTTCGTGGATGTATATTTACCTTATATAGCATAGTCACATCATAAATAGGAAATGCATCTAAATGAATAATTTATTAACATCAATCACATTCAAAATTATTTCATACATTCCTTGTTAAAATTATTGCACACAAGATTCAACAAATTTGAAATACTAAAATCACATGGATGGATTAATGATATCTATATCAGTGATAAAAATTGAGCCCTTCCGAGCCCTTCCAAGGGCTTCAAAGCCTTTAAAGAAGTGTAATTCAAAAATAGGCTATCAAATTTATATTTTATTTTAAATTCTTAACAACATAGGAGTATAGATGCATAATAAAATTGACAAAACAAGGTCTATAAAAAAATGCCTATCAATGAAACATCACTATCAATGTAGGGTACAAACCTTGAAATTCTAACTATTTTGAAAGAGAAAACATGAGTGATATAAATATGACCAAAAAGTGTGACAAAAATCATTTCTAGGTATTTATATTAAAACTATATAAATTTCTTACGATGGTGGGTTATAAAGGTACTCGATATTTAGATAGATTACACTAGAGAAATTGTAATTATTATTTGTTTATTTAAATTTATACTTTAAGATGACTATGAATTCTATTTTCTCATGTATACACCAAAATATACTGTTATGCCCTTAACCATTGGTGTGTCTAGGGATATGTGTGGCCGACTTGTGGCTTACATACCTCTTTTATTTATTTGTTACATTTCTCTATGTTCTTAGATAAGTCAGCGTATGGAATAACCTTAGCTAACTAGACTATATATAGGAGGTAGTGGTTAATCTTTAAGCATCATGTGAAGTATTCTTCTATTAGTGCATTATTGTGTAGGTTTCCCCCTCAAAGTGGCTTTGTTATATTATCTAGTATTCTCTTTTTTTGTCAATTATCACTATGTAATATCTCATATTTTCTTATTTTAAACAATATAAATAATTTTGTGTGAATATCCAAGCAATTTCATTACAATTGGTATCATAGCTTCAATTTGGGTAAGTTTCCTATGGCATTGTTTTTGGATTTGGTGAGGCATGGCTTCTAGGAGCAGTGAAAATGAAAAAATATAACTTGCAATCCATGAAGAATTAATTTTTTCCATCAGCACAATATTGCTCAAAATGTTTTTTTTTTTTAAATATTAACAAAAAAAATTGGAAATTTTTTTCCCCTTGCACACTTGCAATCATTGGATTCATCTCGATGAGACGATCTCAATGGTATATTTTGTCAGTATAATTTTTTGGTACCAAAAATTTTCCTCTAGTGCACAAAGGTAACCATTGGATTCATCTTCACAAGGTGATCTCAATGGTACCATTTCTTAGTACACTTATATTTAGGATCAAAACCCTCCTAGGGTTTATTTATGGTAGGTCCTTCAACTTGAGGAAGAAAAAGGGCACCATAAACTCCTAAGACTCTTTCTACCAATGACATAGAATCTTGAACTCTAGATCTTACAATTTCTTAGCTTCAAGAGGACATAAAAAATTTGTTAAGGCATGATGACTTTGTTTTAGTCCAAGCTGATATTTTAGAGATCCGTGAAGAGATCAATAGAGTTCACAATTAATTGCAACATATCACTATGTAATTGGCTATCCTCACATCTTAGTTTCAACCTAACAATCCTCCACTTCAGCATTCAATAACTCCCATGTTGATATGAAATTAATGTTGCAAAAAGTGGACATGTGTAAGTTAGATGGTAAGGATCCTCTCACTTGATTATCCAAATTGAGAATTTATTTGAGCTACATCAAACCCCTAGTTCTCAGAGGGTGATGGTGGTGTCCCTATATATGGAAATCGAGCAATTTATTTGGTATCATTAGTTATGTGCTCAAAAGAAAAAGAGTGGTACTCCTGTTACATGGGCTATTTTTACTATAGAGTTAACAACTCATTATTAGTATAATGTCCTTGAGAATTATTTTAGCCAATTAGCTAAGTTGTAGCAAATAGGACCTATGAAGGATTATATTCATCAATTTCATAATCTCTCTTTATGGATGGAAAATATCACTAATAAAATTTGATGGATCTATTTTTGGGTGGCCTCAAAGATAGAATCTAATATGAGGTTCAAATGTTTATCCCAACATCTATATCAGAAGCTATCCTAAAGGCATGTATGATAGAAGAAAAAAAGATGGTCAAAAATAAAACATTCACTATTGGTCGTGATCATAACTTTTCAACACAATCATTTCCACAGTCCACCAGATTGACACAATGACAAATTGAGGAGAATCAATCCAAAGGGTCATGTTATGGTTGTGACAACAAATGCAGCAAAGACCATCGTTGTGCTGAAAAGAAGCTATTTTACATTGAAGGTACCAAGGATGATGAAGATGATGTAGAAGTACATGATGCAGATGTAGAAGTTCCTAAGGAGGAATCTAAAGACTCTTAACTTAATATTTCATGCCATGTCCTATCAGATATTAGTACTCCTCAAACTCTTAAGGTGATGGGTTTCCTTAATAAATAGACAGTCACTTTTTTGATTGATTCTGGGAGCACACACAATTTCATCCATATTAAGTTGGTTGCTTATTTGAACTATTTCATTTATCCAACTCTAGAATTTTAGGTTATGACTGTAGATGGTGGTACTATCAACTATTCAAGAAAATGTCATAGTATTAATTTGGCCATGGGAGACTACTTAATGGATTATCCTATGTTTGTTATTCTGATGGGTGGAGCTAATATTGTTCTAGAAATCCAGTGGCTCACCACTCTGGACACTATTGAGATGAATTTTCAATAATTATCCATGTATTTTCATTCTGAAGAAAGGACATTTTCGCTAAGAGAATTAAAGGATAAATCTCCCCAACTTGTTAGTTCCCATCAAATGACAAGGATTCTCTATAAGGGTGTTGAGTTATTTGTAGCTCGCTTATTTTCTATGAAAGTATAGATAACTCAACCAAATTCACCTCTAGATTTGCAACAAATAATTGATGCTCATTCCATTATTTTTGGAGACATGCCAAAAGGACTTCTACCTATCCACATGCATGATCATGATATCACACTTATTCATGGCAATAAACCACCCAACATCAAGACATACAAGTATCCCTATGACCAAAAAAGTGAAATTGAAAATATGGTATAAGAGACGTTTGATGTAGAAATCATTCACCATAGCCAAAGTGAATATTCTTCACCAGTTTTCAGGGTGAGAAAGAGAGATGAAAATTGGAGGATGTGCCCTGACTATAGAGAACTCAATAAGTACACTATCAAAAATAAGTTTCTAATTCCTATAATTGATTATTTGCTAGATGAATTAAATGGCAAACTTTATTTTACCAAGTTAGATCTAAATTCTGGGTATCATCAAATCAAGATCCATGATGAAGACATGCCCATAACTACTTTCAACATTCATGAGGACCATTATGAGTTTTTGGTTATGCCTTTTGGACTAACAAATGCACCATCTAATTTTCAAAGTTTGATGAATATTATTTTTAATCCATTTTTGAGGAAATTTGTCTTGTTACTCTTTGATGATATCCTCATTTATAGTATAAATTAGGTAGACCATTTGCAACATGTGAAATAGGTACTCTCTATGTTGAAGCAAAATCAATTATATGCCAAACCTTCTAAATGTACTTTTGGGGCTGGTGAGGTTGAATATTTGGGTCATTTTTTATCTTATGAAAGAGTCAAATTAGATCCTAAAAAAACCTAAGCAATGTTGGACTAGCCAATTCCTAAGACACTCAAGCGACTTTGGGAATTTTTGGGGCTTACTAGTTACTATCATAGATTTGTCAAAACTATGGTAGTATTATAGCCCCACTTAACTCTTTGTTAAATAAAGACTCATTTTAGTGGACTAATGTAGCTACTCGGGTATTTAAACAATTGAAATTGGCTATGTTTACTACTCTAGTATTGGTCACTCTTGATTTTTCTAAGACCTTTTTGGTTTAATGTGATGTATCTGGGTATGCTATGGGTGTTATACTCATGCAAGAAGGTAGACCATTGGCATTTAAAATTTGTCAACTCAAGGGTAAAAATCAGCACAAGCCCATCTATGAGAAGGAAATAATGTCCATTTTGCATGCAGTAAAACAATGGAGACCTTATTTGATGGGTCATCAATTTCAAGTAAAAACTGATCATGATAGTCTTAAATATTTTTTAGAACAAAGGTTATGATTTGGAGAATAACAAAAATGGATAACTAAGATGCTAGGCTATGATTTTGAAATAGATTATAAAAATGCAAGGACAATGTGGTGGTAGATGCACTATCCATAAAAGATGAATTAGTTGATGCATTGCTATGTGCCATAATCATTTTGCAGGTAGATTGGCTAGAGGAAGCATTAGCTAGAGGAAGCATGATCAAAATCGGACCATGATAGTATTGATCATGATTTGATTCAAAATCTTCAGCAAGTTTTAGGTTGATTTGAAAATTTCACATGGAAAGGTAATGCATTATGGTACAAAAATATATTGTACCTATGCAAGAATTCTCTTCTTAAAAAAAATCCTTCAAGAACTTCATGCAACTCCAATTGGGGATCATTCAAGATTTTATAAAACCTAGTACAGGATCAAGAAAGATTTTTTTTGTGAAGGTCTCAAGGGGGATGTCTAGAAATATGTGGCTAAATATATGATCTGTCAATAAAACAAAGGCAAAACCATCAAAACTCTAGGTCTTTTACAACCTTTATCTATCCCTAGCTAGCATTGGGAAGACGTATCTATGGATTTAATTACAAAGTTACCAAGATCTGATGGTAAAAATGTTATCATGGTGGTTAGATTATCTCATTAAGTATGCTCATTTTTTTCATTATCCCAGCCATTTATTGCTAGTACATTAGCTTCTACTTTTTTCAATATAGTTTAGAAACTACATGGAACCCCTAAGAACATTATCAGTGATAAAGATCCCATTTTTACTAGTAATATTTGGCCTAAATTATTTACATGTTTAGTCACTCAATTGGCTCATAGTTCATCTCTGATGGACAAACTGAGGTAGTCAACAAATGTCTGGAAGGATATCTCCATTGTTTTATTTTTGATAAACAAGATAAATGGGTTCATTAGCTACCACTTGTTGAATGGTGGTATAATACTTCTATTCATAGTTCTTCTAAAATGTCTCCTTTTATTGCATTATATGGATACCACCCTCCATCCATCACTTCAACCTTGAAGGTTCATGTAGTTGAATAACATAATCAACATCAATAGGAGGTCCTTGCAAGTTTGCATGAAAATTTAGCTATGGCCTAGAATCACATGAAGAAACATGAAGATCAACATAGAAGTGAGGGACATTTTGACATTGGTGATTGACTCTTTATATGCTTAAAAACATATAAATATATGTCATTAAAACAACAAAAAAGGGATAATAAGTTGTCCCCTAAGTATTATGGGCCTTATCAGATATTTCAAAAAATTGTCAGTGTGGCCTACAAGATGGATTTTCCTTCATCCACTTGCATACATATAGTATTTCATGTATCATGGCTAAATAAAGTAATTGGAAATAGAGTTATCATTCAAATATAATTACTATAATTGGATGAGGAAGGTAGATTTATTCTTGATCTCGAGGCGATCCTTCAATGGTGCACCATGCAACTATGTTCTAGATCAATTACAGAATACCTGACCAAATGGAAGAATCTATCATGTGAAGATGCCTCTTGAGAAGATGAATAATGTGTGCAATAACATCTAGAGTTACCAAAACGTTGAGTACAATGTTGTTTAAAAGGGGAAGGGCTTGTTATGCCCTTAACCATTAGTATGTCTAGGGATATGTGTGGTTGACTTGTGGCTTACATACCTCTTTTATTTACTTATTATA